>CM077181.1:10516285-10694523 GCA_039654105.1 Coreius guichenoti | reverse complement strand
GATTACAGCGACCCCTTTTTTTTCTTTTTTTTTCTCTCCCCACTTCCCGCTTTACCAACTTTGTGCTCATCCTGGGCTGTTCTTTACTGAAGAGAAAGTCTTTTAAAAAGGAAAACTCCTGCTCTCCTCTGGAATTACGCAAATTGCGCGAGTGTGTTGGTGTTTGGGACTCATCCCTTCCTCCTTTGGAGGGGTTGGGGGTGGGGATACCTTACAGTGGCCCTAGGCGACCTGTTGGAGCTGTGTTTCTATCTTGCGGTGCCACTATAATAAGGCTATAGGAAAACGAGAGTGAAATGGGAAAGGAGGGACCCTGTCTTTTGGGACCTTTTGTTTTTATGTAAAGAGCATGATGAAGAATCAGTCTGCTCCCCATGTCTGCTACTGTTAGACTACAGCCTGTGTACTCATGGAAGGGAGTGCTCAAGCTCTTCTCTTGCATAGCGGCCCGGACTGCTAGTAAACCTAAAGGTAACAGAAACATGCTTTCATTGTTTACTACCACCACTAACTCACCTGTGAAAGCTAGGCCATTTCATTTATCTCTCATTCACTGTGTTAAAGTTAGCCAAATCCTTTTTTTTTTTTTTTTTTTTGTCCATAGAATGAAAGTCAGCGGAGTTTAAAACAACATTGGGCTCCATCGATTTTCATTGTATGGACCAAAAAACAGAGACATTTTGACATAAACCTTGTTTTCTTTGGGCTTCTGGTTACATTCCTATGCTTTCTACTGTAGATGAAGGAAAAGTTGTCTGTTTTGAGAGACAACACACATTTTCTTTTCTCTGTTATGAAATGCTGAGAACTCTTCCATCCTTGATTTTGTTTTCTTTGTCTATTTGTGTGATTGTGGTCTAGTCATAGTTTGAGTCTATGGCATGGAAGCTTAACTTTAATGGAGCTGTCATCAGACCTACTGTGTGCATTGTTCCAGCGTCTTGTACTCAGCTGTGCTTTTCTGTTAATTCTATTAGTTTTGGGCTGGTGTGGAGGGTTAAACACTAAAGGGGGACGGTACAGTGAGGGCAGGCTGTGACTCGTCTGCCTGCTCAGGGAATTATGACTCACAGACTGGGAGGATCATGTGTTTCTGTGGCTTATACATAGGTAGTCGACATGACATGATTTCAATGTATCTTGATAAGTTTTAAAATATTTTAGAAATATAAATACGTAAATAATGCTAAAGAATAATTTGCATTTTGTTATCAATTTCATTATGCAATTTTGAGACGCAAGGAAAGCCTCTCCAGTATTTGAATAGCTAGAATTCATCAAATTAATGAAATGTATTTAGTTTTTGAAAATCAAAAAAAAAAAAAAAAAAAAAGACTATTATATTAATTGGATCTCCATGATTACTCTTTTCTAAATGTTATTTATAAGGGGTTTTTTTTAATTTTCCCAAAGTTTCTTCAAATAATTTTTCATTTATTCATTTGTCACGTTCCATTGAAATGAAATGTTGATTATAACAGGTGACTAGTTACAGCATCCCTTACAATAATCCCCTACAAGAAATGTAATACATTTATATTTCTTTACCTCATCTCACTTTTTTTTTTAAATTTATTTATTTATTTTTTTCCCATCAGTCTAAAGCTTTTTGCTGGTGGCTAAATGACTGCATTAGTTTTCTTTATGACATAGAATTGTTCCTGAGATTTAGACTGGTCACTATATGACTTGTGAAAGGATTCATAACCATATCATAATGTTCTCATACTATCAGCTGAGTCAATTACAAATGTTGATATCAAAACAAAATTGAGTTTTCATCTTTTAGGTCCCTGTCCCTTGGCTTTTGGTCATGCTGATCCATGCTATTGACCATCTGCCAGATTTGGACTTCTACACCTCCTAATCTGCTGAATAATTTCACCAGATACTTTAATGCATATTGATCAGCCTTCCGTTCTGAATGGCTTCTAATGAAATATTGAAGTGTGGCCTAATGTGGAGAAATCAATGTGAAGCCCAACCGGTATTGTGCCTCTGCATTAGTCCTGCCCACTGTGAGCATCTGCTTTAACAGGCTTCACATTAGAAAAGATTTAAAAAAAAATGTTTTGTTTTTTGCCTCAATGGAGAAATATTGTATTGTCTACTTTTTTCACATTAGAAAAGATAAAAATGTATAAAGTTGTATTTAGGGCTGGGTGATATGGACAAAACATATTCTTTTTTTTGTTTTTGCCTGAATGGAGAAACTCTGTATAGTCTACTTTTTTTCTATTTGGATTGGGAAAAAAAGCCCTTTTTTTGTATTTATTTAAAAAATATATATTTTAAATCCTGCCCAATGTTGTCCTACAAATAGTGTTAATATTGAAGGCTATGGAAACAAATATATGGTTAAATTAGTCAAACCAAAAATTATTCAAACAACAGATATAATTTTTTACTAGTGGGCGCAGGACACTATAGTTCATTTATGTAAGTGAGGATAGCAAAATAAAGTAAACTGTGACATATTATACCCAAAAATTATTCATATAGTGGACTACCAGTAAAATTGATACAAATTTGGGACCAAAATTATTCAGACACTTTGACCTGACCATGTTTTGACCTGACCATGTTTCAGTGTTAATGCAACCTTTTACACCACAGACTGAACAAAATTAAGCATTGCTTGGTATGTGGTTGACCTAAATTGGTATTATCTAATTGTGCACTTAAATTTAACAGCTGACAGCTGATTGGTTGATTGTAATCCATTAAGTACCTTTCTATCAAAGTTATATGACATTATCAAGATGAATTTGTTCTGATGCAGTTTAACTCTGAGTTCTTGTCATATTTTATTACCATTTTCTAAACTATAGCGAATAAACTGATAATTAATTGTGAATAAATTTTGGTTTGACTGTACATACCATGTAGGCTATGCTATATGTGCAAAAAAGGGTTAAAACAAACAAAAAAAAGTTTAAATCACTAAATTAAAAAATGAAAATAAATAACAAGACTAATTGTTAAATTACCCTACATTTAATTACCCCATTACAATAGTCAATTTACAGTTACTGTAAAATACTGTATAATAAAAATACACTTATCTGTAGGTTTAAAATTCTACATATGGCACATTAGTGTCCAAAACAACAAATATTTTAGCAAAATGTAGGCTATATTTTAGTCAGAACGCTCGTTCACTGAAGTATAGCGGAGACTCGCTTGCAGAAGGCTCGTCCACTCCTGACAGCAAAATGGAAATATTTGCATGACTTCAACATTTACAGATGGAGAATATACCTGTGAAATGTAAGTTATGCACCGAGGAAAACGCCACATCTTAACGCAATAAACTGCACAAATATCTGTCAGAGCATCTGACGGGGCAAGCTGCGCTGAACTATATGCGTTAAATACATCTTACAAGTTATTTTGAATAATATAAAGCATATCTCACGTTTAGGACAGTTTGGATTATGCACTTTCCCCACAGCAACTCACTCTGTGTCCTGTTTTTTTTTTTTTTTAAGATGTGCTCGTAATACCAAACTAATGTATATCAATGTAAACAGTATTGCCTCATTCTGTATCGTTTATACAATATTGATATATCGTCTATAGCCCTAGTTGTATTCATAGGGGCACTAAAAGGAGGTTGTTAGACGGGTGTGTCTGTTTCTCTCAACATCACGGTATGAAGAAATATCTGTTCTACTTGTTTTGTACCTGTATTGTTCCCGGCTTCATTGACACTTCTATTATCATATTGTATTGTACAGTTGATCTAGAATAAACAAAGGTGTTGGTGTTTAGAAAGCATCCTTCTTAGACCAGAATGACTTTGTTGATAAGAAGGATTTGCAACACTTTAGTTGGCATGGGAGCTTAATGACACTTAAACAGCATGGAAACATGCTTTTTTTTTTTTACACAATGAACAAGCTAACTTGCTTTGCTGCACTGACTGGTGGTGAGACTTGATTTTCACCTGTCTTTATTCTTTGTGGGGAAAAAAAACTTTTTTATAAAAGAAAGCAGTTGGAAAACATGTATAGATAGATGTAGACTTGTGTCATTGTCTGTTACAGAACTAACAAAACCTCTCTCTTTTTTCAGAGGTCCACACATTTCAAGGAAAAAAGAAAGACGTACTTGGGAATCATATGGACGAAGGCAAGTATTCAGTTTTATGTTCTCACTGTGCATGTTCTTAAAATACAATAACAGAACTCACACTGTTTGGGTATTCCGAACAGAATCCTCTGCCAATGTGCAGGCCTTTGGAAATGTAGGTTCGTTGAAACTTGCAACAGGGTTGAGTATTTCTTGGCTGTGATGCTTCAATTCATGTTCAGCTTGAGTTCATGGGGATGTAGAAAACTTCTTAGTGGAGAGAATGGAGAAATGTCTGAGGAAAGATAAATGATAAGGGTTTGTGCCTGTATTCACTCCCAGTCCTCATCTGGAATTGCTGGACAGAACTGTGCCATCAAACTCCCATTCCCTCTGAGCCGTTACCACAGGCAGAACCATTAGACATTGCAGGGTGACCCATCTCTACCAAAATTATCCCTTCTGGACCACATTATGCTACCATCTTCTAGGCCTCCTAGGCATTTCCTTATCTCTTCATCCACCAGAGCCGTGAATACTGAACCTCTTGTCTGCCTTCCATCAATTCTAGAATGACTTCTTCCAGAGAACTGTGTTCCAAAACGCTGTTTACAAATGAAGCTAAACCAAAACCAGTTCATTTTATTGGAATGTATCCCAGAATATATCCCACAAACCCCTTCTGCAATCATACATGTGTACTGTACAAGCTTGTTTCCACAGCACATATAAGCCTCATAGAGGTGGTGAAAGAGCTAGTCAAACTTTAATTGTAAATCTTAATAGCCCACAAAGCTTTTATTATCCATTTTGAGTACTGACTTTAGATCTCAGGAATAAAACTAATTCCCATAACAGAATGTTGCAGAACACTAACCACATTACAGAGACTGCAGCAAGCCTAAATCCAATGGTAACGCCTACTGAGTGAACAAAGCTCTTGACCACAAACATCTCCATGGAGTCTGGCATCAGACCACATCATTACTGTACCTGATAAAACTGCAAGACAGGGTTTAATAAAACTTGAATTTGCTAACCCTTTTTGTGTATTAAAGTACACTGCGCTACCATTAATTTGTGCAGCTGCAAATGCATATTATGCCTCTCGCTTTACAAAGTGCTGCATTGTAAGAAATTTATATTTAAATGTTTAATTAATGTACATGTTTGTAGCAGAGGTTTGTTACGCAAATGCCATTCTATGTCATTGAAAATGACTCTGTTTGAGGTAACATCTTGCAAATAATCATGTTGGCATGTTTGGACCAATTTCATAGTTGCATTTAAATAGAAATTATAAGATGCAAAACTTTGCTTAGAAATGTTGTTAAATTTTCTACATATGAATCTTTTCATATGTGGTCTTAAATGTGTTCATTTTACTTAAGTATGAAGTTACAAAATTGTAAGCTTTATTAAAATATTATTTTAGGCTAGAGGTCTCTCTTTAGAACTTTCATCTATGCAAAACTTTGAAAGGTGAGATGCACAATTATCTAATATGCATTTACAGCTTCACAGATAGATGGTGGTGCAATTGCAAGCTTCCAAGCTGTAGGCTACTGAACTCTTATGGTGTTGTATCATGTACAGTAATAATGTGATCTGATGCCAGACTCCATGGAGATGCTTGTGATTAAAAGCTTTGTTCGCTCAGTAGGTCTTAGTATTGGGTTGGCTTGAACTTTGGCCCACAATATTCTTTAGTCAGCGCTGGTGCAAATTCTTGGCCAAAGCATTGCAAGCAAGTAGTGCCATTGTACATAATGCAGGTTTTTAGGTGGTAATTGTCTGTGCCATTAAACCAGATATGTTTTTAAGTAGCTAGCTATAAACCTAGTGTTGACCTTAAGTAGCTTTTTGTTCACATACTTGCTTAGTTTATTTTGGTCCTTGGACTTGTCCAACTGCCTTGCTTGGACTCAGCACAGCACTAATGCTGATGTTACCCTCAGCATTAATGCTGATGTTTTTGCTGAGGCTCCATTAATCTGATGTATTGAGGTTACCTGGCTTAACTGTCTACCTGAGAAACAAAATAACAGTCTTGGATATTGCAGCATTTTTAAACTTCAGCTTGTGCAGCGTAGGCCAGTTGCATTGCCTTTTGTTCTTCCTAACTCCATTAGAAGACCTGACAACGAGTCTGCTCTAACCACTTCCTCTGGGGTTACAGGATTTCCTGTTATATGTGATGGACTGCAAACTTTCCACTGACATAGCAGCTTAGCCCTGCTGGAGAAAAGAGACACACCACTGTTCTTTTGATTCCCAGACGAAGAACTTTACAAATAGAAAATGCAGCAATGCCACAAGGGCTCTTACCACACTTTGCTTTCTTCCAGAGTTTTAAACAAATCCTTAGTGAAGTCAACTTTTTTTTTTTTACCCAAGTCTACTATTTATGTGTCATATAATTTTTCTACAGAGTGCTTTCTAGACTCACGAAAAATGTGTAGGGAGCCTACTCTTGGCACAGTGGACTAAAAAGAGAAGCAAATTGCAAACCATCACGGTTTACATCATAGTTTGCCTAAAGAGTAACCCATACTGGACATAAAGCCTTTTTTAGCATTGCATTGATTTAATGATTAATTGACGCTTACTCTTGCTCATTACTTTGAAGGTTATTTAAGATAAGACTAGTCGTGATATGGATATAATGTTTAAACATGCTGCTTTGGAATGCTTCTTCTCTGTCCCCAATGATGGATTGATATTTAGCTTTGGCAGAAGTAGGATATTTTGCTTGCCAACCACAGCTTACAAAAGTCAATTTCTATAAATAATCCTTTCTCGCAAATCAAGCACTATCTCTCAAACTGTAACTCTACAACTTTGCAGGACCTATATTATTCCTTTCCCTTCCCTTTCAATTAATTTACACGTTTTTTTTTTTCTTTTCTTTTTTTCACTTCAGCTGTTGTTAAAACCTCAGCTTAATGGACCAGCACTGTTGTAACAGTAGTGTACGACAGCCATCAGCTGCTCCGTTTCGTGGTGGGAGGTTGGCTTACTGTCTCTTCGGCTTAACTTCAAGCAGACAGACTGTCTTTGCTTCTCTCATTGTATTGGTGACATGTGCTTTGGATATGAACACACACCTCAACAAAAGTCTGTCCAGTCATGCTCCTGGTGGGTTAATGTCCTGCAATGTTTACAGGGTTTGTACGGTCAGGAAAACCTGGAAAAGTCATGGAATTTTAAAATAGCAATTTCCAGGCCTGGAAAAGTTCTGGAAAAATAAATAAACCAGAAAGTTTTGGAAGTGTCATGGAAATTTGTTTCAAAATATTTATGTAATAGAATATATGTTTAAGTGATACTATTGATTAAACAAACTTTGAAACTTCGTCAACATACTTTGTTCCTTCGATCCACCCGACTGCCGCATTGTCAGATTTCCCTTTTGTGCGTTGAGCATTATAACCAATCACACGCGTTTCTGTCGAGCGGAATGGCCAATCAGAAGCGTTCAGATTAGTCATCGCTGAAATGAAGAGTTTTGTCCAGTGCGCGAGCTCTCTGTCTGAATTCTGACTGAAACTTGCGAATTCTCCCATCATAAACAACAAAGTGCAGATTGGATGTAAGAGATTCATGTCGCAGTATCGCCAGCTTCTGTGATTTTTAACGAGAGTGTTTGTGAGAGCGCTAGACCCAAGTTATGGACAGCCTCATGATCGGTCACATTCTCTGCTCCCTTTCTGTATAACGTTAGTTTATTCCGGTTAAAGTCATTTATTCATCATGCGAAGTCGTCATTTTCTAATGCATAAAAAGCATTAAAATAATTCATAAATGGTTGTAAGTTCGTTTTATCTGTGTAGTCAGTATATGACGTGCAGTTTCCTCAAACACAAAAACATTTTATGTATCTATCGACGACATTTAATAATCATTATTGCAAACCCGATTCCCAAAAAGTTGCGGATGTGTTCCCATGCAATGATGTGGAAGTTTCAAATTTCAATATTTTATTCAGAATACAACATAGATGACATATCAAATGTTTAAACTGAGAAAATGTATCATTTTAAGGGAAAAATAAGTTGATTTTAAATTTCATGGCATCAACACATCTCAAAAAAGTTGGGACAAGGCCATGTTTACCACTGTGTGGCATCCCCTCTTCTTTTTATAACAGTCTGGGGACTGAGGAGACAAGTTGCTCAAGTTTAAGAATAGGAATGTTGTCCCATTCTTGTCTAATACAGGCTTCTAGTTGCTCAACTGTCTTAGGTCTTCTTTGTCGCATCTTCCTCTTTATGATGCGCCAAATGTTTTCTATGGGTGAAAGATCTGGACTGCAGGCTGGCCATTTCAGTACCCGGATCCTTTTACGCAGCCATGATGTTGTAATTGATGCAGTATGTGGTCTGGCATTGTCATGTTGGAAAATGCAATGCCCTGAAAGAGACGACGTCTGGATGGGAGCAGATGTTGTTCTAGAACTTGGATATACCTTTCAGCATTGATGGTGCCTTTCCAGATGTGTAAGCTGCCCATGCCACACGCACTCATGCAACCCCATATAATCAGAGATGCAGGCTTCTGAACTGAGCGCTGATAACAACTTGGGTTGTCCTTGTCCTCTTTAGTCCGGATGACATGGCGTCCCAGTTTTCCAAAAAGAACTTCAAATTTTGATTCGTCTGACCACAGAACAGTTTAAATGAGCCTTGGCCCAGAGAAAACGCCTGTGCTTCTGGATCATGTTTAGATATGGCTTCTTTTTTGACCTATAGAGTTTTAGCCGGTAACGGCGAATGGCACGGTGGATTGTGTTCACCGACAATGTTTTCTGGAAGTATTCCTGAGCCCATGTTGTGATTTCCATTACAGTAGCATTCCTGTATGTGATGCAGTGCCGTCTAAGGGCCCGAAGATCACGGGCGTCCAGTATGGTTTTCCGGCCTTGACCCTTACGCACAGAGATTGTTCCAGATTCTCTGAATCTTTGGATGATATTATGCACTGTAGATGATGATAACTTCAAACTCTTTGCAGTTTTTCTCTGAGAAACTCCTTTCTGATATTGCTCCACTATTTTTCGCCACAGCATTGGGGGAATTGGTGATCCTCTGCCCATCTTGACTTCTGAGAGACACTGCCACTCTGAGAGGCTCTTTTTATACCTAATCATGTTGCCAATTGACCTAATAAGTTGCAAATTGGTCATCCAGCTGTTCCTTATATGTACTTTGTATGTATTTAACTTTTCCGGCCTCTCATTGCTACCTGTCCCAACTTTTTTGGAATGTGTAGCTCTCATGAAATCCAAAATGAGCCAATATTTGGCATGACATTTCAAAATGTCTCACTTTCAACATTTGATATGTTATCTATATTCTATTGTGAATAAAATATAAGTTTATGAGATTTGTAAATTATTGCATTCCTTTTTTATTCACAATCTGTACAGTGTCCCAACTTTTTTTGGAATCGGGTTTGTACAATATCAAGAGCATTAACTGACAATAATGACTCTGTAAAGAGTTCCTGTTCATTTTATAATTTGAGTAACATTAAACGGTCTGTGTAAATAAACATTTATGCTATTTCAGATGCAGCTTCTGTTCCACCTTAGCAGTGTAAAGATGGCTTTTGTTAATGATAAAATTTTATAGGTAACAGTCTATATAGTACTCTGATTTAAGTGTTGGTTAATTGGTTAAATTTAAGTATTTGACAAATGACAACACGTAATCATTTAAAAATTCTTCTAAATAAATCAAATGCTCCTGGAAATCAATTGCAAGGAGCCCCTAAATGGAAAAGTTAATTTCTGACTCTGGCATGGGGGAAACGTCTGGCAGTTGCAGTTTGTATAGGTGTAAATTGCAGAAATTAAAAAATAAACTCGACTGTTTTTGGGGAATTCAAATAGGGACATTATCTTGTTAGTAACTACTGGGTTATCTTACCGTCTTACTGGTGTGTCAGTGTTTATTTTGTATTAAACCACATAGCTTGTCATTAATTAGTTAAGATATGCTGTGATTTGACACTTAAATTGATTTTTTTATTCTTATTTTACATTTCATGGATGGTTAGGTCATGAATATTTGCCTAAAAGTCATGGAAATGTATTGGTTGAACTGTGTACGAATCCTGTGTTTAGCTTCAACCTGCCCCAATACACCTGCCTGAAGTTTCTACTAATCCTGAAGACCCTGATTAGCTGGTTCAGATGTGTTTAATTGAGGTTAGAGTTAAACTCTGCAGAACAATGGTCCTCCGGGAACAGGATTGGACACACCTGAAATAAGTTGACAGGTCACCTGTAAATTGTTTATTTAAAATGTGTAGAGTTGTGTAGAGAAAATACATTGTGGGCTCGTCTGGGATTTGACCACACACCTCCTGTACTCAAGCTAGTATCATGGGCTCATTTATACATGCACAACATGACTTGTGGCTTCCAAGTAGGAAAGTGTTCCTGTTGTTCAAACGGTGCAGTATTTCAGCTAGTGCTAGAACCAACGAATAGGGTTCGATCCACTTGAACTACAAAAATGTAATCTTGCTTTGGATATAAACATCTGTGAAATGATATTGTAAAACATGTTCTGTATCATTTTTTTTGTTGTTCTAGGACCTAGGTTACCCTTCTCCAACATCTGAGACTTCTGGTTTGGTTGACTTAGAGCAAAGTATCAAGACTAAAGATGTTGATCAAGGAACATGTGTAAATCATGTTAAGAATCCATATGGTTTGCAATGATACACTTGGAAACAAGTTTATCTGTTTGTTGGCATTTCTAATCCCTTGGTGTTTGACTACATGCTTAGAAAGGCATTGAGGATGTGGTGTTAACTGTTGTGCTTGGACTAATTTTGGCCTCGGTTGTTATACTCGAAGAGCTGCTCGGTGAGGGAGCTAAAAATACTTGGCTTTATCAGAGCAGATGTTTACTAGCAGATTCTAAGCCACCTACATACACGCACAGCTCGCCGTCTATCCACACCCCCACCCTCCTTTTTGGCACTGTCCTTATTCCCCCACATGAGACGATTTACTATGCTCTGATCCTGCCACACTGCTCCTTTGTTCTGTAGTCTCTTTATTCCTCACTTAATTGATGTCCATGTTAAATCTGCAATCAGTCTTTTTCATTTGCTCCCTGGTGCTGATTTACAGTTGCTCTTGTGCTTCCTATTAACTGATGTGTATATGTAGGATATATATAGCGGTAGGGTGTTACAGCTGGGTCACACCATTCCTTTTGTCATGAATTAGGAAAGAATCCATCCTAAATCCTATACTTCTCTCCACAGGTCGTCCCATACACATTCACACTTCTCACTGCAGCTTGTTGCCATAGGAACACTCTTGCAGTAGACATGTGCTCTGGCCGTCTGAGTCCACTCTCCATGTCTGGCTTTAAAAAAAAAGGGCGAGGCGTGAATATCTGTGCATTTTACTCATGCCAGAAATAGCTGCCCCAAGTCTTCTCCAGAGGCCCTTGTCTGACTTATCGGTGGCACTAGACGGCTATATCAGAACAGACATTGCCTGGCTCACAGCACTGTTGAGACTTTTTCATCGCTCTATTTGGAGTTCATACTGGTTAAATCAGCAGAAACGTGTACATTTTACCCTGAGGCTGCATTCTAAAATGTCTACTTTGTTCAGGAAGCAGAAGTGCTCAGATCAGTGCATTAGATGCCAGCTGATCTCTGCTGTCATGCATAATGCAGTTGCTTAGCTGGTCGTGGATGTTCCTTGTAAATGTGTGCACCTTCATTTCTTTCTGGTTGTCTGTTAGCCATGCTAACTCTCTTCTTTATCTCCTTTTCTTTAGAAATGAGTCGCCAGACTGCCACAGCGCTGCCCACAGGAACCTCTAAGTGTCCCCCTTCTCAGCGCGTCCCAACCTTGTCGGGCACCACCGCATCCAACAGTGACCTCGCCAGCCTGTTTGAGTGCCCGGTCTGTTTTGACTATGTGCTGCCGCCCATCCTGCAGTGCCAGAGCGGGCATTTGGTTTGTAGCAACTGCCGGCCCAAACTCACCTGCTGCCCCACCTGCAGAGGCCCACTTGGGTCAATCCGTAATTTGGCCATGGAGAAAGTGGCCAACTCAGTCCTTTTCCCTTGCAAGTACGCCTCATCAGGTTGCGAAGTTACCCTACCACATACAGACAAGGCTGAACACGAGGAGCTTTGTGAATTCCGGCCATACTCTTGCCCCTGTCCTGGCGCCTCCTGCAAGTGGCAGGGGTCTCTCGATGCCGTCATGCCTCACTTGCTGCACCAGCACAAGTCCATAACCACGTTACAAGGTGAGGATATTGTCTTCCTGGCCACAGACATCAACTTGCCTGGGGCAGTGGACTGGGTCATGATGCAGTCATGCTTCGGCTTCCATTTTATGCTCGTGCTGGAGAAGCAGGAAAAATACGACGGCCACCAGCAGTTCTTTGCCATCGTGCAGCTGATCGGCACACGAAAACAGGCGGAAAACTTTGCCTACCGGTTGGAGTTGAACGGCCACCGGCGGCGGCTCACCTGGGAGGCGACGCCACGTTCCATCCATGAGGGCATTGCCACCGCCATCATGAACAGTGACTGCCTGGTGTTTGACACCTCCATTGCCCAGTTGTTTGCAGAGAACGGCAACCTGGGCATCAATGTCACCATATCCATGTGCTGAGGACTAACAGCCGTGCATACTTGAACACATACACACACACACACACACACACATACAAACATGAAACCAGACATTTCAAAACACCGCAGGATACCTTGAGTTGTGCTTGGGGGTCGGGGGAGTAGCTAACCTAGGGAACTTTTTGCTGTTGTACGTTCCAAGTAGTCATCAAAAAAAAACTGTAATTGGTTGGAGCTTGGCACATCCGACCAGACTTTACTCCTGGGTTCTCAATTTTATGCTACAATATTATATAAATTAAATAATTAATGTATTCTACTTTTTTTTTTTTTTTTTTTTTTTTTTTTTTTTGGAGAGCAACATCCATTGCCCTCGAAGGTATAGGAAAACTACGTTTGTGGAATGGACATTTGTGAATGTGGCATTTGGAACAAGGGTTTGAGGAACAGCACGCAGAGCTGGATGGCGGTTGGGAATATTGATCAATTTTGCGGTGGGTTTGCTCAAAAGGTGCGACCCTTGGAGCAAGTTTTTTTCATTCTGTTTTTGTTTCCCAAGACGTTTTACATTTCAGTTCCGATAAAACACTAACGTTTATGTTTAAATATTAGGTTTTGTTTTATGTCCCCCCCCCACCCCCTTTCCCCCCTCTAATTTTTCCTACCTTGAGTATGATACAGAAAGGTTCTGATAATTGGTGCATGACCACTGGATAAGTTATAACAAGTCCAGATTTCATTTTAGAGGTCTTGTTTGTTTCTGCCTATCATTGCAGTGTTTCTCCTGTTTGTTTTTGAAGGGATAGTGTCATAACCTGGCACATGCACATCAAGCCAGGTTGTAAAAAGTTTTTTTTACTATCAATGCCACACTTCTTTTTTTTTTTTTTTTTTTTTTTTTTTTTTTAAATATCAAAAACTCTTAATGGCTAGATTCAAGTTGTACAGAATGCGTGAGATCATAAGTTTTGTTTCCTGAGATGGAAGCCCTCCATTACAAACAGTGGAGTAAACACTGCACTGAATATGAGGCTAGGAACAGAGGCAATTAATACAGTTATTATAATGAGATTATTGTCATAATTATGATTTTGTAATGACTTATAAGAAAATGGAATGAAAAAGGCTGTTGTAACCTTGTGGCTAATCTTCAGTGTTTGTAGATAGTGTTGTTCTTCGGAAGACCTCAATGTCTTCTTTTTCTCTTTTTGTAAGTCAATATTTTTGTTGCTGTTGTTCTTTGTCTGTATTTCTGTTTTTTGCAAGGATAGGGTGAAGCAAAGCCAAACATCTCTGTGGATACATTGTACTGTTGCTAGTCCTGATCTCTAATTTTATTTGTTTTATTGTTTGTTTTGTTCTATTTTGCCAGTAAATAAATCTATCTTTTTCATACCCATTTTCTCACTCCTCATTCTAAGCTGCAGCTAATGGTGATGATGGCTTCATTTGGTTCCCCCTCCACCTAATAGGTGAGAATGGGTGAAGCAAATAATTGCTCTACCAACTAGATGTTTTGTCATTTAATACTTTGCATTGTCCATGTTAGCTAGACTGATAATAGGGAACTTGCTTTTTAACCTTAGAAACCTTTCAACTGTCATGGAAGAACAGAAAATGAGCTACAGTACACAAGAGTATATACAAGCAAGACTTTGTTGTTAGTCGGCCTGTTACTATAGCTAGCATTACAACAACAGCATATCTTGATTCTGTGAAACCGTAAAACCAATGTTGCTCAAGTGATGTGATACTGAATAGATACCACAGCAAGAAAAACAAACAGTAAAAGTAATTGAATAATATATATATATAAAAATGAATAGTAATTTCTGTCATTTTTTTTTTTTTAAACTAAAAGCTCACTTGGCCAGCATGTTCCTGCCCTGTTTTTGACCATTCCCTCCTCTTATTGCAATAATAATTGCATGCCAGTGTGAACATCCTTACAGAGATGTTTGCAACAATCACATTATCAATCATGTTAACTTTCACTATTCTGAACAGGTTGGGATGACCAAAATCTTATTTCATGAATCATGATACGAGTAATTTCATATTTTTTTAAATGTAATTTTATAATTACAATTTAGATTATTTTAATTGTATCTTTGTTTTTAAAAAATAAGCAAAAATGCAAATTACAAACAATGACAAAAATGGTGCTTTATTTTTCAACAAACAGTAGGGCTATTTAACAGTAGCATTCAAGAAAGAAATTAAATAATCAAATAAAAAAAAACGTTCTAGTCTTCTCTGTATAAATTAACTATACACTGATTCTTAGTAAATATATTAAAGTTATTCAGCCAAGCATGGGGTGATTTTTTTTTTTTTCTTTTGTTGTTTGATTAACATTAAATCAGACAGAATATTAGGTCCGGCTTAAGACCTGCACGGATCCAATTACCTCAAATGTATAAGTTCACTAAAGACATACCCGACGGTGTTTACCCAAATACTCGCCAGGACGTGGGTTTTTTTAAAATATTTTTGACCATTCAACCCCAATAATCCGCGAAAGAGAACTGAATGTTGGCAAATGTTGCTGGTCAGGATGCAGCATTTATTCATTTTGGGGAGATCAACCTACAAATAGCCTATAGCTGTATAACAGGTTGTGTTTCAAGAACAAAGTGTGGAAAACAGGGCTTCTCACAAATCTCTACCCTTTATGTGGAACCCACAGACTTCAGTGAAAGTGGTTAGTCTGCATCTTATGAAATTTCCAAACAAGCCTTCTGTCTTCAGGCCAGAGCTGTCATGCAGGTATAACAGTCATCGAGAACAAGAACGCATTAACTGTTTATAACCCCCAAAAGCAGGTCAAACGTCAGCTTTGTTTGAAGTATAGCATATCATATTATCATTTGCATAACTACAAATACAACAATACATGGTTTAGTTGTCAAGATGAGTCACTTCTACAGCATTTCAGCAGTCCTGGTAGCAACAAATAGTGCACTGCTACACTTGTAAATTATAAATGTAAAATGATGGAAAACTATGAAATTATATTTATTAATCTGGGGCCATATTCACAAAACCTCTTAAGGCTGAAAGTAGCTTTTTTTTTAAAAAATTTTTAATACTGTATTTGCCGATTTAGGAGAAACTCTTAAAAATAATCCTAATTTTAGGACTGCAGATTTTTTGCTTTGAGTATTTCACAAAGCATTTTGGTGCTAAAACCAGCTCCTAAATCTGTGAAAAGTTAAGGGTAGTCAAGAGGACTCCTAAGTCACTAAGACAACAATCCTAATGGCTATTGCTGGCAATCCGCCCAAAGACACTACACCATTCATGCAATAGGTGATATAGCCTTGGGTGCTAAGCTCTTCTTCATAAATGCAATAATTATTTTGATTTATAGATTTTAATCTGCGATGACAACATAAAGGTTTGTTTATGTACAGGCAAAATGCATTGAATGATGGCAAATACAACATTGCGGTCAAGTTGAAATAATTGTCCTATCTTTGGCGCCGATAGCCTTGTGGGCAGCTTTCGCTCTTCCACTTCCGGTCTACTCACAGTCCTATCATAATAAAAAGGCAAAAACGCCAAACAAAAATCTTAAAAAAAAATAAATAGAAAAGAAAAAAGAAAATAATGTCTGATTACATGTGGCAGTTGTTTCATGAGTTCACATTTACAGAGTAAAATAAGCCTTTTTGGCGTGCTGTCCAAAGGGAGGCTCTGAGCTCCGAATTTAGACCCAGAGTACTCCCCCCGTATCCCCGGCTGGGAATAGGAACCAGCCGAGAGTGAGGAGTCAGGGTGGCGGAGGGATGCGGAAAACTAAGATAAACTAAGCTGCGTATAAAAAGTTTTGTGAATACAATCCCTGATGGGTCTAAAAATGCTGATCTAACTAGTAAATATAAATGGTCAGATTATATTACCAGTATGCTATTCTATGATCATCACTGCAATGGCGACTGTAAACTGCTTGTGACTTAGTATAACAAAGGAAGAATGATGGTTTGAAGATGCAACCAATTCTAGAAACTTTTCCTGTACAGACAGTGAGTTTTCAGGCAATTATTTGAAGCTAACCTAAATTTCAAAGACCAAATTTATTCCTTTAAATTGTACTTACTTGGCACCATACAAAGTTAAAATTTTCCAGTCTTCATATTTAAGAACTTTGACATTCATTAGTTTAGTTCATTTTATGAGGATCACTAAATATGTTGGTTAAATCACAATTTTTCAAAAACAAAAAAAGTGAATTGAAGTTGTCAGATCAACTTTTGCTGTCAATTCTACAGGAACAAAATTATATTCAGTTACAATCAGACAACAACAGTCCTCTGTTATTAAATCAGAGGTTATTAAATTAATGAATTAGTGAAATAAGCGCTCAAAGATGACAAACTAAGTGCTGAGTGTTCAACTTTCTCTGTGAGAAAAAAAGTTTTCTTGAGTTCATGTCTAGCAACTACAGTCTCAGAGTTTACTGACAACTTGTGGATGATTGACAGCTGAGGGAAACCCGCCATCAAAGGCCGCATTCAGGACTTCATCCAAAGTGCTGGCGAAAACAAAATCCAGGTCAGCTCGCACATGGGCTGGTATCTCCTCCAAATCTTTCTCGTTGCGCTTGGGGATGATAACGCGTTTCAGATTGGCCCGATGAGCTGCCAAGACTTTATCCTTTATACCTCCCACCTGTAGAGAGATGAGATATATCTTGTGAGCTCAGGCAATCAACATCTCTGATGATGAATGGTTTGTGAGAGATCTGCTTTAGGTTCCTCACCGGCAGAACCAGTCCTCTCAGAGTGATCTCTCCAGTCATGGCCACATCAGAGCGTACCAGACGCCCACTCAACAGGGAGGCTAGGCACGTTACTATGGTAACCCCAGCAGAGGGTCCGTCCTTAGTGACGGCACCTGCCGGGAAGTGCAAGTGGATATCGGTACCCTCCAGAGGATCAGCGCTGCCTACATCATCATTCAAACACAAACACTGTCTCGCTCAGTCAACTATGAACATATGAAATGTGGTGGAACTAAAAGCTGTCACATAAGAGTCATGCACAACTTATGTCTATAAATGACTACTGTAAGTACAGTACCATACAAAAGTTTGGGGTCAGTAATCTCTTATTTTGAAAGAAATCAATCATTTTATTCAGCAAGGATGGATTAAATTGATTAAAAGTGGCAGTAGTGTAATATTCTATTCATCAAAGAATCCTGACATTATTTTGTTTTCAACATTGATAAGAAATGTTTCTTGAGCAGCAAATCAGCATATTAGAATGATTTCTGAAGGATCATGTGACTGAAGACTGGAGTAATGATGCTGAAAATTCAGCTTTGCCATTACAGGAATAAACTGCATTTTAAAATATATTCAAATAGAAAACAGTCGTTTTAAAATGTAATAATATTTCACAATATGAAATAATGTACTTTTGATCAAATAAATGCAACCCAAACTTTTGACCGGTAGTGTACTTATGTATGGATAGTCAATGTCTATTACTTACCATTAGAGAGGAGGTAAGTCTTAGCATTGCTGCGAAGCCAGCTGATCGCTAGATGGGCAGATTCCTTCATGACATCCCCCAGCTGTCCCGTCAGGGTCAACTGACCTTCTCCTTCCATACGACTGGCCTCCACAAACATGATCTCTCCACCCATAGGAGTCCAGGCCAGCCCGATTGCCACACCTGGTAGGGTCAGTCGCTCTGAGACCTACAAACATGTACAGCTCTGGTTACATAATTAACATGCTTATCTTAACATGTCAAACAATGTAAAAGTAATGTAAGTTCCCCTTAAAATGAAAATTCTGTCATCATTTCCTCACCCTCAAGTTGTTCCAAACCTGTATGAGTTTCTTTCTTCTGTTGAACACAAAAGAAGATATTTTGAAGAATGTCAGAAACCAAAGAATGTCGGACCCCATTGACTTCCATAGTATTTTTTTTTCTTACTATGGAAGTCAATAGGGTTCATCAACCGCTTACCCATATTCTTCAAAATATCTTCATTTGTGTTCAGCAGAAGAAAGAAATTCATACAGGTTTGGAACAAATTGAGGGCGAGTAAATTTTTTGGGTGAACTATCCCTTTAAGGTTTTTTAATGTTTTGGAAAGTAGTCTCTTAAATCTCACAAAGGCTCATTTATTTGATCAAAAACACAGTAAAAACAGTAATACTGTGAAATATTATTACAATTTAAATTAACTGGTTTCTGTTGTAATATATTTTAAAATGTAATTTATTCCTGTGATCAAAGCTGAATTTTCAGCATCATAACTCCAGTCTTCAGTGTCACATGATCTTTCAGAATCAATCTAATATGCTGATCTGGTGCTCAAGAAATATTTCTTCTTATTATTAATGTTAAAAAGTTGTGTTGCTTAATACTTTTGTGGAAACTGAGTTTTTTTCCGGATTCTTTGATAAATAGAAAGTTCAAAAGAACAGCATTTTGTATAAATAGAACTTTTTGGTAATATTTATTAATTTCATAAATGTCTTTACTGTCTTTTTTTGATCAATTTATTGTGCCTTTACTAAATAAAAGTATTAATTTCTTTTTTTTTTTTTTTTTTTTTTTAATCTTACTTACCCCCAAACTTCTGAATGGCAGTGTATCCTGATTTCTGAAGGATCATGTGACACTGAACACTCAAGAAATGGCTGCAGAAAATTTAGCTTTGCATCACAGGAATAAATTACATTGTAAAATATATTACAACAGAAATCAGTTCATTTAAATTGTAATAATATTTCACATTATTACTGTTTTTACTGTACTTCAATCAAATAAATGCAGCCTTAGTGAGATTAAGAGACTACTTTCAAAAACATAATAAAAAACCTTGTTGAATTACACCTCAACCATGATCTACAATGTGTGTTACATCTCTGCACCTATTTGGCGAGAAAATGTATACTCTAGTTGTGATCCACTCCTCATGTCCCCTCCGTTTATATGTGGTTGAATCAAATTGCTTTTTTCCTACCTTTAGAAAAACTAACCTGTGACTAACGATTTCTGACGTATTTGGTCCCCTCTCTGGAATTTTCTTGAGAATTTATGTTGATTGTTTTTATTTCTTGTTTATTTTGCTGCTATTACCCTTCACTTGACCCTTGATCTATCAGCTGATGGATGACTGTGTATACTGCCATGAGACACCTGTGCCACGGTTTTGTTATTGTACAACTATAAAAAAATATAATTTCAAAACTTTTGACCGGTATTAAAATTATAATATACATTTACATATCTAATAAACATTTAAACGTAGGTTATTTTGTCAGAAATATCTTAAATGTTATGCAGCTTCTTCAGAGCAGCACTAAATAAACATTTTTTTAAAGAAGTGTTACACATCTTACAAATTCCATAGAGCTGATCACATCTTTAAGTGCAGAAAAGAACAGCAAGCCCTTCTGATTTTTGTTCCCACCACATATAGATTGAGAATTTGCCTCATTAAAGGCCCGTTCCCACCAAGAACGATAAAAGATAACTATATTAGAGTCCACACCAGCAGATGCTTTTTTGCCGCTTTAAATGCCCAAGCTTGTTACAGCAGGACGGATTCTGATTGGCTGTCAATGTTTTTATCGTTCATCAGCTGAATAAAATAATTCTGAAAGTGATTCCAACGATATAGTTTCTCTGTGCCGTTATCGTTATAGCTGTGGTGTAAACTCTGCTATTATTTAATATTGAGAACGATTTTTAAACTATATCGTTATCTTTATAGTTATCGCCCTTGGTGTGAATGGGCTAACTAACTGCAGAAAGTTGAATGCTAACACAAGGGTTTGAAGGAGAAAATGTGTGTGAGCAGAACTGAAACAGGCTGACTCTGCCTGTTCTCTGACTGCCTCTGGTCTTTCCCTGTCCCGTCCCCATAGGCATGGCAGGAAGGCAGTCTCCATTATTAAGAAGAGAGAGCACTTCTCTGAGAAACACAACAGCACACCACAGCACACACAGAGCCGGGGCGCGAACAGTCCGAAAGGTTTGTGGACAGATGAAGAATAATATGCGAGTAATTTGAAAGAACACAGACTACTAGATTTTTATATGTTCTGAAGAAAATGTGAGTGGTGCTAGCTTATGCAAAACAGTAAAAACAGTAATATTGTGAAGTATTTATACAATTTTTTGTTTTCTATTTTAATATATTTTAAAATGCCATTTAATTCTGTAATGGCAAAGCTGAATTTTCATCATCATTACTCCAGTCTTCAGTGTCACATGATCCTACAGAAATCATTCTAATATGCTGATTTGCTGCTTAAGAACTGTTGAACGTCTTCTAATCAGTGTTGAAAACAGTTTTTATGGAAACTGATACATTTTTTGGTGGAGACACTGTAAAATGCTTTTGACTTGTGCTTTCTTATAAGAAAGGTTTCTTAAACACAACGGTGGAGAGACTTGAAGTGCTTTCTATGCGTTTTAGAAACATTTCCTTCAGAGACACAAAAAGAGGTGCATCCCAATTTGCATACTTATGCAGTATAGGGTGGTGCAGGTATGACATCACTTTGTAGGCCAAAATGCGGAAGCGATTTAGCATTTTAGCACTTCTGGTTCCCTCATCCCGAAGTCAATGGGGTTTTGATTAAATGGCTGAAATAAGGTCTGTGATGAACACAAGCTCAAGACACTTTCACATTTTATTCTACGACATAAAAATACATCAGTATTACCCCACTCGTGATTTTTTGAAGCTGTTACGTGTCTTGAAAAAGGTGGTTGCTAACAAGTGGCTAAATGGGACTACAGAGGCTGTCGAGGAGATTAAACGTCATCACGCCGAGCAAACTCAGTCTGACTTTTACAACCTTATTATGCTCATAATTGTGCTCTTATAAACTATTCTAACTCAAACGTTCTGGGAAAATGTTTTGAGATAAAAACAGAGTTCTCGGAAGCTTAGTGATGGTGATGTTGAAATCGAGGGACCGTGGTATAGTCCGTTTATAGCCGATATAGTCGTTTATATTCTGGCGACTGCATTTAGGCTTCAAAATTCATAAAAGTTGTGTTCATCTGTGATAATTATCTTGATGGACAAAACGTGAAAGTATCATAAACTTTTGTTGATCACAGAACTTGTTTTTTGCGATAATCCAAATCCTATTGGGTTTTTGTCGAGGGAACCAGTGTGATGCTAACTGCCGGTTGGCCTACAAGGTTACGTGATACCTGCATCACTCTATTCTATGCCATTTTGTAGTATAAATATTGTGAGTATTGTGCTCACACTGTAAATTCCAAAAAGAAAAAGTGCATTTTAAATACCTGGATAATGCACTTAATTAACCGAAAAAATGAAGGGTGGAATGTTGGACACTTCATGCACTCAACTGTCGCAGCTTTAATTATGTAGCGGAGGGGGAGGGGCTATCAGACTCTGATGCTGAATGACAAAATAACCTTATAAAGTTCATACACTACACAGTAGAGTACATTGTGTATAGTGCCTCGTTTAAGACAACTAAGGAGCTTTTTGGCATTCATTTAATACTAACCTCCATTTCAAAGAGTGGCGGTCCAAGAATATCCTTAAGGGCAATGTGGTCAATAACAATTGGCATCTCTGGAGGTGCCGCTATCCCAGAATCCTCCACCTTGTTCTCTGTATTCTGGTCTGAAAGATATAGACAGAGAGAAAAGGTTTTTCATCAATTTAAAACTTTAAAACTGGCGTGTCAATGTAAAAGAGGTGGTTGATTGACATTTCATGAACTAAAAGTAAACTCCATTTAAGCAGAGATAAAAGCATATTCAGAAAAGTGAATTACAAGAGGGAAAAAAAGCGCTAAATTTTTTTTTATTGCACCAGCACTTCCATTATCATGTCTATTTGAGGCTTTTCATTAAAGAAGGTGACAGACATTGAGGCCGGAGGGGGGAAAGTGAAAAGAAAAAGCGAGAAAGAGAGCTGTCTGAAATAATGGAGAATTATAGGCTGTAGAAAAATGCCACAGGGGTCCAGCTAAGGGGGAGAGCAGGTGCTCATCTTAATTTTTGGGAGGAAACAATAAGGTATTATAGGTTTTAATATAATACGTAATAAAGAAAGCAGCTTCAGGGTGTGTTTACTTACAGAGTATGTTTATGAGTCTATTTTTCTGAAAGCGAGTGTTGTGTATTAGCCCTTGCTTGGCAAGACACACCATTATGTACATGCCCCTTGCTGCCCACAAGTCATGTGACTAGACTGTTAATGACATGCAAAGGAGAATCATGTTCTGAAGAACAAAGAAGGAAAGAGCATATGCCATTCTGAGGAAAGACATAATTAAAATGTCTTTTAATATTTTATTGTGCATGATTGATCAGTGCACATTATTCTAGAAAAAAAAGTTTGCTTTCATAAAAATTCATCAAAATGAACTTTCTCCACCTTATTTTCTACTAACATAATCCAAGGACAAATAATATTAACCAATAATCAAGTTTTATATCACATGGAGCGAGATGCTTCATGAGGATAGGCATGTTGGTCACATGCCCAGCCAAAGTCTACTTGCTTTATTTATGCACACTATCATTGGATGGCATTAGTGACTGAAAACTTTTGTCTGATGCTGCCTACAGCCACGGTATATTCCATATCAGTCAGCGCAACAAATAAAAAGTGCACCTTTGAAGAGCATCAGACTTCTGCTCCTTTATGAGGAATCGGCTACCTGACAAACTGCATTAACCTCCTAAGTTACAGGGAAATCAGACACTGAACCATAAGAGGACCGAAATGTACTGAATGTACTGAGAGAGTGGATATAACAGCAGGAAGCACATGCGACAGCTGTCATGATGTTAAGACTAGGAACAACACCTGCTACAGCGAGCGGCAGATAGAGCCTGAGAGACTGAATACAGAATAAAGCAGAGCAAAAAAGAACCCCTGACCCTCGTCTCTCTAAATCTCATCTCACACATAGGCCATGCAGGAGAGGATTGAGAAACAGAGTTGGGGTAAATCAGAATCTAAACAGAGCGTTAACTGGCTGGGCTATTACTTCTGTTACAGAGGAGCAGCTGCAGTGGGACGTGAAGGGGGGCTCTAAGGCCGTCTGTTAGCACGCTTTACCCTCCTCCACCCCTCAGGGGGCCCGTGCTTAGAGAGATTGATGACTAATATGTGCATGTGTGTGCTGAGGTTCTCATTATGTGTGAGACTAGTTTTTCCTGACTGTACGTTAGATATTTTCTCAGCATGGATTGCCTACCCACGCGCCTCAGTCTGAACACACATCTATAGTTAGTGTGTACTTGATTGTGTCTGTGTGGCACAGCAAGGGTAAGTATGTGTTATGGATTGTGCTGAAGTCAGCCGTCTGTATGTGGCAGGGAATGCTAAACCATTCCTGAGCTGCTGCTGGCACGGAGCAAAGCACAATACACATAGAGAAACGTTTCTTGAATCAAATACATCCTTACAAAGTGTCTTACCTAGACTAGTGGTCCATCATTACAGGGATTTTTAACAAATGAGTTGCAAAAAATTATGCTTGTGTGCATTTTCCATTGATAAGCTTGTCTGTAAATTTTGGAGTTGACACAAGGGAAACTACTACTACCGGTAAATGGCCAAGTAAGATCAAAACAGACAAATCTTACCAGATTTTTTGACTCGTGTAATAGTTTTGTAATTTAATGTTTTTGAATAAACCTTATTCACAGCAGCGCCATCTTTGATTTTTAACGGGAATTAAAGGATGTGAGAGATAGACATACATCTGTTCAGTGGGTTGTACTGTTATTTAACATGTTTTTGGATTGTTCTGCTGACAAAACACTGTAGACAAGAAACCCCAGACAGTATGAGCTGTGGAAAATTATAAGTGATCTAGGAGCTTTATACAGCTTTTTACAGCGGATGCCATTGAAAATACGGTAAATCTATCCCTCACAGCCTCGTTTTCATACCTGTCATGGCACTGCTCTGAATAAGGTCTATAGATTTTCATAGTCACAATGCGTATAAACCAGGCATAATGCAACATGTTTCCAGCAACATGTAAATTTTCCTGTTCTCAATGAAAGCAAAATACTGCACAAAGTGTCATCCTAGCCAATCAGAACACATTTAACATGTAATATGTAGCTATTGTGATGCAGAATTTTAATTCAATGAAACCTCACTGTTGGCGGAGATAGCCATGGGGATGCAACAAAGACAAGAACACACTGGGACGCACGATTTTATCTTTGCCCAAAGGCTACTACCATCAATCCTAAATCTACGACTGAAGCAGAGCCTGGGGGAGCTGGTGTAATTCCAGCCATAAACTACAATGATGTGTGAGATAAAAAAAATCCCACTTTTACCTGCATGCTGCTCAGTGGGGGACTCTGCTCTAGAGACCTTATGACCTTCAGCGACCTTCACAGCCACCGCTCGACAGATGGCCCCGATCTTCCTCTCCAAAGAGCGCACGCCTGCCTCCCGTGTGTACCTACACACACATTCACACACAAATCACTCTGTCATTTACTGCTGGCACTGCTGGGTCGGGGCCATGTATTGATTGCTTTTTAGCAGATAATCATCCCGAAATTAGCAACCTCTACGGTAATTAATTAGTTTGCTGTGCAAATGTCTCTAATTGACGATCCCTGGTGGACTACAGACTTTTTGAAGAGAAGTTTGGCAGCCTGTCTTAAGATACGGTTTTGAAGGAGAAAGTGAGACAGCAGAGGATCTAGTTTACAGGAGGAAACCCAGCTGTGACCTACACTGGCCCACTGTTCCTCTGTTTCACCTGATAATCTCTCTTAGGCCCTGTTTACGCCTGGTATTAAGATGCGCTTGGGTCGATCGGATCACAAGTGGATGACGCTAAATACAGGTGTGAACGGGGTCTAAAACGTTTTGAGCTTGTCCACTTTCGACCACTTCTAGAGGTAGTCGAAAACATTATGGGAAGCGCGCTAGCCAGACGGGATTTAAACTTTGTTGGCTGAAGACCAAAGTTTAGTAAAATGTACCAAGCACAATGTTCTCTCACCATTCCTGATTTCTCACAGCGTTTAGCATGGTCTTGCGGCTATCAGAGCATGTTTTTCCGTCGTCCCCGGGCGCGTTCATAAGTAAACTGCCGAGCTTATTTTGTCCATTAGATCGAAGGATCTGAAAAAACCCATACATTTACCCGCCCATAGGTCCTCCCCTCGAAGAAATCAGGACAGAAGTGGTCGAAAGTGGACAAAATAGGTGAATTAAAACACCAGGTGTAAACGGGTATGTGTCTCCCTCGTCTACTTGTGATCCGATTGACCAAAACGCATCTTATGGAGAGGTGGATTAATTTGTTAGTGTGTGATTAGTTCTTAATTGACAATGACTGCTCCTGTCTCGACACTTTAATTGTGTCCTTCTGTCCTCCGCATAGGTTAAAAGTGCTGTTATCAGCCTGAACCTCTTTAGAACACAAAATGTGTGTGTGTGTGTGTGTGTGTGTGTGTGTGTGTGTGTGCATGCATACTTGCTGATGATCTCCTGTGTGGTGTCCTGTGGGATCTGGAGCTGTTGCGGGGTCAGCCCATGCTGCTCCAGCTGATGAGGGATCAGGTGCCGATGGGCGATTTCTACCTTCTCCTCCTGAATGTACCCTAATGAGACACATGCTAATATTCAGAACACAAATTACAATAAACTAATCAAGTATTCAACTACAAAAGCATCTGCTCAGCTGTAGGATAGAGTTAATTGTGTTCAAGTTAAAATAGTCAGGAATTAATCACTAAAAATGTCACATCGTCAATGCCACGTCCTGCTGTCTTTTTTTGTCCGATATTGAACTCTGACCTGGCACCTGGAGGACCTCCATTCTGTCCAGCAAGGCAGGGGGGATGGTGGCCATGGTGTTTGCGGTGGCAATGAAGAGCACTTGCGAGAGGTCAAATGGCACGTTGAGGTAATGGTCGGTGAAGCTGTGGTTCTGCTCCGGGTCCAGAACCTAATAATGATCACAGTTTATTTGCACAAAATTAGGTATTAACACAAGCTATTTACAAGTTAAAGTGTGCAGTTTAACCACACATCAAATAGATCTCATTATCATGAACTGCTGATGATTCCATCATGTTTCTCATGATTATGACTGCTCTAGACTAAGGAGGTAACCATAGCAACAGGCTGCTCAAACCCCTTCTGTTAGAATCAGCACTGAATGGTACATCGTCAAAACAAACAGTCATTATTTATTATTTTATTAGGGATTCATATATCATCATACAGTTCCAAACAAAGTTTCCCTTACACTCGGTTATAAATATGCTAAACAATAACCAATTTATTAACACCATATTTTAATTTTTTCACAATACCATTATTATTCTTTAATTACGTGTTGTCAGTAAAGTAAGTAAACTGACTTGCGCATCTAAAGTATACTACATCATGGTAAGGGCGAGTGTTCACCGAAGCATTTTTCTTAAGCTGTCTTTTGTCAATTGTTTGCTATGGGAGCCAGCAGAGTGTCTATTCCACGCTAAATGTTGCGCTTGGCTTTTTTTGCTAGCTGCCGAGAATTTAAAAATGTTTTTAACTGTTCCATCTACCTTGGAAGAGGGATGTCTGAAGGGTGTGACTTTCACTTTTTTGCTCATCAGCCACCGTTGCTAGTGGTTTCCCAAAGTTACTAGGCACTCAGCATGTTCACTGGCCACAATTTTGACATCGATACCATGGGGAAAACTTCCATATAGATATTTTTAATATTATCTCATAATTTGGCAGCAGGTATATTAGGCTGCTGTCACTTTAAGACCTGACATACAGATCCATTATACTGTTACACACGCGTTTTCTTTCTCAGCTCTGTTTACGTTCACTTAAAACATGACTGACTGGGTTTACGTGAATACTCGCCAAGATTAAAAAAAAAAATTATGTGCAATACGCGCAATCCCACAGCAAAATTCAAGCCCTGTATCACCAACAATATTCATCCAGAGCAAATGAAACGAGTGAGTGAGCGGAGGCGGTTTGTGTGTCAACTCGATGTCCGAGAGATGAGAGAGCGAGAAAGCACAGCTGGTATCGTGTATCTATTTCTTGGAAAATGAATATCGGAATACTCAAACTGCTAACTTGCAAGCATTTCAACAGGAATCAGCACAATCAGGGATTTCGTTTGAGGGCGAAAGTTTTTCCAAAGTAGATTTTGCAGCGGGTTCAAGTTGGTCATGAGAATTCGTCACGTTAACCAACAGAACGCTGCTTGGTTTGAAAGTAACTTCTGTGCGAGCTGTGCTTCATACATCGCTAAACTATGGACAACAGACAATGGATCATTTTGCCCACAAAAAAAATCCTTCTCAATTTAGAGTCCACACCACCACTACTACTATAATGGCACAGTCGAACGATATCGTTGGAATCACTTTCAGAGCGTTTTTTACCAACTGATGAATGAGCCTTTGTGTGAACAGGCCTTTAGTTAAGAAATAACACACCTCTCCAAGATACACCATGAGGTATGAGATGAGTTATATGACAAAGTTTAATACTCAGGGTTAAGGGTTTAAAACAAGATTGCTATAGCTATAAAAAATCTATTTTGAAATGCTTCCCCAAATAAAGCGTGTATACTCTTAGCCTCTGACAAACTAAATCACAGAGCTTTCTGCTGAGCTTTTTGTCAGGTCATGTCCGCCCTGTGATGAACTTCCCTATCTCCAGATCCTATCTGGAGCACAATGAAAGGGCTCACATGCTTTACAGTAGGAGATGAACGTCACTTCCTGGATGATTTTTGAGTGGCGATCTTCTGATTACACGATGCAGACTGCTGATCTCTGGTGAAATTGTAAGATACATTTCTCTCCCTCTGAATAATTGTTAAAGTACGTCATGCCAACAGATAAGAGGATTACAATCAGATATAAAGAAGTTCAGAGCATGCATGGGCCGATATTTGGATATATATCTCAGTGGAAACTAACTGGCTCATGTGCAATCAAGTGTATGCAAATGGTGATGTGTATGTGATATTGTGTACAGAAAGTACAACAAACTACTACCTATGGTATGCACTACCCATCTGGGTAATACCATACTGGAACAGAGCGACCTGTCCTGTCAGAAATATCTGTCGGTTTTGCACTATTCCATCTCCAGTTTTTCAATTTGAAAGCATATCACAGTGCATTAAATCCATCCACTTATATAAAGGCCAATATTGCCTTTTTAAACTTTTTTAACCTTAATCATATATCCATCTATCTATCCATCCATCCTTATTTTCATCCATCCCTTCATCAATCCATCCATCCATCAAACCTTCCATCCAGGCAAACTTGTTTTGTCTTTTGCTTTAAGTCTCTGTCATAACAAAAACATTTTTTAAGATGTCCTTGTAGTGTGAGACTGTGGTCAAGGCAAGTAGCAGTACTGTAACCTACATGTAGTTTCTCTCACCTCCAGCAGGGCGGCAGCAGGATCACCCTGCAGGCTCTTCCCCAGTTTGTCCACCTCGTCCAATAAAAAGACAGGATTGTTTACCCCAACAGTCTTCAGTCCATTTATAATGCGGCCAGGCATGCTACCTACGTATGTGCGTCTGAGGACGGAGACACATGGAGATAAAGTGGGAGTGGGAAGAAAGTAGCAAGAGGGACAGGTAAAAGATGGAGGGCAACATGATGAGATAAGTAAAAAAGATCTGTATCAGGGCTCAGGTGTGAAAACCAAAAAAAAGATCACAATCTTGCAACTGTTTTGATGCAGTTCTATTCAGGTCCCTGTACTGTTGGTTGTCAGTAGGCGTTCCTGATCCTGGAACACACTTCTTGTGCTGCGTAGCTGAGTGCATCTGATGGGGTCAAAAACATTTCAACTGTAGCATTTCGTCCTACTGAACTACCAAAGAGGCAGGATACGAAGACAGACAGGATGGAGTTGTGTCCTGATTATAGTCATTAGGGTCTGTAAGAGTCTCATTAAACTTTATACACTCTACTGTAGTAAACTAATGCAGACTCTTTTAAAGAAATATGTTGTAAAGAGACAAATGCTGAGTGTGTGGGGAAAGGTCTTGTAAGAGGACACATTTTCCGTAGCAGGGTGTGAAGTTAGACATTAACCAATCAGAAAACACAGAGGCTCGTCCTGGCCTGCAGGGTGTCATGATGTTATCACCTTCTAGTTTCTATAGTGAGATCAAAGGGAACATCAAAAGAGACCACAGTGCAGGTCAAGGTTTAAAGTTTCTCTCGTCAATGAAAGGTCACTACGTCACGTCTCTTTGGTGGGTTCATCATAGCCTGACACCTCAATCTGAGACATCTACATCGCCGGATGCTTTACATGCTGGTTATTATGACTCACCACTTGATTGCAAAACTTGATTGAATGGCTTGAGTTTCAAACGTCTGAAGGATCTTGGATTGGTAACGTAACACCTGGATTAATCACAGTAACATGAGGGTTGGGTCACAGGATTTTAGCAATGCTGTGGAAATATAGGCTCTTTTTTTCTTTTTTTTTTTACAATAATCTTAAAACTGGTTGATGTTTGTATAGTATACACTACCGTTTAAAATTTAAGGTCAGTATGGTTTATTTTTTTGTAAGAAATTAATACTTTTATTTAGCAAGGATGCATTAAATTGATCCAGTGACAGTAAAGACTTTTACATTCTGTACAGTCTGTTAAATAAATACTGTACTATTCATCAAAGAATCCTGAAAAAATTTATCACCCTTTACACAAATATATTAAGCTACACAACGTAATAATTAAAGGCCCGGTTTCACAGACTGGGCTTAGATTAAACCAGGATTAGGCCTTAATTCAATTAGGACATTTAAGTAGCTTTTATAAACGTGCCTTAGAAAAAAACATTACTGGTGTAAATTTTGAGACAAAACAATGGCACTGACATATTTTAAGATAAATCAGTGCAAGTTGCTTTCAGTTAAAACAGCTCAAACATGCATTTTAGTCTGGGACTAAGCTTAAAGGGTACATAACACACACAGTTTCTGCCAATCCCATGTTAATCTTGAGTACCTATAGAGTAGTACTGCATCCTTCATATCACTGAAGAGTCTTTAGTTTTATCATATTTATAAAAGACAGATACACTGTACCGGTTCTTTCCGAAAACAGCTGAACTCGTGGAGGCGTGCAGTAGGCGGAGCTAAAGAGTCATGAGCACACACACACACACACACACACAATATCGCATTATCCCTGGATAACTTTCGATACACTATACGTTCGTGTTGTTTACATTATATGCACTTACGCGCCGATTGCCAACAAAACACAGACATTTGATGCAGTTTCACTCACCGCCTGCGGTTTCGACTCATGACCGGGAACAAACAAACACACTTGCAGAACTCCGTTGCTGCTCCGGAAAAACAAACTGCATCCACTGTTTCCTTAACACTGGGTTCTTTGGGAAGCTGAACAAGATTATCTTTCCCTCTCAACCAAAAACACACTTCTTTAGTGACATTGTTGATTTTGTTGTCTAAAAACAAAACGACAGCGCTGCCGACGGCTTCCGTAACCTGAATGAAGCTCGTTGATGGGCGTGCTCTTGCTCTCGCTCTGGTTGATGTGTGCGTGCGCTCATCCGGGAGAAGTGCCCATACAAAGAATTCCACCCTTTATGAAGTCATACAAGGCCATACTCGAAAAAAAACTTTTTAGAAACTTATTCGAATCCTGAAGGAGTGTATTTGGCGCAGAAATACTCTGTCATACGTCCAACACGTTTTTTGAAATTTTGGCCATGTTTAGCATGAGAATCCAACTCTTTAACAGTGTAAATAAGTCAGAATGCATGAAATAGCATTAGACCCCCTCTTTAAGCCTTATCTGTGAAACTGGGGGAAAATGATTTATGAGCATCAAATCAGCATATTAGAATGATTTCAGAAGGATCATGTGACACTAAAGATCGGAGTAACGGCTGCTGAAAATTCAGGTTTGCCATCACAGGATTACAGTTGTTTTTAAAATGCAATAATTTTTTCAAAATATTAACATTTTTTTCTGTATTTTTTAATCAAATAAATGCAGCCTTGGTGACAGTTCTTTTCAAAGACATTTAAAAAAATTGTACCAACCTCAAACTTTTGCATGGCAGTGTATATTCTCGTGCAGGCAGACTTTTGACTATCAGCATGAAGTCTGGCCCACACAGCTTATTCTGGCCAAGAACAGTCAACAAAAGGATCTGTCTGACCTGCATGTATAATGACCAACTACAGTTTCTTCCTCAAAGCAGTCTGACACTGAGACTATATGTATCATGTAGCATGCCTGTTTGAAGATCAGACTTTGAGTCTCCAACCTTTATGATGACCTCTTACCTGTGGCCACGGATGTCAGACTGATCACAGACTCCCCCCAAGGCGATGCGGTGGAACTCTCGACCCAGTGTGCGAGCGATGGAACGCCCAACGCTGGTTTTTCCCACACCGGGAGGTCCCACGAAACACAGTATGGGTCCCTTAAGGGTACTCTTGAGCTGCCGCACAGCCAGATACTCCAGCACCCTCCTCTTCAGCTTCTCCATGGCATAGTGATCATTGTCCAAGAGCACCCGCGCCGCACGGATGTCCAGGCAATCTAATTAGATAAAAATGAAACGTTATAGAGTTAAAAAAGATTTTTTGAAAGAAATTAATACTTTTATCAAGAAAGGATGCATTACATTAAATCAAAAGTGCCACTAAAGAGAAATGTAATCTTACAAAAGATTTCTATTTCAAATAAATGCTTTTCTTTTAAACTTTTAATCAAAAAATGTTTAAACAAAAATAACTGTTTTCAGCATGGATAATAAGAAATGTTTCTTGAGTACTGAATCAGAATGTTAGAATGATTTCTGAAGGATCATGTGACACTGAAGACTGGAGTAATAGCTGCTGAAAAAAATCAGCTTTGCCATCAAAGGAATAAATGATATTAAAATATATAAAAATAGAATTATTTTAAATTGTAATAATATTTAACACAATATTATTGTTTTTAATCAAATAAATGCAGCCTTGGTGAACATACAAGACATTCTTTCACAAACATCTTATAGACCCGAAATTGTAGCCCTTGATTGCACGCATGATGTGAAAATTCGGAAAGGAATGTGAGTATTTTATCGAAGACATATGCATCTCCACTACCTCATGTAATAAGATACAGACATACATGCAGCTGTCTCATAAAGTAAACTTAAACAGGGCACAGAATTTTCTTTATGGTTCTCACAAATCATGGATTGTCTAATTCTGCATTTACGGGAGAACATTCCTGTAAGGGCAGACCTCTCTATTCCCAGCTTTCAAGCGCTGATCAAAACCACTAAATCAGTTTTCTCCTAATGCTGTCCCACCATTGAGTGCTGAGCTTAAAAGACTGTGAAATGCACTTCATGTACATGAGACTTTCCCAGCAGAATTCCAGCCCCAAGGTCTGTTACACATCTAGCAAGGGAAATTCAGAGGTATGTATGGCGTTCAATCACATGCGCATGTTTGTTTGAGCCCTTCGTGTCAGAGATCCTATTTCAAGGCAAGCTATCACCTTAGGATAGTAGGAAATGCATACACTTTTGTACATGCCTTTGAATGTGCCAGTAAATTGGTAAAACAAAAAGAAATAGTTTCAATCCTGCTCATGAAATAATATTAGAAAACAAATGAATATAAAGGTATGTTTAATGTTTCTCAACATATGGTCAAACACTCTAGCTATGCTTGGCAAGATAATGTACTGTACTGGAGTTCTCAGAGTCCCCCATGTGGCCATGAAGAACATGACAAGAATAACACGTGTAAACAGCTCAAATCCCTCTCCAACACTACAGTAGACAGAGCAATTCATTCACAAAATGTGGTAAAAGACTCCCTCTACTGATGGCTAAAAAGTGTAAGCAAACTCTCAGACTGATTTGATATGAAAAGCTTATTTAAAAGTTACAAAGATGTTACCAACATCTTAAGCTGTAAAACTGTAGATGAAATCTCAAGATAACTGTTATTGGATTAAATTAGCCATTTTTGTATCGGAAAATTCAATTAAACTACTAAACATTTCTTTAAATTAATTTTCAAAAAGTTTATTATACATTTAGTATATACATACTGTATATTTGTATATCAAAAATTGGGGTCAATTTTTTTAATGAATATATACTAATACTTTTATTTACCAATGACCAATAAATTAAATAAAAAGTGGGAGTTGTAATATTTATAATGTTACAAAAGATTTATATTTCAAATAAATGCTGTTTTTTGAACTTTCTATTGATCCATGCATCCTGAAAAAAATCATATTTGAAAAAATTAAGCAGCACAACTGTTTTCAACATTGATGATAATAATAATAAATGTTTCTTGAGCAGCAAATCAGCATATTAGAAGGATTTCTGAAGGATCATGCGACACTGAAGACTGAAGTAATGATGCTGAAAATTCAGCTTTACCATCACAGGAATAAATTACAAAAAAAATCAAAATAGAACAGTTTTTCTTAATTGTAATAAAATTACTGTTTTACTGTATATTTGATCAAATAAATGCAGCCTTTATGAGCATTTGAGAGATTTCTTATACAAACATTTAAAAATCTTACCGACCCCACACTTTTGAACGGTAGTGTACAAAACACTGGTAAAATTAGCATAGGTCATTTAGAAATATACAATATACCTACAATTACAAAATCCCAAACAAATATTTGCTAAATTTTAATTTAAACAGTTATGTATGGATGTAATAATTAACATACAGAAATACTACAATAAATAATTAGTGCTGTCAAATCGATTAATCGCATCTAACACAAAAGTTTGTTTACATAATATGTGTGATATGTGTGTGTGTGTGTGTATATATATATATATATATATATATATATATATATATTATACATTATACATTTATATATTTTATATATACAGGTGTGTGTGTGTGTATATATACAGTATACACACAGACATATAAAATATATATGTGTAATAAAATATAATTTAAATATATTATAATTATATATTTATTATGTATAATATAAATATAATAATATATACACACACATATATTATGTAAACAAAAACGTTTATGTTTGATGTGATTAATCGATTTGACAGCACTATAAATAATGCTACACTTTGACTTAATTTAATAATGACAAGCAGCATTTTAAATACATTGGTAACTACATACTTTATTATATTTAGAATTATATAAAGCATTCTACTATAATAATTTGAGGTTTTATATAAATAGTTGTAATAATAAATAATTAGTGATTAACAGTGTTTGGAAACTTCACTCCCAAAAAAATATGCATGTATAAAAAATTTAAACAATGTACAAAAACATTTTATTTTATAAAGCTTTCTGACCTGTAGTGCTCTTGCTCCACGGCAGCTCTACCATCATCTCCAGATAGTTCCGGGTGAGGGCATACTCTGGCATGGACTGTGGCATCTTTTTTAATCTGTGAAAAAAAAAAAAAAAATTCTTTTAAGATGTTGGGTAGATGAGGAAGAAATCCAGGGAGGAAGCAGTTCAGCAGGGGGAGTCATGAATGTGCCATTATTAATTAAAATAATGATTAAACTGTAAAGATAACAGATAAAAGAAAATTTCATTTTAATCAATCTAAAAACAACTGCAGGAATGCAGGCATTGTTCAGTTAAAAGTCCCTTGCTGTCTAGCATGTAGCCAACTGTGAAACCAGTACATACCGTCTGAACTCCTTGAGACACACGCGTAGTGCTGCCTCAGGCATAGCTGCTGCCTTCACCTTCTTCTCCAGCAAAGTCATGTCATCACCATCTTCATCCTCCGCCTCCTCATCCAGCGAGAACTGACGACCTGGGAACACACCACCTTTACGGATGGCCAGCACCTAGGAGAAAGGAAAGAACTCTGTGATAGAGCAGGAAGTTGTGGAGAAAGGTGAATCTGCAGAAAGAGAAACAAACTTTGGCCTACCCTTTTGTCATCATCAGGTCTGAGCTTGCGGGTCTTTTGCAGCAACTTGAGCCCCTCAATTTGTCTGGTGAGCAGAGGAAGGGCCTTCTTAAACCGTTCCTCCAAGTCTACTGCATCCAGCACCTGACAACAGCACATTCAGGAAACATTTTTTTTTTTTTTTTTTTTAAAGTACAAAATTTAGTTGAGGAAACCATGGTGCATGATCACAATAGGTAAATCATACTGATTCTGGAGCCATGCACAATAACCCTTATTACTGTTGCACCTGCAGTTTCTCTTTGTTGGAAGTGCGGATCATGGAGGCCAGGACATCCGGTAGGGTTTCTCTAGGCAGACTGTCCAACAGACGCCGGAGTTTAGCCACCACAGGCACAGACATGTCCAACATCCCAACCAGCTGGACAAAGAGAGGCCAGAGGACACTGTCAATACACTGAATGAAAAGCCTACATGCAATGAATCATTCTGTAGCATTTGGCAAAGAATAAAGCCTTTATATTCATTCAGTGTTTAAATGATGACTCACTGTATAGATGACTGGTGCCAATTGAGAAAAAAAACTCACAATCACATTCATCTTTTCTTTAGTCATGAAAAAAAGGATGTCTTTGATTTTTTTTTTTTTTTTTTAAACATGTCTTTAGCATATATATTTTTTGAAAACTTGAAAACTGGCTGCCATCAATTAGCATTATTTGAATTTATCAAAAATGTATCAAATTCTTATGTTGGTTATCATTGCTCAAAAAGGAGACCGGAGTAATGATGCTCAGTTTTGCCATCACTGGGAATAAATTACATTTTTAAATACATTAAAACAGTTATTTTAAATTGTAATAATATTTCACAATATTACTGTTTATTTTTGATCAAATAAATGCAGCCTTGGTTAGACTTCTTTCAAAAACTTTTACAGAATCTTACTTAATCTTATATTATACACACGTGTATCCAAATGTATAATATCTGTGACTCAAGGAAAAAGTTATTTTTATAGACTGTTAACAGAATCACAGCATAAACACACAAACATTCCCTGACCTGTACAGCGGCCTGATAGAACCTCTGTGACAGCTCTCCCAGCTCCCCATCAGCCGGATCTCCCTCTGTGTACTGCTCCAGTTTGTCTAGCTGTTCCACCTCTGCCACAGGAAAGGGTCTCTCTCTCAGCAGCTGGGTCACACGAAAGCGACACAAGCCCGTAATGAGCAGTGTGTAGTGCGGTTTCGGCCAGTTGCTGCCCACGACCTGCACCGCCAGTCCTGCTGTGCCAATACTGAGAAGACAGAAGTATAGATTAAACTAAGCATTGAGGCCTGAGTTTTGCTTTCTGTCAAATCTAATTTGTGATATCAGTAAAGGTTTTATGCCAGTCATGACATCTAACAGAGGCACACACACATAATGAAGCATACTGATTTAAATATTATAAATAATAACAACTTTATCGATACCAGTTCTCTCTCGTTTACATTAAAAATTCTTCTAGATGTTGAAATCATCTATTAAAAAAGCTAAAATGTGACTGAGTAAATGTACAAACGTGCTGCTGCATGGAGTCAAGGTTCAGAGAAATATTGGCTCGGTTAAAACCTAGTGAGCTGCCAACTAAGACAGCATTTTTAGGATTCACAATCTGGCTTGGAAATTCGGCTTTCTAAGCCTTCATGCAGATGAACACAAAATAAATGTACTATCACTATATCGCAAATATCTAATCAGCCAATCACATGGCAGCAACTGCCAACATTTAGGCATGTAGACATGGTCATGACGTCATGGTCATGAGTTCAAACTGAGCATCAGAATGGGGAAGGATGGGCGATTTAAGTGACTTTGGTTGTTGGTGCCAGATGGGGTGGTCTGAGTATTTCAAAAACTGCTGATCTACTGGGATTTTCACGCACAAACATCTCTAGGGTTTACAGAGAATGGACCAAAAAAGAGAAAATATCCAGTGAGTGGCAGTTCTGTTGCCAAAAATGCCTTGTTGATGCCAGAAGTCAGAGGAGAATGGTCAGACTGGTTCGGGCTGATAGAGAGGCAACAGTAACTCAAATAACCACTTGTTACAACTGAGGTCTGCAGAAGAGCATCTCTGAACGCACATGTCGAACCTTGAAGCAGATGAGCTAAAGCAGCAGAAGAACACACAGGTGCCTGTCCTGTCAGATATGAACAGGAAACTAAGGACACAATTCACACAGGCTCACCAAAACTGGACAACAGAAGATTGGAAAAGTCTTGATTTCTGCTGCAACATTCAGATGGTAGGGTCAGAATTTGGTGTAAAAACATGAAAGCATGGATCCATCCTGCCTTGTATCAATGGTTCAGGCTGCTGGTGGTGGTGTAATGGTGTGGGGGATATTTTTTTGGCACACGCTTAGTACCAACTGAGCATTGTTTAAATGTCACCGCCTACCTGAGTATTGTTGCTGACCATGTCCATCCCTTTATGACCACAGTGTGTCCATCTTCTGATCGCTACTTCCAGCAGAATAACGTGCCAAGTCACAAAGCTCAAATCATCTCAAACTGGTTTCTTGAACATGACAATGAGTTCTCTATACTCAAATGGCTCCAGAGTCACCAGATCTCAATCCAATAGAGCAAAAGGGGGGCCAACCCGATACTAGCAAAGTGTACCTAATAAAGTACACCTAGTGCATCTATCTAGGAATATATATATATATATAAATAAATATAATAATAATTTTATGCTTTCAACATTTTATTACATTTACATGACTTCTAGACTGGATATGTCCATGTTTTACATTAAACCCTGTCTAGGCAGGTCGCAATGATTTGATACATAATCATTGATCACTGACAGAGCAGAGACACGCAAGGTTAAAGTCCATCTGCTGCTCAAACGATTATTCTAGAAAACAAACACTGCTACTACTAGTCTCTAGCATGTAAAAAACATAGTAAACAGGCATGTAGGTTAATGTTTGATTTTGAACATTATTCAACTAAAATCATCCTAAAGGTAAAGTTCAGTGAATTAAAATAGTGTCTCAATGTCAGTCATCGTCACCCTTACGAACATTAATTACCATGGTGACCATAAAGTTTCCGGCAAAATATCAGAGTTACACATTATAAACTAAAGTTTATAATAGGTATAAAAGTAACTAATTGTATTATAGAATCATAATAGATGACCATAGGTCCTCCTTCAAATAGTTTCATAACGAAACTCAATGACAGTTACATCACACTGAATCTGCAGCGGGTTTGAGTCTTGACAGCCCAGACCCACCTGTGCAAGGACGGGAGCTCATCGTTGTCGTGCTCGGGGTCTCTAGTGTTGGGAATAATCCCTATGATGGTGCTTTTCAGCGAGGTCCCCTTCAGCAGTCTGCTCTTCACTAACTGCATGTTTCTCGCCGTATCGACGCTGATTCTCATGGTCGAACCGGGTAACAGCACTCCATCATGAGTACACAGCAAAGGCAGCCGGCTGGGGATTTGAATACCACTGTTGGATGACATTGTGCAAAGGCTGTATAGACAAGTTTAAAACTTGTATTCGCAATGAACTAGCGTGTAAGGAACGCCTTCATCGTATGACAAACTGGGACAAATGAAAACAGGAAGTTGGAACTACGGCACGTACACTAGAACAATCTTTGGAGTGCAAACGGAAACGCCTACTTTTGTGAAACCACGCGGAATGCGGCCAAATGTACACTGTGTACTCTCTCTTCGTAGTGTGTTTACTTAGCTATACTTTGGCGACGAGTTAGCAAAATCAGGAAAAAACTTGGAACATCTGAAGCAGAGCTAAAATTCACGTGGGAAGGGTTAGAATCTTTAGAAATAGCCGCTCCCTTGGCCTAATGACCAACGAGGCGGACGGGGCCATTAGGGGGCCTCAGCAAACGTCCAAGGGGGCTGCTAGAAGACTTAAAATGATTACTAAATTAATATCAGCTAAATGCCCAAAACGCTCAAATAAAAATGTACAATATATAAACATATTTCTTATTTTAATGTATTTATCCCCTCAACAACTGTTTTTTTTTTTTATTTATTAAAGAACATAATTTTGGAAAATCACAAAGTTTATTCTCTATTCTATTCTATTGACTAGAAGAGATTTCATTGATTAATTATTGTCACAAAAAGGTAGATAATCCGTCATAGAGAACCTTAAAGGTCCTGTGCTTCACAGGGCAATTTTAATATTATTTATAAACTATTATAGTATTTATTACTATTTTGAATTAGCTTTTATTTATATATTTTCATTTTTACATTTTAATGTAATTGAATGCGCCTTTATAATTTTTTTTTTATTAAATATTTCTGTTTAACTTTTTATTTCTGATTAGTTAAAACTTAGTTTATTTTAGTTAGTTGTCAAGGCAACATTTCTAGTTTATTATTATTATTATAAAAAGTGCCAAAGTTTTCTTTTAGGGTTAGTCTACAGTGTTTATAATAAGCTATATAAAATAATTTAGCAAATGTCATCGCCTCCATATAAAATTGTCTTGTGATATTTATCCCTCATATTGTAAATCAGGTACTGTATGTGTGTGAAAGGTGTGTGTTTGTAAAGAAACCAAACCCATATCTTAAAACAAATGATACATGTGAACACATGGGTGTGATAGTGGGAGATTTATTTCCAAGCCATGTTACAACAGTTACCAGAACATTTTGTGGCAGGAGTCCAAATAAATAACCTAGATTAAAATCTGTGTATAAAACATATGCAAACCTGATATCAAACCCTCTTGGTCACCTTAAAAAAAACTTTTTATTTAAGTACTTTGGTGCAAACTTTTAACATTGAACCAGCAGTAAAGCACAAATTGAAGAGCCAATGGGTAAAAGCAACAGTACCGACTAAGCCAGCAGTCGGCACAACATTTGCATGCAAATGATATGTGTACAAAAGAAGCTCCATGTTACTTATACGTCTTACCTAAATCTTACCAAGAACATTTACAACATGGCAATGAAAATATACTGTTTTGGCATTCATCAAGGACAAAATACTTTCCTCAGAAATATAAGTCACAGTGGCAAAGACTTTTTTTGCAATTACCAATAGAAAATGCTACAGCGAAGAGTCAAAGCTTCTCTCCTCCACAGAGCACACGCACAGTGCACACACGATCCTTTATTAGTAAAATAACACATCAATATGCAAGTCTGCGGGCGGGTGGACGGAGGTATAAATGTTCTGAATGATGGAGAGCAATAGCTGCAGGGTCAATACAGTGTCTTCCAAGTGGTGTGACGGCATTTTTCCATATGGGTAACACCGGTGGAGGCAGTCAGTGACTTCACTAGGACTAGAGGCACACAAGCACGCTGCGTGTCACTACATAAACCAGGAAACACCCTTTTACACCAACACCAGCAACATGAAGACAGGATCAGATCCACTTAGATCTGCTGCTATGTTGTTTTCTTCCCTTTCCTCCAGTTGAGGACTTCACAATCTAGAAATGAACAAAGAGAATGAGCACAGATAAGTGGTTACATTTTGGTGTCACATATAGAGTTGCTCATTAGAATGCCTGAATGAAATTGTTAAGATAACAAAAGGCTCCCCCTCCCCAAAAGAATCATTAAAAAATGGTGTACATGGTCATGCTTATCATTTTTACAAAGAATTGGTAGAAAGCAAAGACCAGGCATGTTCAGGCTAGTAAAAACATGTGGGTTTCTTAAGGTACTTTACATCCTTCAGACAACCTCAAAGCCTGAATCATGCCACTGTCTCATTCATCATGGAGGGGATAAAGATGTTGATTCAATCCCCTAGAATCCCCTACATTTTTTTCTCATTCACAAAGGCTGATTTCTGACCACAGACATGCATCAACAAACAGCAAACGTTTCCATTTTTTTGCTACTGTGTGCATACATTTTAGGGTTGCGTAAGGTTATCAACAAAAATTTGGTGGACTGGTGGAAGAACCCTTCTTGCGGTTGGACTCCAAAATTCCCCAAACCATTCCAAGTGGTAGCAATCATTAGATGGACCTCAACTGTCTTGCCTCAAACCCTCAAAACTCCAATGAGTAAGTCAGAACCATCATTCCCCCCAAAAATAAAAATTTCCACCAAAAAAAGTAGTGTTTGTTGAATTGATTCAGTGATCTTTTAACCAATCAATGTTTAGCAGATCAATATTCTACAGTCCCGCAAATGTAAAAAAAAAAAAAGGCAAGTTCCATTCACTTACAATCATAATTGTCGTCCTCTTTTGAGAAGCATTCTTTGAACAGGCAAAGCATGGTCCGATAACTGTTATCCAGTATTGACTTGGGTTTAACAGACTTCCATCCCTGGTAATATGGGTCTTCCAATCGATCAAAGATGTTTTGTATGCTCTCTGGACGATCTCTCTTTTTTGAAACAGGTACAAAGACACACACATTTTTACATTATGATGAATTTAAATACTAGAAATATTGCTTGCATAAATAATATTAGTAACAGATTGGACAGATTCAAGAAGTCAAAAGTTCAGTTTTACCCAGCCAAGAAAACAATAAGATTTTATTTAATCTAATTTACTTAAAAAAATATTTCATTTAAACTAATGTTTGTATTCAAAAGCAGGAAAAAAATTGGCAGTGACAGCCAGAATGATTTATAACGTGATGCTGTTGAGAAAGCAGAAATGACATCATTGTTCTAACCTCTTCATCTCTGGGATTCCACTGGTTAAAAAGCGCCTCAAAACCTCTGAAGAGATTCTCCAGATAGGAGAGATATTTACGCCGTGTAGGATGTCTCTCTGGCAGCACCCTTAAAACCCTCTTTATACCCTGCTGACTAACCAAAAGCCACAAATCCTGTAGATCTCTCTTCTGCACTGGTTCATCTTCATTACTCGTATTCTAGAGAACAGAGAGTGAGAGATGAACAAGATAAGACAGAACTATAATGAGGGAAATGTTCAGTTATATTAGAATGGTTGTGATTTACAGGCATTTATTCTTTTACAGTGTCAGAGTCTCATAGTGTTGAAAAAAAAAAAAGTTTTTTCACAGGGTTTATGCCAGGTCAGGTCAAAGTTCAGAATTTATGGTCTCAAGTTACACCAATTTTTACAATTGTAACTATTTAGAATTTAATATATGTTCTAATATATTTTTCACTTTATACAAGAAAAAAAATACATACGATGACCAAGATTATTTCTACAATAAAACAGGAACATTATTATTAATATGGTTACAAAATTATTACCAGACACCAGACAGCTCTCAGTTCTTGAAATAAATGTTTTGTATTTCCCCCTTTTTATAACAGCAACTATATACGATATAACAATATAACTTATAATAACTTATAACGCTTAAGAAAACTACTTTGCAGACCATTTACCATTTAATAAAAGTCTTGATTGTTAAATAAAATTTAAAGAAAAAAAGTCTTTCCATCACATATACAGTGGGGAGAACAAGTATTTGATACACTGCCGATTTTGCAGGTTTGCCCACTTACAAAGCATGTAGAAGTCTGTAATTTTTATCATAGGTACTCTTCAACTGTGAGTGACGGAATCTAAAACAAAAATCCAGTATGATTTTTAAGTAATTCATTTGCATTTTATTGCATGACATAAGTATTTGATACATCAGAAAAGCAGAACTTAATATTTGGTACAGAAACCTTTGTTTGCAATTACAGAGATCATACGTTTCCTGTAGTTCTTGACCAGGTTTGCACACACTGCAGCAGGGATTTTGGCCCACTCCTCCATACAGACTCGCTGGACTTTCAGCTCCCTCCAAAGATTTTCTATTGGGTTCAGGTCTGGAGACTGGCTAGGCCACTCCAGGACCTTGAGATGCTTCTTACGGAGCCACTCCTTAGTTGCCCTGGCTGTGTGTTTCGGGTCGTTGTCATGCTGGAAGACCCAGCCACGACCCATCTTCAATGCTCTTACTGAGGGAAGGAGGTTGTTGGACAAGATCTCGCGATACATGGCCCCATCCATCCTCCCCTCAATACGGTGCAGTCGTCCTGTCCCCTTTGCAGAAAAGCATCCCCAAAGAATGATGTTTCCACCTCCATGCTTCACGGTTGGGATGGTGTTCTTGGGGTTGTACTCATCCTTCTTCCTCCAAACACGGCGAGTGGAGTTTAGACCAAAAAGCTCTATTTTTGTCTCATCAGACCACATGACCTCCTCCCATTCCTCCTCTGGATCATCTAGATGGTCATTGGCAAACTTCAGACAGGCCTGGACATGCGCTGGCTTGAGCAGGGGGAATCTTAATCCATGACGGTGTAGTGTGTTACTAATGGTTTTCTTTGAGACTGTGGTCCCAGCTCTCTTCAGGTCATTGACCAGGTCCTGCTGTGTAGTTCTGGGCTGATCCCTCACCTTCCTCATGATCATTGATGCCCCACGAGGTGAGATCTTGCATGGTGCCCCAGACCTAGGGAGACTGACCGTCATCTTGAAGTTCTTCCATTTTCTAATAATTGCACCAACAGTTGTTGCCTTCTCACCAAGCTGCTTGCCTATTGTCCTGTAGCCCATCCCAGCCTTGGGCAGGTCTACAATTTTATCCCTGATGTCCTTACACAGCTCTCTGGTCTTGGCCATTGTGGAGAGGTTGGAGTCTGTTTGATTGAGTGTGTGGACAGGTGTCTTTTATACAGGTAACAAGTTCAAACAGGTGCAGTTAATACAGGTAATGAGTGGAGAACAGGAGGGCTTCTTAAAGAAAAACTAACAGGTCTGTGAGAGCCGGAATTCTTACTGGTTGGTAGGTGATCAAATACTTATGTCATGCAATAAAATGCAAATTAATTATTTAAAAATCATACAATGTGATTTTCTGGATTTTTGATTTTTAGATTCCGTCTCTCACAGTTGAAGTGTACCTATGATAAAAATTACAGACCTCTACATGCTTTGTAAGTAGGAAAACCTGCAAAATCGGCAGTGTATCAAATACTTGTTCTCCCCACTGTATCTATTCTTCAACCATAGGCGGCTTCTTAATTTAATGTTATTTTAAATTTAATTTTGACATAAGGATTTTATTCTTAATTTCATTTCTTAATTAAAATAAAATATTCAATTATCATTATTGTAATGTTAAAATATATATCTTATTTAAACTGTAAAATATTTATGCCTAGTGGTTTATGCATGTTTTGGTTTATGCTTGTGTTAAAAAATGTTACAGTAAAAAAATATTTTTATATAATACTATAATACAATAATTTACAGTGTTATGCATTGTTTCTTTGTGATTCACCCATGTATATTATTTTCAAATGCTGAGTCATAGGCCCTCAAAGCCCTCAGACACCCTAAAACTGTGACTCCAATCTGACCCTTTGTGTAAGTCACGAGTATTAAACCTCTGGTGATAGGCAGCAAACAGGAAAAATGAGCTAATTGGTGTGGGAAGTTGTGGCGTGTGTGGCTTTAAGCCATGATGGAAAGTGAGTCAGAGGGTTGGTGGGATAAAGACTTACCAGTCTGCTGATGTTACGTAGTCTGAACACCTCCTCATAATGCACTTGAATAGTATAGTTAATAGGAAAGTTCATTTTCTGTAAAAAATAATAAATGTAAAAACTTTTATTGGCATGCCATTCATTCTGCCTCATGCTAGACATTTATACAACATTCACTTTATGCAAGTTGTATATGTGACCCTGGACCACAAAACCAGTCATAAGGGTCAATTTTTTGAAATTGAGATTTATACATCATCTGAATAAATAAGCTTTCAATTGATGTATGGTTTGTTAGGATAGGACAATATTTGGCCGAGATACAACTATTTGAAAATCTGGAATCTGATAATCTAATAATAATACATTTTTGATATATTTCCGGTAGAAGATTTACAAAATATCTTCATGGAACATGATCTTTACTTAAAATCCTAATGATTTTTGGCATAAAAAAAAATGGATAATTTTGACCCATACAATGTATTGTTGGCTATTGCCACAAATATACCCGTGCGACTTATGACTGGTTTTGTGGTCCAGGGTCACATATTTTCTTCTTTTTATGTCTGTTCTCAATATTATCTTTCCATAATTGTTCCAAATATAACACTAAAATTTAAGTATTATGCATCTATTTACCATAAAACGTCTCCTTAGGGTTGAGTTTAGGCTGTCCCGTACTGTTTTCAGAGGACCACAGAGATCTGGTGCTGCACTCATGCACACTGGTAAAAGACAAATAAAACCTAGAGGGACAGAAGAAGAAAAATAATGGCTTTTAACATAATGCCATTGCCTATCATGAAAACATCATGAAATGATCGCTGTTTTGTACTTAAACTTTACATCAAAACATGCAGCTAAAGCACATTCAACTTCATTTAGAACAAAACGTTTATCTGTAATTAAAAGGCATGTACCTTTATGTCCAGTATCAATACAAATCTTCATGATAAATTTATTCAAAAACATTTTGAAGATGAAGTATATATATTTCAATTGATTGATGATAACTATTAACTACATCAGTTTTTACTTTATTTTTTGCTGACTTTTGTGCAGTATGTCACATAGACACCGGTGTGAAGTCTCTTTGAAGGCAATAACGCATATAGTTGCATAAATAAATTGACAAAGGCTGGAACTGTGACAAGTCACAAACCTCAAACCACAGCCCGACTTACAAGGAAAAAGGTGCTGCTGCATAAAAAACAAGTCGTAATGCCACAACAGAAGAGCTTCTGCAATCCACAAAAGCATAATATGCATGAGATGATCGCATGGGATCGCAACTCAAGCAGATGAACTGTGAGGCTGATCCTGTATTTATTTTGGAGCTTTTATTGTTAAAGATAAGTGATTCTGACTGGCTAGCCCTGGGCTTAAAGACAGGGCACTGGCATTCATCTGTCACTTTGCGGTGGATCACAGTGCGGTTGGCCTCTGTGGTTGAGCTGCACTATAGGACAGTTACCCAGAGACTGACAGTCAGCAAAGTCTCCGAGCCATGAAACAGACTTCCGAGGGCCAGCGGAATATGTTATGCCGCAGAACCTGAGCTATTTACTGGTGTCCGACCACTCAACCCCCATCTCTCGTCAAAGTTATTCTGGCTTTTTTGGCCTGGTATCCCCCTCCTTGCCCTCTCTTTTACCTTATGCATCTGTCTGTCTCCGATCTCTCTCTCTTTCTCTCTCCTGAACACAGGATGTGGTGACATTAACAGTCACGTCAGTCCTTCAGTGGCAGCACAATATGCAGTAGCTCTCTTCAAACATATGTTCAGCTTGCCACTCATTTCAGAAGAAACAAGTGACCCTATATGCAGATGTTAAAACCACACACTTATTTTTTAGCCAACTGTTACCTAAGCTAGCTCACATAATCAGCCAGAGGAATTCTTCTCAAGTGGTGTTTGTCCTTTTTTTTCGTAAATGCACAAGAGTCTCTCTCCAGTTAGCTGAGGAAGTAATCAATCACTTTAAATGTTTTTGCAGTGCCACTGCTGAAATATTTATGTCTAGTACTGTCACATACAAATTTCCCACACAACTGAAGATCTTCAAAGGTCCTTTTGTATACCTAGCATTATACAATTTAAATCACGTAATTACTGGACTTTGCTTACCCAGCAGCCCCCTGAGGAGCCAGCATTCAAACTGGATCATGGTTCTGATTATTCTCCGCCTGTGCTGTAATATGGATCTGGATTCCAGAAAATTCTTATGTCCGCTTGGTCTATTAAAAAAAAGAAGAAGACAGAATACAGTCAGAACAAATATCACATTAGATTGAATGCCGTTGCATGACTTTATGTGCACATAAGTGCATTTCTAAATGTATGTTGGACAAAGAGAACCAGGGATGACACATCTGAATTCATTTACTCTCCTTCTGGATGGTAAAATTTTTAAATATCAAAAAAGACTGATCTGGCACATCTGATTTTTATGGCCAAAAAAAGTTGTAAAAAATCAAAGTGAAGCAGGAAAGGGGATCACTGCTCATCTGAAGGGCTGGAGCTTGATCATAATGTTCCACTGTTTTTCTTCTACACAGCCAGTGCAGCTGTGTAAAACAAATCCAGATGTTGTCTCTTTATGCTTCTTTCGAAAGGAAAAATTAAAATTCCTTGTAATCCTAATGGGAATTTAAGAACGTCTTGACATGACAGCAAGTTTCTGACTCATATCCATGTGATGAACATGTAGAGTAGAATGTAGACTTTTAATCAACATTTTTTGTAGCTTTATCAGAAATGTCTTTTATCTGACATAATGTTTTAATGACAATTTTAACATATCTTTCTATTTCGCAATCCATTTTCTCGGCAAGATCTGTTTGATTCTCCTATTCTAAAGCAGATTTTGACTAAATCTTTTGAGAAAAGACATTGCAGAAACATTTCATACTATTTTTCCAAATAGTGCTGCTTATTTAAGCCAGCTATTTTACCATTTGTGCGCATCATTTGCCAAATATAGGGCCAATATTCTGGTTATGCCTTTAGAATAAACTTCTGGAAATACTGGCGATGCTATTTTTAAGCAAAATTTTAGAAATACTGTGCATTAATTGAATTAACATTAATTCACATTCATTTTTTTTTTTTTTTTTTTACAGCACACAACATTTTAATTGCAGGATGTAGGTCATGCTGTTTATTTTATTTAATTTTGTTTATATACAACAGCATAACGTTTTCCTGTGCCAATCACCCAGAATTACCTTTGTTTAAACATGCATAGAAATAAATTAATGTTCAGTTCGAAAAGAATTCTGAACAGTGTGACTCAAAATTCTGATTAATACATCCATGTGCCAGCTGCCTCATTCAGATTTAGATACTGGAATAGTGGCATAAATTATGGCAATCAAGTTAATACATTTATATGACGCTTACATAATAAGAATGTGACTAATTCTGATTAAAATCGGAATTTTCTTCGCAATGAATGACTTATAACAGAGGTTCAAAATTATTTTTAATGTATATAATAAAATACATATATAGGCTAATACAGTGAGAAAGAATGTATCATGAATGCAATTCCAGTTAAATAATAAACATAAATTATAATCTTTGTATTCACATGCGTGCCATCGACTTAACATCATAAAAGTGTTGATGTATCGATCAAATGTTGTTGTCAGAACATCTTGTAAATTCACCTGTAATCTGTGGACCGCGTTGGATCTTAGTTTAGCATATATATGATACGCCTTGTTGCGCTTAATTCCCATATAAGACGGATTAACACGCAGCACAATTCAACAGCACAACGAATACAAATAAACCACAAACCTTTCGATTCGATGACCCAGGCTGTCTCACAGGGAAGCCATCTGCAGTGCACTTTCAATAAACAGCAATTGTATGACCGCTGACACTTCCAGGCGTGCAGAATACTGACCCAATTAGTAAATTCGCCCCTTTTTCAATGCAACGTCCACCCAAATGACTTGGAAACTCCCTTTTCTTTATGTCACGTCTTTATGTCAAGTCGCTAGCCTATATATATATATATATATACACACCCACCTACAGCCTTCTCCGCGCGAAAGTACCACGAGAAGAGCACGCTGAGTTATGAGCGACAGTCGATGAGACGGTTACTTTCACTTTTGGGTCTACATAAACTATTAACTCATCAGTGGCTGGATGTGACCAAAAAAGGTTTAGCCTTCGTCAGCTAACTTGAAGAAACCTTTACGGCTGCCTTTGTTCGAACACTCAGACATGGTGCGAATTGTGGGGAAGTGTGACCCCCCCCCCCCTCCTCCTAATTAAAGTCTGAAATATTAGGGGTCTTAAAAGGTTTTTTTTTTTTTTGCATATTAGTAAGTTTCAGTAACCACAAAAGTCTAAATTTGTAACAGATATCGTCCTGAGGAGGCAACCATAAACAACTGCTCGATCGTCTTTATCACACGGTACATTAATTGAAACATACTGACCGTACTGTCATTATTTATTAGTTACTATATATTTAAACATTACAAAATATTAATTATTTCATATAGTTAATGTAACTGGACAAGACAAAACTGTTGCTATGTGTACTGGAAAAAAATAAAAATAAAAGGTTGACACCGGAAAGTGCACGTACTGCACTCAACCTCTGCAGTTTACTTTATATAAAAGAGTAAAAATGACCACAAAATTGACACCAGCCAAAAATTGGTCCACTAGAATATTGCAAAACTAATCAGCCATCAACAACACCTTTGGTACATGAGTCAAGAAACAAGCAGTAAAACATTAGTTCAAGAGTGTCTTTTTTTGCACAATCTCCCTGTAAACCTCATTCACCCACGCACATTACTAATTTATTCCCTACATTTACTGTGGTTCTGTGGTGGCAGGCTTGGCACAGTTGTACACTTTTAGGAATTTCATGACAAAACGTCTTTTTCGGACTCTGAAGCGCCTCGTCTTGCAACACAATGGACAATGACCATATGGGCAACCAACGCTCAAAACACACGCTTGTCGTATGATTGCTTTGTCAATTGTCACAATGGCCCCCTTGTTTTGTAGTACCTATAATCTTTCTTTAAGGGCATAATCACTTGTCGATAGAGCTATCTTTGCTGTCCTAACAAAGGCCAAAGCCGCTCAAGACCCAATGAGAGGGACATTCCGAGTCCCCCACCCAAAAAAAAAAAAAAAAAAAAGTAGCCAAAACACCATCTGTCAACCCAGATTACATCACATCAATATGGAAACCCCCCAAAGGAAAAAGAGTGAAAGAAAACATCTAAATGTGCCTCTAAACAGCACCAGGTTATAAACACCCTCCACAATATCTCAACCTACTTTTATGACGTTTTTTTTTCTTTTTTCTCTCTTTAATTCTTTACTAGTGCCTTCACAGTGCCCGGGACTGCTTTTAAAGGTGGGCCCCATCATCACAGACCCCAAGAGAATCTTCCTAGTCCCAGACATTCTTGCGGGTGTATTCACAACATTTTGAGAGTTGTCCAACCATCCAACCTGAATTTGGTGACTTCAGGAACCAGGATTTAGATTACAAATGACAATAATCATGGTACAGTCAGAAGCAATTTGAGGTTACTGCAATAATACAATGTTACATTGAAGAGACCATCGAACACTCAGACATGGTGCGAATTGTGAAGTCATATTTTTGGACGACACACTGGACTGGAACAACCTCACAGCATTAAACTCAAGTGTTAGACACTTGAAAACATTGTGGCCTTCCTCATATTGCTCAATTCTGTACCTTCACAGTATGGCTTTATTTTTGTAAATCTCATCTCTATTCATTAATTCTTCTTAAGGGTGCAATTAAAGTGATAACTGGACTGAAGGTGGAGCGTGGTAGAACCTGGATGCAGAGTTCAATAACATTGTGGGTTTTAGTGTGATCAGGATGTGACTCACTCTGATGAAACTCAGTTTCTGTGATGTTTCATCACTTGTCAGGCTCCAATGACCGAAGCAATTAAAATAAGAAAATGACACATTGAATCACGGAATGAATCCTTTCTGCCAAAAAAAGGTGGTCTGCACCATGTCTGAAGTACTACGATAACAGACTTCAACTCCAGTAACATTACAAATGTGCAGAAGTGACAGTGCAGAACTTGCATCATTCTGAAGAACAATCAACATATTTGGTTATAAAGTCAGCCAAAAGTGAAACAATGAGTTAAAGTGTTACCAAGAGAATGGTGCAACATACACCGCACACTGCCAGAGTTGGTCAGTCATCTCAATACGCCATAACATTGTTTCAAATCAACAAAATTTTAAGTATGGTGTCAGGTCAAGTGCAACCAGAGCAATCTATGAAAAATGTATCCAAAAGATTTAAATGACTGTTAATCTTTGGTACATTTAAGGAGATGAAGCCTGACTCGTAATTTAAGTGACTAAGACTGAATAATGATTTTAAGGCAAACACAAAATGACTCACTGTCATGTGAGAAGATGCATAAGCTTTCACAAAAAGGAAAAAGATAGCTTAAGAAAACAGTGAAAACCTGCTTTGCCTGTGGGCTCAGTTAACGACAAGTCTTGTCACAAACACGGAAACACGTGAGAAAGTAAAAAAAAGTTTATTTACAAATTCTCACACACATCATGACAAACATTTCTTTTATGGGATTGGATGATTAAGGCTCTTCAAAAGAAAGAAAGAAAAAAAAAAAAAAAAAGTTAAAAACTAAAACAGATTTGCTGCTTCCACAGAGACAAAAACTAAAGCTATTTTACAATTTCACTGTTTTTACAAGAGTGGGAACAGATTTTTAACCTTCAAAACATACACAATTTAAATACTCAAGATGTGAATGATGGAATGTTTTATGCAGACTGATTCATACAATAAAATGTGGATTTTATTTGCGGTAGCTACAAAATCAGTAATAGACATTTTTCACGTCTATACATGTAAAAGCCACACTTGTATGCAGGCTGATGTAGTCTTATGCATGAAAACATTCCTCCAAAAATATTTTTTTCTATGCAACCACTCAGTAAGAACTAAAAACTGAGATGCTTTGTGCTGAGTACAGTACCAACAGTCATTTCATGCAGGACAAGGTCATTGACCACTGGGACTGTGACGGCTCCCAGCTGGCCCCGGTTAAAGGGGGAACTTCCTTCAGCTGTCACAAAATGTTGCTATACTTGTGGTAGGAAAGTTGAGACCACAGACATGGAAAGCCTGGAAAAACAATTGATTTTCTCATGGTGCTCCTGCCAGATGTAAAGACACTAGAAGGCATAGCGTGTTCTGATGTCTTCCAGTTTCTTCGACACCTCTGGAGGTGTGCGGTCCAACTCCTCTGAGACACTCTTCTGCTTATGGGGGTCCATGGAGTTAAACTGCTCACACAGGTCTCCATCGATCACATTCTAGAAGCATACAAGCAAAGTCAATAAGAAAAATGACCATTAAGTGACTTAAATAACGGTATATTAGTTATCTCTTTTAAGATACTACATTTAAGTATAAGTGGATAGTTAAGAACTAACTAAAAATTCCTGTTTAATACTAGGAATGCACCGAGCAGATAGTCGATATTGGTCTGATACAAACTATTTTTGTTGGAATTGGTCCTGTCTGACCGGTACCCATGCAAATCCAATACTGTCCTTATGATTGTTACAGTTAAGCTCAAAGGAGGACAAAAAAAGTACTATAGCACAAACATTTTTTTATGCACTATATTCCAGGTCTTTTAAAAGGCATTTAGTAGCTTTACTTGAGGAGCAGACAGTATATTTAGGATGCCAAATTTGTTGATAGAAACATTGTAACATCTTAGAGAAGGTTATACTGTGGCTCAATGTTCCCATTATTATACATTATCCAAACATAAACGTCTATGGTTGTTTGAGGAGGACTATTTTCTGGAGATTCTGAATGCTGTGGTACTCTCTACTGGGCATCTGTTAGATGAGAGTACTGGAATAGCGAACAGTGAAACTCGTCATTCACACACGGTAACTAGAATTTAAAACCCTGATGAAAAAGCTCAGTAAACCATTGAAGACATGCAATACATTAGATAATATGCGCCAGACATGTTCACAAGTCTCTGAGGTCCAAGTCAAGTCTCAAGTCAAGTCTTTGTTCTATTTTTAGAAATATTTTTTTTTTTCAGCTAGTTATAATTAACAGTGTATTGAACTATCAAAACAGATTACTTTTACTTTAAAACTGCATAATAAAGCACACAAAATACTACTTATATCATTACTATTACTTTCCAACTTTGTACAAAATTATACCATTCAGAAACAACAAGGGGGAAAAAGTGCTGTGTATTTTGAGCTATTTAAGTTGCCGTAGTTTGCTGTAGATCTCAAGCAATGCTGGATAATGTAGTCTTCCAGTGTGCGCCGGCGGTAGCAAAACCTGTGTATGGACAAGCATTACAGTAAATGACACAAAGAACAACATTTCCATCTGCGTGTCTCGTTTGTGGAAATGAGTCGGGACAGGGTCATAAATTGCGTATGAAAGTGTTCATGCAATCCATATGCAAATTAACTTGGTAAATATGGATTATATGCATATGTTAGCAATTAGCCTACTTTGGGGAAAAACATGAAAAGGACATGGAAATGTGTACTTCTTGAAAACGGACCGCAAGCAAGCCTCTGCTGCTGTGTAACACCGCAGCTTCCCTTCGGATTGATTGCTTTTCAAATTAAATGACAAAGTTTTGTACGGTAAGGCTTGACTATATTGTTACTAGCTATTTGTTGCTAATTTATTTAACATCAGTTTTCTAATGGGTGATGAATTTGCGTGACTTCAGATGCGTTTAGAAATGTTTTGTGATATTCGCTGCTGCAGCACATATTTGTGAATGAATGAATAGTAAAAGGTGGTGTTTCGCGCTGTCATGTGGGGTAGTAAATAGAGAACGTAATCGGGAATGCCGTGCCAAAAGACTTGCATTTTTTCCCACAAGTCTCAGTCTTCAAGTCCATGTCAAGTCCAAGTCAAGTCTCAGGTCAGTTGTTCGTGAGTCCAAGTCAAGTCGCAAGTCATTTTTTTTGCGACTTAAGTGCGACTCGAGTTTCCATCTCTGATATGCGCACACAATATATTTTTTCTTTGTGCGCTAAACTTCTGCATTATGAAGTGAGGTTCACCTGTGACTCAAAGTGATGTTGCTTTAAAAGCGCATTGTGCCTTTTGTGCCACTCCGCATTTTTCACCGTTTTTGTGCAAAAAAAAGACAAGTTTAGCCTATATATCTGTTCTTATCTATTCGTGCTGTCCCATTTAAAAAATCTGCACCATGCATTACAAAGAAATGCTGTTTATAATGTGTACATTCATGAAGTAATAACTAAAAATTAAAACATAACATTTTTAGAATGTTGACTTGTAAATTTGATTTAAGATTTTCAGTGGTATACTGCAAACTTAAAGGTCACCTATTATGCCCTTTTTCAAAGTCTTGATTTTGGGGTCTACTAGAATAGTTTTCCATGCTTGAATGTTCAAAAAAAAAACAACACAATTTTACATTGTTGCAGCACCTTTCTTCCCAGTCTGTCTGTGATGCTCTGTTTCATTCTCTATGAAGCCCCTCCTTCCGAAAAGCAGAACATAATCTGATTGGTTGGCTGGACCAGTGTGTTATGATTGGTCAACCGCTTTAAGCACGTTTCAGAAATGTTACGCCTCTTACCATAGCCATGAATTTAAACACTACCAACACATCTCAACCGGGCCTTGCTTCCTTTTTTTGTGTATGCCTTGGGTGGGAATTCGTTGAATGGGGAATACTGTGACATGCACATTCACAAGAAGAAAACTCAAGGTCGCCATATCGGTGATAAAAAGGAGTAATCGAGCCATCCCTGGTTAATACTAAAGTTGTGTAATGTATTAACTGTGTGTTGGTCCTTACCTTCACTGGGAAATAATATGAGCGGAAGCTGAGGTGATCACGACCACACAGAGGGGGAAACTCAGAGCGCATGTGCATCTCCAAGTGCTGGAAGAAGTCATGATCCTAAAGACAGATGAGACATACATTATTTTCACAAATAAAAACCTTATTCAATCATAATTAAATTACGGCCAACCTTTATTCCATCATTTATTTAAAGCTGCAGTATGTAACTTTTGACGCTCTAGCAGTTAAATCAATAGAACTGCATGCAAAAGAACATTGTAGCCGGAGCTACTTCTCTCTGTTTGTGTCTATGACGAGTCACGAAGGTACTGGGCTATTCCGCAGCGGTGCCGACCTGACGGTCTAAAACGGTCTGAATATAAACACTTATTATAGGTGTACCGTAGTGATTCAGGCAATGGTGATACGGAAAAGCACAGTTTTGTAAAAAAGTCTCTACTCTGATGGCCTGAATGCAAGTGTATGGATCTGAGGCCTTCACCTCTTCTGCTTCAGTGGTTTTAGACTTATGAAAGACCATTGCACGTCTCTTATGTAATTACTGGTTATTTGCATTTTAAGGAACTGTACCTCATGAGAGGTGAATGGCACCAGGATGCCAATGCCTCCTGATAGCGTGGTGTACACCAGGGACTCTGACCCTCCAGGGATGAGAGTGGTTTTCTGGAGGGATAGCACAGTCTCTCCTATGTGATAGTTAATAATCACCTCAGCCTGTGATCAACAGGGAAGAAAAACAACAGGTATGGATTAAAATGGGTCTTCGGAAGCATGTTTGGGGTCACACGCAAGCAATTCACTTCCATACATCATATTAGAGGTGTGGATATTCATTTGCTTCACGATTGATTACAATTCAGAGGGCAACGATTAGATTATAAAGTGATTATCGATGCATCACAATGCATCTTTTCCTTCAATTCGTTTATTAATAATAATTGTTAATAAATCACAATAGTTCTTTTTATTTTATATGACATTGTAAAATATGAACAAAGATGCAGATAAACAGTAGAACAAATACAACATAAGAAACAAATGATTTTTCATTTTATATCTATTTCTCAGAAACAATCAAGAAATACAAAAACTGAACAATTTAAAAAAAAAATAAATAAAAATAAAAAGTCACTGCATAGTCTTTAGGTTTATTCATTCTAAATAAATTAAAGCTACAAAAGTTATTCAGTCAAGAGCACTGGATGATTCCCTCTTTTCTTTTGTTGTTTAACATTAATTGCAGCAGGTTTATTATATTAAAACGTAATGCACAGATCTAATATAATGTTACACATCAGATTTCCTATAATAAGAGTACTTTATTTACAAAAAAACAGTACATTAATATGTACTATGGGCACATTTAACAATTTTTTAATGCACTGATGCAGAATCGTTCACATCAGCATCGCGATGCATCATAAAACAATTATATTCCACACATCCATCTATCCATACACAGACACACAGATGGATGGATAGTCATTCCTAATCATAAAGAACAAGACAACTATGACTTAAGGATTTTGGAGTATTAGACAAAGAGAGTGTGTGTGGTCTGAAACAGAATTAAATAAACAGAGCATTAGGTATGAATAACCATTACTTGGTTACTTGGTGTAAATCTTGTGTAAACTTTTCAAAGTAATGAAGTTGACTGATTAATGTATAAACACATACAGCTTTCCTATCATAACTGTTAAAAGATATGCTGTTAAACAAAAAGTGATAGCACTCTTAAAGGTTAAATCTTAATCTATAAGCCATAATCAATCAGTATCCATAGCACTAGATTACTGCACAATTGTATTTTATGTTAAACAGGTGGAAATGAGAAATATCCAGCATTGCCCAATAAATAGCTAATATGATGAATACAATTAAAATTATAGGAAAAAAAAAAAAATAATAATAATAATTACTACTATCGGCTTATAACTGATATGGTCATGATATATTGTGCATCCCAAGAAAAATTCCATAATAATATGTTTACACCAACCCACCCAGTCCTGATTACACATACTTTAGGTATGTCCGTCAAAGCTAGACGCAAGTCATTGGTGTGCAAATAGGGACTTTCCCTTGTGTCCACCTAAATATTTCCATGCTACTAATCTGCACATAATGATCTCTGGCGAGAGGACAAGATTTGCTGCTGAGGTTTTAGAACCAGAGCAGGGCATGGACTCCAGCCAAATGTTTTGGGGTGCAGGTCTGTGTGTGTGCGTGCAAGGAGAACAGCAACCGCAAAACCAACCAGACAGACAAAAACAATGAGAAACAAGTGGTTAGGACAGCTCAGTGTCAAAGGTCTTGCGAGCAATTTCCGGGACCTGTGGGACATGAGGTATTGAGTAATGAGGGTAGCATAAACTTCTACCTTTTGTGATGCTCCGTTAAGCAAGCCTCTGTCCCACAATGCCTTGTTCCCTGTGGGGTCCTCATCAACATCATCGCTGGTGTTGGGGGGCAGACGGACCTGAAAAAAAATTAGTATGAAATTAGTATGCAGTTTACTTCTGTTGCAAATGTATACAGATGACACCTCAATTTATCTTTTTTTTCCTGAATTTACACGTGCATTTTCTTCCTCCATTGCAACTGCTAATAAAATTAGCAATATATTTATTTAAAAAAAAAAAAAAAAAAAAAAAAAAAAAAAAACCAACAACAACAACAACAACAACAACACCATACCAAATTATTCACTGAAATGAAAGCTTGTTTACATCGACTTGGCAAACAGTATCTGGTACATCTGTGATACTGGTCTCAAAGTAAACCGTTGACAACACTCACAACGCAGATATTTCCAAACTTATCCGCAGCAGCCATGGTGTCATAATCAAGCAGGCAGGCGGTTGTGACCCAGCGAGGATATGTATCGTCTGCAAAGATGATGAGCTGGTTCTCGTTGCGTCTATAGCGCACCCAGAATAGACTCTCCTGAACATCAGACACAATCACACGCTGCCCAATAGTGTGGATGCCCGTCACCAAGTTAGGAACATGCTGCAAGAATAAGAGGAGTTTAGAACGTTGTACCTCTTAAAACTTCTGTCAAAGACATGCAAATAATATATAATAAATAAAAAGTTTCTAATAGGGCTGTCATTAACAATTATTTCGGTAAATAAACACCTGAATCAGTCATTTACTACATGAACTACAAGGAACTGTCATGAGTGACACATGGATATATATTTAACAGCTATAAATTTATTTCTAGTAATATAAAACAGGACGTCTTAACATCTTTGGGGAAAATGTAAGGGCGATAAGTGCTATTCTGTAGTTCTGTAAATAAAACAACTGTGCTTCTAATACCAATTAATCTCATTCAGTAGTTAAAATTCCACTCAAACTTCTACAAATTACAGAGAAAAGTTATGGTCCATGAATTTGAACCTGAACCCACAAGAACCCTCACAGTGTTCAGCTGAACCTCCCACAACGTTAGTAATTTACTGGAGTAACGTCAGCTAAATAGCTAGCTTAACAGTTTCTCAAACCAGTCTCTAACTTTACACTGTTTGCCACTTATTGTCACTGTAAAAGCTAAATACACTAGACACAGACTGGTAGTTACGTAGACTAGCTAGGCTACCTTGTCACTAGGGTTGGGTATCGTTTGAATTTTAACGATTCAGATTCTGGTTATTTCCGATTCTTATCGATTCCATTAAGGTTTAAAAAAAAAAAAAAAAAAAAAATAATAATAATAATAATAATAATAATATTGATATTCACATTTATTCTAAGTCTTATTGTAAAACATTTCATTGTAGCTGAATACCATGAACAAAAATCAACCGTCTAAACACTTACACAAGTGTTTTAAAAATACAATAAAAACAACTAGCCTAATTAATATAAATTTCAAGCATTATTAAAGACAAATAATCAAATGAACAAATAAATACAACTGAACAAAGATATGATTGAAAAACATTTTTAGGTATTCAGGTAAAGAAACTAATCAAATGTAAAATAACACTGCACTTTATTAATAAAATATAGGCTACACACTACAAATATAGTTACAAAATGTGTGTGTCTGCAGCACAGAAAAAGCGTACAAGTCTTCTTTTTACTACTGATCTACATGACTCACGTAGGTCATGATTTTTGGCAGAAATAACCGGAATTCCGGATTAATCCAGAAGAATCACATCCCTGTAAATTGCAATCAAGCAGTGGTGGATAAAGTACTTGAAAGCCATACTTGATTAAAAGTATAGTTATCTTACCAGAAAATGACTTTGGTAGAAGTTAAAGTCACTGTTTAGAATATTACTTGAGTAAAAGTTGAAGTATGTGATATTTATTGTACTTATGAAAAGTATTTTGATATTAAACATACTTAAGTATTGAAAGTAAAAGTAAATGCAAAATACAAAAGGAGCAAAATAAATATTAAAAATTGTTCTATACACCGTTTGAGCAGCAAGATTGTGTTCAGTTTTAACTCTTCCATTCTGATTTCTTTGAATAAAAAAAAAAAAAAAAAAGGCAAAATGTTTATTTGTAAGTTTTAAATATAAAAAAAACTACTAATATATTAATTATACCTTGATCATTTATGTTAATTCATAGTACAGTAACTAATGTAGGAGACCATTTTAAAATGTTAAAATGTATTAGTAAATGTTGAAATTAACAATGAACAATACTATTATTTACCTTATTTAAATGTTACAAATGGACTTGTAAAGTGTTACCAATTTTTAACCACAAACGCGCGACTTCAGTGTTAGGCTTCTTCACAATGTATGACGTCATTACGTCGGAAAGGTCACATGTGGTGGAAGTATCGACCCAGTGCCGAAAAACTGCATCTCATGTTCTCCTCCAACTTCAAAATCGTCTGACATCGCTGTTTTACCTTTATTTTTGTAAAGGCCGTTTGACTTAGTCTTTGCACGTTCGTTTTAACACTGGGTCGGTACTTCCACGTACGGGACGTGCGTGACCTTTCCGACATGATGGCGTCATACGCCGTGAAGAATCACAACACCAAAGTCGAGCATTCGTGGTTAAAAAGTATATACTTCACTAGATAAGACCCTATTCCTCAGCTGGGATCATGCAGAGCCCTTTGAAGCCCTTTGAAACTGCATTGATTTGGACCTTCAACCCATTAGTTGCCATTGAAATACATTATATGGAGAAAAATCCTGGAACGTTTTCCTCAAAAAACTTAATTTCTTTTCCACTGAAGAAAGAAAGACATGAACATCTTGGATGAGATGGGGGTGAGTAAATTATCAGGAAATTTTAATTTTGATTTTGAAGTGAACTAATCCTTTAACTTGAACACTGCAGTGAATAACTCTTACCTTATAATGACTGTCAAACTTTGTGGTCTAAACTTCTGTTTCAATGTTTTTCATGTGGTTATGCATCATCAGCAAATGCAATAGTAGTAAGTCATTTACATTACTTTCATATTATTCAATGCTTTAAGGAAAAAATTATTTCCTCAGAAAACAAAAGTTTGTTTCTGTGACTCCTCACCTTGTTTTCACACTTGCGGAGAAGTTTCTTCTTTCCCAAGTCATAGATGCGCAAGAGTTTGCCTACTCCAACCAACACTCGTCCCTGAAAGGGAGCGATAGCCAGGGGCACATCCTCCACGGGTGTCTGTCAATCAGAACCCATGTTTTAATTCATTTTCAAATCTTGTTTAAGAGGAAGTTGATCAGAAATGTACCTTTTAACATATGGTTTTAATATGCAGCTTGATTAAAGCATCATTAAACATTTAACTGGACCATAAACATTCAAAACATGGCAATTTTGGGCTATGGACTAAACACCTACACCATAAAGCATACATTTTGTGATTTGCTAAGCTTAAATGGAGTTCTAAAGCACATTTAATGATTTGCGGGGAATTCCACATTCTTGAGCCCCTGCTAACACATGAGACCAATCAGTAGTTTCATGCCAAGTCATTTCCTGTTCCACTCACCTTGTGCAAAAACTCCAGCTTGTCCCCACCTCCAACTAGCCGATAGGTATAAATATATCCTCCACCAACGGAGCGCGGATTTAGTATCATATCTCTGGCAACGCCCACCAACACATACCAGTCATCGCCTCCACCGGAAAAGCGACATACAGCCACACTGCAAAAGACACACATATAAGATCTGAGAAATGGGTGGGACATGGAAGAGACTAGCTTAACGCTGGTCGCTTGTGGTCATCACAATTTATGAATTCTGATTAAATAATAGAACTGCAAGGGAGTTTTGCAGTGTAAACCTAAGTGCAAGCCTGCTTACAAGTCCATGTTATACCGTTTGTCCGATATGTCCCCTTTAATCCATAATTCAGCTTCCTCACCTGAAAGCTGCCTCGTTCTGCTCCAGCTGCACCAAGTCCAGTGTATTGCCCTGGATGGGGTTGATCATGCGTACTAGTGAGGCCCACTGCCCAGAACCTGCTTTAGGTGCTCCGAATATGGCTTCTGGCAGGTTCTCATTCAAGAATGCAGCTGCCATTTCTGCAGCCAGCTCTCTTTCATCCTCCCCCGCTGCCTCCACCATTTCCTGTAGAGCAGAAAAAAAAATTTATTTATATGATACATTACATGGCTAAAAATAAGTGTACACCCTTAAATTCCTGGTTTAGCACCTAATTTTCAAACAATTGGCATTAATTAATTAGCCGCTAACAGGCATATCACTGTAACTTGGAAAATGGATGTGAGCATTTGCTCCCATTCAGACATGAACACCAGTGAGCTCAGGCTCTGGTGTAGGTCACCAAGTTTGAATTCATCCCAAAGGAGTTCTGTGGGGTTCAGGTCTGGGCTTGTGGAGGCCAGTTAAGTCCTTCCACACAAGAACCACTAAATTATTTTGTGCACAAGGGCATTGTCATGCTGAAATAGACGAGTGCCCTCCATGAACTGTTGCCACAATGTTGGAAACACAAAATTCTGTAGAATTTAATTCTATGTAGTAGCATTACGATTCATCTTCACTGGAATTAAAGAGCCAAACCAAACCCCTTAATTATAAGGGGCCATCCACAAACTTTTGGCAACAGTGTATATAACAACCTTTTTGAGAAAATTTGCAGATAAACAAGGAGAACTTTATGTTAAGCAATACATTCAGAAGCAGTCATTTTACACCACAGTTGCAGACTGTTTATTCTTACAAGATAGACAAACACCGGCAGGACTGCATCAATGATTAATCTTTGAGGGACCACCACTAACCAGTAACCACGGTTTGCACATTTCACAGCACGTCACTTTTACGGCTCAGCAACGTGGAATTACCCTTGCAAACATACGCCATGATGAGGTAGCCGCAAAATAGACATGACTGACAACTTCCGACAAGTGATTAGATTGGGAAAATGAGTGTATGAGTCAGACAGAAAAGAAAGGAACGATAGATGGAGATAAGGAAAAAATTCCAGAGGAGATGAAAACAAAAGCGTTGTTTCTTAAAGGAATTCTGTCATCATTTACTCACCCTCAAGTTGTTCAAAACCTGTATGAATTTCTTTCTTCTGCTGAACACAACAAATGCTATTTTGAAGAATGCCGGTAACCAAATGTTTGATGGGCCCAGTTGACTTCCATAGTACTTTTTTGGAAGTCAGTGGGGCCCATCAACTGTTTAGTTACCCAAATTCTTCAAAATATCTTCTTTTGTTTTAGAAACAAAAGAAAAAAAATTCATACAGGTTTGAAACAACTTGAGGGTGAGCAGTTGGCAATTTTCATTTTTTGGTGAACTATCCCTTGTTGCCCTGTGAAGGTCAGGTTCACTAACCTCAGCCATCTGCTGCTTGCGCTGGGCTTTGGTGGCTTCAGTGTAGGCATTGTGGTCTGTCTCAATCAGGATCAGGTTGTTAGTTTCAGGGTGGATAACAAACTTGCGAGGTGTGTACTGCAGTGGGAATGCCACCTGGTTGAAGACGGCACCCAGTTTCTCAAGAGCCAAAATTCTGATGGAGGGATGAGAAGTTAAGACATGCATGAAGTCAATTTAAAAGGAAGAGTTAAAGAGTATTTAATTTGGGAGGCCAAAATCTCCCGTTTCCTGGCTGTAATTTGGCAGAAACAGACTTCTGCTGACCAGCTGACCTAGGTGGCAGTGATAAATCTCAAAACATTTAGATATAAAAGAGGTCGTCTAAAAAGGGCAACTAGTACAGACCTCCAATACAAACAGGGAGTGTTTCACAGATTTTACAGTGATACCAAGCTTTCCCTGGATCAATACACGATTAAATCGTGGAATCATTCAGGGAAGAGTGGTCCACACTAGGGATTGGTATTTTCCCAAAATATTGTATTCAAATATTTGGGCTCATAAAAAAAAAAAAAAATGAATATTCGAATATTCGTTTATTTAAATTACATTATTTTGAGAAAATAAGACTTTTTTTTTTAAATCAAGTTGTCGTCACCATTCCTGAACAAGCTTACGATTAGGCAATGTACACACCAAGCTTACGTTATATCTTAAGGTTTTCTTTCAGTTCAAAACATTAACCCTCTGAACTTGAACGCGCGGGCACGTTTTGCTAGATTTTTCCTCATGACAATGTAAAACAACTTAAAATACTCTGTCATTTTTGGCCTCACAGACATGAAAGATATGTCTTTACAAAGCTTAAAGTGTCTACTTTTGTGTACACTCAAAATAAAAACTAAATGTTGTGCTTTTCGCTAAATTAAGAAAACAAACAGGATGCACGTTCTCCCGTCTGTCTCTCCATGAAGTCCACCCTGAAATGCATCTGAAAATGAACTAACTCAGCGAATACTTGCCACACAGACACGACAGATATCTCTTTATAAAGCTTGGAATGTCTACTTTTAAATGAAGTAATTTATATAAAAAACAAATATTCTCTGTTTATGTAATCCGTATGAAAACAGCGAGAGGTAGAGTTCCTACCTAAAGGTAGGTAGAGTTCCTAAAATTATTTTTAGGATTAAATTGTGCATTAATAGGTTAAGCAAAATCAAATGTGTTTATATCTGAGAGCCTTTTATACACACACTTAACTGCAGACACTGAAATTACATACACTTTGAGTGTCCCTTATAAAGAACCACGATTGTCCCTTATTTTTGTCCCACTTTTTGTCCTTCGTTGTGTATATTTGGATTATGTTGTGTTATAAATAAATGCAAACAATTCAAAAAGCCCTCACAGTCCCATTCAGCTGATAGGGCCATCAGGGGAGTGTCTTTGTCTTTCGAGGTGTGAAAAACATCAATATTCATGATGAATCACACCCCAAGCCTTCCTGACACAAAACACCTTACAAATTTTAAATCAGTATATTGTTTTATGTGAATGAGTGGCCAGAGTGATTGTTACATCATCTTGAAGCAAAAATTCTAGCCTACGCGATCCAGTTTTCAAAAGTCTTGTGAACAAATATTCAGTATGGGTTTTATAGCCTTATAACAGTGACCTTTTTTTCCTTTCCACAAACCACGCATAAACGTAATTTTCTCAAAACTACAAACTTTTACACGCATGCTGCTCACATATTATTGTAGCAGAGTTTGTGCTGAGTACAGGTGTAATCAGACTTTAGCCATGAAAATGTTAGAAGTACAACAGAAATAAGCTCAAATGTCAGGACATGTCAAAACACCTCCAGGGCCCAGAAAACAGCTCAGGGTTCAGAGGGTTAAACAACATGTGTAAACAAAAAATATAGGCCTAAAGAACAAAAACATAAGCTCAAGCAGCGTGAGCAGAGAGAAAAAGAAAAAAAAAAAAAAAAAAAAGAAAAAAAACACTAATAAAGCAGACTCCAGTTATTGTGCAGAACATCCATATACACTCGAGTCGGTGTATGGTTATGTTTATATTGTTTTGCATTATAATGTTGAGAAAAACGATAATATCATGTGGATGATACTCTCTCGGGTGAGAAAATGCGCCCCGCTGACAGACGTTGCAGAGAGACAAAGATAACGGTGGTAAGTGAAGTTTCTAACAGCACACTGTGTTTTCTGTTCTTAAACCCCGACGAAATTTAAAGGAAGCATGTGTCTCTCTATCATAAGTTATCTCGCTCTCACTCGGGGTACAGCTGCACTTACCTACAGTTGTGAATGCAGTGATGGACAGCTATCTTTCCTCATTTGCCTGGTGTTTGGATTTCATGTGATTTCTCATTGTGGTCGTGATATGATAGCTCAGTTTCATTAATTCATTTTATCAAAAGTAACTCCATTTTGTAAGAATTTTCATCCAAGTAATTCAAAACATCGCGAGGCAGATGACGACATTATGTGATCAAATACAATCAACTCATTAACACGCTCCACAGCGCCACCCAGTGGATTTAGTTATAACTGCAAGTTTTAGAGGGATTTATCATGGATTCAATACATTTACGGCCAGCAAAGCAACGTAGTAAAATTCGAATAGTATTTTTATTTTTCAAATATTAATTACAGATCGAATATTCGACTATTCGTGCACACCCCTAGTCCACACTTCTGGGATTTGCTAAACACCCTCAAACTAAAGCAAACATTTAATCTCAACAAAACAGTCATGCAGTGTCCAGGTCACATTTTATCCCAAAATGGAAAGGACATGAAGGGCAGAAGGACAGAACTTTTATGACCAACATTTGCTTAATTTAAACATTTACTTCTAAAGCAGTATCAGATCACTGGCCAATTAGTAAATAAGCATCACAAATTAAAAGGACCAACAACTGGAACTGATATCTATGAAACCAACCACAATATGCTTGACATTAATGGTCTCATAAACCTGTGAAGTTTTACAAAGTTCAGATAATGTACAGTATACACAGTATGAGTGCATGCATTTACCTCAGTGTGTTGGTGGAAATGGCAACGATACCCTCAGGACACTGCTCGGAAGCGAACCCTGAAGCATACTCTAAGGTTTCATATGACAGTGGGGTCAGGTGGAAACGAGACTGGTATGAGTAACTCAGCCAGGAACGACTGGACATGGCCAGAACCTGTGCAGTTAAAGGTCACATGATGGTCAGCAAATAGGCAAGCTGTACGACACCGCAACAGACATAAAACGCAGATGTGACTCACAGCTTCTTGGGCCTGCATCCGGACTCTGAAAAGCTTGACAGGACGAGAGCCAAGATACCGAGTTCGAGTATCAGACAGGTCCCCGGTCACTGGATCCAAAACAGTACGCAGTAATACTCCGTTCTAAAACAAAGAGGTGATTATAGAAAGAGCAATGGAATGTCCAGGAAAGTCATCTCATCAAGTAACAGGAAAAGGAGTCACATTGCAGGTTTTTTGGTTTCCTTTCAAAGGCTTTGTACACACTTGAAGTGATCTTGTGATGTTTATAGTGAGCAAAGATAAGGCACAAGAACATAGGAGTGCCCCATATGCCTTTTAAGGTTGTAGAGGGGTGCTCACACTAGTTTACCTTCCATTAAAGTCAAGATGAAACAGAAGTAGCGACAAATCTTTTTTGTATTAAAAATCACATCTGACTGACTATAGAAAAAGAAATGTAGTACTTATATCTTTCGCTGTTGATTGGATGCAAGCAGATCTGAATGAGAGCTTGCAGTTAATTGTAAGAAAAGGGTGGGGTTTAAGCAGACTAAATGATAGGAGTTTTGAATATGCCTCCAGAGAGAAAAAAGGGAATTGGAATATCTACTGTAACATCCTAAACTGTAAAATTACTAAACTATGATTTAAAAACAAATTTATAGTTCAAATACAAGTTAGGCTAAAAAAAGTTTTATAAAATATCTATCAGCCTACTACACGTTTACTGTACTTATAAATACTACTTTATTAGGCACCATAAGGAGGATTGTTTGTGTGAAAAACAAATAGGGCAAAGCAAAGGGGTGCATGCCTTGCTCAAATACACGAAAATGCATGGAAAAGTGATACATTTCCTGTTTCGACACTAGCCGGAAATGGACCTGAAACCTTTATGTTATCAACCCAGAACAAGCAAGAGAGTTTCTTACCTGCAGGCCAATGTTTAGGTATAGGAAGCCGATGGTGCCTTTTTCTCCTAGTTCATCTTGTTTTTCCACTCCACCCATCTCCACAATACAAAGAGACTCTGGCTGGGCTGGAAGAGCCTGCATACTCAATGGCTGCAGACAGTCCTGTGCAACAAAGAGATCACACACTTCACACAATGGATTGTTATAGCAAGTGCTCAGTGGGCACAGTGACTAGAATCTTTGTTTGATGCCCAAATCAGTTGACAATGGATGAGCAAATAGTAGCTTACGGATGGATCCAGGGAGATGATACGGACAGTATTGTCCACCAATCCGACAGCAAGGAAACGAGAGCGCTGTTCACCAGGGGGCACATTTGCCAAACTCATGCACACCACATCTGCAGACATCTCCTTCCTTTCAGTGTATTCATTCAACTGTCCAGACTGTAAAAGAGAGAAATCATAATGGAAAGACAAATCAAACAAAAGATGATAATTCAGGTGACAACGCAAGATAAATAAATGACCACCAACATACCGGGTCCATCTCAAAGTAGACCAGTTCTCCTCCAGTCAAAGCAATGACCACCTGCCTCTGATTAACAGCACATCGGACAATTGTCTTCTTCCCTGGAGTCTTCCATTCATTCACTCTCTTATCTGCACGAATGTGACGAATCCCATCGGGATAGACCTTTACCCAACAAATGAAACAAAACCCATTCAAACAAGACATTAATGGAACATTTTATAAGCATAATTGTTTAATCTACTTGTTGGGCAAAAACACAGATCAGAGTATAATTTAACAAGCAAACAAAAGGTTCAGTGGTATATATTGTGAATGCATATAGGTCAGGGAGACGTCGCTCACTTGCACAAGTGCATCTTCCCCAAGCAACGAGCAAGACAGGGTGGGTGTTGTGCCCAAGAAGCCAGAGTCTGTCACTTCTTCCACAGTCTCTCCAATTGAAAGCACCAGGGTGGCGTTAACGAATGACACAATGATGTAGGCATCAAACTCATCTGTGAACAGGAAACCCATAATGTTAAAACAATTCTTTGGTTGGAAACTTTAGCCACATATGGGCAAACTAACCATAAATGCAAACCAATACTACAAGGTGACAATAGTCGTCATTGTCGTTATAGATTACCAAAGATGAAAAATAGAGATATACCGATTGCAATTTTCTTGGCCGATCTTAGTGTGATCTGCTGATACCGATTTTCTTTCTAACAAAAATCGGTATCAGCAGATCACACTAAGAACTATAATTGACAACATATACAAACAAAAATCTACTTTACTTCAATGCAAAGTTTTATTTTCATAAAACAAAAAAAAAAAAAACAAGTAAAAGTCAGCTCAAATAAATGCAATACAATAAAGAGAGCTACGAAACTAAGTTTTTCAGGTTAACTGGGTTTCTATTCAGGTAAGAAATACATTCAGTGTTATTTTACATTGGTTACCTTAATTTCTGTAGTCTTTTTTTTGTAAATATTAATACAGATCAATACTTACCATTAAAGTTATAAAACGTATTGAGTCAAGAGCAGAAAGTGATTTTTTTTGTCTTTTGTTCTTTGATTAACATGACATACAGCAGCAGGAATATTGGACTGCTGTCCCTTTAAGAGTTTATGAACGGTGTTCAACAGAACCAATACTGTTACACACAACATGGGTTCACTTTCTTAGCTATTTAACGATTCAAAACTGACTGTTTATCTGAATACTCGCCAATATTGCCTGTGCCGCTGGTTTTGACATACTTTTGTATGTATTTGACAGTTTAAGTGCAGTAAGCCACTCATTTTGGTACTTGTGACTGTTTGACTTCTGTCTCTGTTTGAGACTTCAATTATATAGATCAGTGGTGCGCGTGCTTCTGGTGTGAGCGCGAAACCTGCGGGAATGACTAAAATTATGCGCAATACAAGCACTATTTAACCGGAGCGAATTAGACGAGTGAGAGAGAGAAGGCGCCCACGCGGATGTGTCACTTCACCGTGACAGAGAAGAGAGCGAGAACGCGCAGCTGACGTTATTGCCTGTGCCGCTGGTAACAAAACGGATCGGCTCGGAATTGGTAAGAAGTGAGACTGAACAGCCGATCACTGATCCGGGCCGATCATGAGGGAAATCGGCCGATTCCGATCGATCTGTGCATCTCTAATGAAAAATAACCGATACAAATACTCCTTTGTTCCTTGTGCAATTCGATTGTTAAACAGTCCTAAAGGAATTTCTTAGGTTATTTTTATTTAATTTTATGTACTTTTGTATTTTGTAACTTACTGCTTTTAAGTTGTACTGTATGTGTCAGTTGTGTCTATTTGTGCTGCATCCAAATTGCCCATAAGAGATCTTAATAAAGCTTAACCATCCAAACCCATAAGTCATTCTTTCATGTGTGAGCAAATGACAATTTTCATTTTTATGTTAAAATCTCTTTTTGTAAGTTTATATAAACAATATGACGTGAACAAGGCCCTACTGATAATGAAACCATTGTGCACTACTTGCTTACCTCTCACAAGACCGTAGTCAAAATGAAACTTGTTCCCTCAAACGCTTAAATACACAGACCACAATATAAACCTTGCAGAGCTCAGGCTGCATGCACAAGCCAAAAAAATCTAATAGCAAATCACATGATTTCAGAGAAATATCTGGCAGACAGTGACAGCTGAAGGCCCATTGTGCATGCCAAGCAAATGTCCTTGTATGTTGTTGATCCACCCAGCAGAATATGACTTAGTGAAAAGCTCTTACAAGTGAGAGCATGCTGAAAAACTGACTTTATGTTTCAAGGGGAGAACCTAGAATGTACTTGTCTATGCATGTAAGCCCTTACAAAAAGAACTGAGCACCCAGAAATCATTATGTGGCCATGCAGGACTCTGGGAAGCCAATATGGCAATCACATTTCTTGTTGTAAACAGTCAAAATGTTAAAGGGTTTAAATGCATTCCTAACATTTCCTTCCTGTCAAGTAAGTGACGTGTCTAAAATCCCCACTTTTTCTTCCAGAGAAACATTTTTAGAAAAACATTTCAAACAAGTTTGCATAGTTCATGAGCAAGCACACATGCTCTACATTAGCAGATATTTTACCTTCTACATGTCTCCTGACAGTCCACACAGCATTGGGGTTACCAGGCAGTTCAGAAACAGCCATTTCTGACACCTGAAGAAAAAAAAAAAAAAAAAGAAAAAAAAAAAAAAAAAGCACTAACACATTAATAGTCTCTGGAAAAACCTAGAATCTGAACTGTAAAACCGCATAAGTAGCGTAGGTTTTTTTTTTAATGCACTGGGTGTCAAATTTCCATTTCGCAACTATCTTGTGAAAGCTGCCACAGAATTGTGACTCCTAGCATCACAAACCTCCAGTCCATGTCTCAAAACTCTCAGTGTAGATCGGGGTCCTCTGCCACACGCCACGTACAGCTGCGGGGTGTCTTCATTAGCCAAATCAGCAATCTGCAAAAAATATAAATAAAAAAATAAATAAACTGTCTGGTGGTTTAACACTTCCTACAGAGGCATCAGTTTCCATCATTGCATAAGAGAACTGACGTAAAATGACAAGAGGGGGAAAAAAGTCTGAAGTATTCACATACTCAATTACCCATACTGATGTCTGACTAAACACTTTGCAATTTGAAAACTAGAAAATACGCAGTTCAATACGGCACAGTTATCCAAGCAGTCATTCATTCCCAAACATGTGTTCTCATGCCAACTTGTAATCCCACTTCCCATCAGTAATTCCCAGCTTGAGTATAAACATCAGATTTCAAATGTATTACACTTCATTGCAAAATACACATTCACACACCTGGCAAGACATGATGGGGGAAAGATTTTCTTGCTCGTCCACCAGCACAAGGTTCTTAAGGGGACGAGGTTGGAAAAAGAATGTGTCTCCCTCCTCCAGAGGCATAGCAGAAGAAAACTCAGGTTCCTCGTCATCATCACCCAAGTGGGCAATCTGATACAGGTAGCTTAAAAAAAAAAATAAAAAAAAAAAAAATGTTTTAGATTCCAACTTTCAAAGAACACAATGTGTCCAACAGTGCAGATTAATGAAAAGCTTCAGGTTAAACCAAAAATGAGAAGTAAGGTTACATTCAAACCACATACGTTTCAGGTAACAAACTACTGCTCCCACATTCCACCCTCTTGTTATCAGCTTCTGTAAGCTAGTTATTGCACTGAAACTTGGTGAAATGCCACCGAAACAGAAGTATTCAGTTATTATTAGGTGAATGACAAAATGTGCAAGATAGAAAAGTGACTTACTGGTTTCCAAACTCTGAAGAAACAAATAAAAAGCCAGTCTTCAAAACACACATGGCTGTGGCCACTGGGATGGTATCAAAATACTTCATCCTGATCTCGGTCACCTAAAATATGAACAGATAATATGTAATCCAAATACATAGCATATCACTTTCCAGCATTTCAACCTCTCGTGTGGGTATTCTGAGACCAGAATACTCTCTTCAGTTCATTGGAAACACTCAACATTATATTACAGTATTCACTTTACTCCAGTTACTTGTCAGTTTCATTAAATCTGCTATGTTGCATTCAATTCAAAGTCAGATACGGGATTTGCTTTAAAACCACTGACAACGATTCTTATTATCGATTAGTCGGGTCTGCCCTCTGCACAGCACTGAATAATGCATTTCTATGGACAAAATGCATCTAAAAATAGTGGAGTGGAAACAGAGTGAGCAGCTGCGGGAACGGTACATGATCCAAGCGCCCAAAATATGACAATTCTTTATTTTAAGCTTCAAACTAATGCATTAGAGTTTAACATACCCTGTCATGCGCTTTGACAGATGCGTGTGCGTCCTCAGCACAAATTTTACAGGTTATATCCTTATCTGTTAATGTTACTAATTCACGCAAGTATTTCCATTTTGCATGATAGCGCGTCCTGCTGACAGTCTTCAAACTTTACTGAACGAGTGCCGGCGCGCGCACGCAGTAGAGAGGGAGACAATTAATACTCAGCGCAAACATTAATTTAGCTGAAATATCTGCTGTTGGACGCTAAATTTAGGTTTAAAAAATTCAAAATGTAAATCAAGTACTTTATGAGTGCAGTAACTGTAAAGGGATAACAGCGTGTAATTGAATATAAATGTAAGACGTTTCTTATAGCCTATTTAAAGGATAAAGAAATGTCAGTAACAGTTACTTTGTCCATAGCGAATGTGTGTGCGCTCCTGCAGAACATTCCTCTTATCTGGTAACACAGAGTGTGTTTTTCTTTAATATCATTTTAAATGTAGGGATTTAAGCTGTCCTTTTGTTTAGTAACTTTTTTGCACAATGTATAGCACAGATTTACCCTTACGAAAATTTACCATTGTTTTATTATACTAAAACCATGTTTTTGGCGTATACCAGTTAAACTACGGATTTGAAGCAAAACCATGGTTAATTTGTGGTTACCATGGAATAACTACAATAACCCTGTGTTTTATATATATATATATATATATATATATATATATACACACACATATATATACACACATATATATACACACATTTTTTTTAAATTAATTTATGTAAAACCATGGTTAATTTTTTTATTTTTATACAGTGTAATACAATGTATTTGTTTGTAGGACAGTATTGGGTAGTATGAGGAATAGTGTGTTGTCAAAAAATCTTTTTATCCAGTTAATCGAAAAAAATAAATCGACCAACTTTCGATTATGAAAAGAATCGTTAGTTGCAGCCGTAGTATAATGTAGGAACATTGACACTTCAGTGAATACTATTTGCTTAAAAGTAAATGTTTAGCATCAACTGTGTGTTCGGGTGATGTCATATACCCATATTTCTTCATAGCCTGGGTTGAAAGTTTCCAAGTCCACCTTCAAGTGGGATTTTATTGCATTTTTCCAAGTAGGAAGTTAAAAATTCAGACTTTCCGTGTAGAATGGAACACAGCACAAGTATTTTAGTGCAATCACATTTTCACTTGCTTGAAAAGCCTCTAAATGTCCATAAGGTAAAGAAACAGATGACAGTGAGAGTGTTCTATGTGCTCACCATCTCCTCATCAGTTTCCAGCGTAACCTTAAAGATGTCACCCTGTTCTGTCTGGGCTAGAAAGAAAAACATGGATTTGGTCTTGTGGGTGGCAGAGCAGACAAAGATCATGCCTCTCTCAGGATCATCCAGGTCATTCTGAAAGATGCAGAGAAAAAGAAAGGCACTGTGGTCACATCTGTAATCTATTCTGTAAACACAATGACTGAGAACTAAACAACCATATGAGGTCCAAAACGAATATTGTGATCAGAGGTCTTTATGTGTCTCCAGTTAAATAGTCAGAGAAGAGACATGAAAAGCTCATCATTTCGATACTAATAGCCATCAAGATGCTGTTTAGACACCTCAAGCTGATGTTTAGTGTATTGTCCTCAAACGGAGGAATGCAAAGTGGAAGACAACACAAACTCACCCTCCTGCGTGGGATTGGGCAACGGATGTCCGGCTGGTCACCAAAGTTTTTGTAGGTGATATAGTTCTCAGAGCAAATGAGCACACCGCTGGGTCCATCCGAACCTCCAGGAACTATGACAGACAGGGGAAAAGATCAGATTAACATAGAAACTAGATTTTTCTCCTCTGAAAGAGGTCCATGAAAAAGTCAATGAAGATCAGATATCAAAACAATCTCTTCATCAAACAGTCAGAGAAGAGACATGAAGATATTCATCATTTCTGACACAGACTGGAGAACATTTTTTAATGTACAAAAACGTTCAGAAGCTTGGGGTCTATAAGATTTTTATATTTTTGAAAATAAGTCTCTTAAACTGATCAAAAATACAGTAATACACAAATATTGTGAAATCACAATTTCAAATAACTTTCATCATTCAGAAATCATTCTAAAAAAAGCTGATATGGTCCTCAAGAAACATTTCTTATTATCATCAAGGTTGAAAACATGTGAACTGCTTTATATTTTTGTGGAAACATGTTTTCTAGGATTCTTTGAATAGAAAGTTCAAAAGAATAGCATTTATTTGAAGTAGAAATATTATATAAAAATTATAAAAATGTCTTTACTGTTAATTTTGATCAATTTAATATAAAAGTAATTTCCTTGAACATCAATACATTATAAAATGTATTAATGTAGTAAATCTAAATGTACTGCAACACATTTGAAACAAGTGTAAGATAAAAGTGTTCTGCTAAAGGGATTGCAACACATTTTGTGTATCCTTATCTAGCAAGTAAATCTATCTTGACATTCTGAAAGGTCAGAACCTGTGATGAGGAAGTTGCCGTGTTCCTCCAGTGCCTCGCTGTACTTCCGCACGACATGGTTGAGGCCCAAGTCCAACTCATAGAAGGTCAGAGTCTGTTGTGTGTTTGCTGCAGCTTCTCCAGTGGGATCATTATCTGCCTCCTGCAAAACCATTAAACACTATGGGTTAGAGACATTAAGTAGCATGGACATTGGCACCATGCAAATACACCTCAACCTTTTAAACTTAAAAGACCCTCATTGTCCAACACAATATTTGAAGGACCCCCATTAGTGCTGTCAAAAATATCGATATTTTGATATGTATCGATACTGAAATATCTGAAACTGTTCCAACACTCCTTTTCTGCAGTACTGATGCTCCGATACCAGCTGTGCATTACTGCTCTCTCTTACGGCAAAAATTGACACAAACCCGCCTCCTCTCACTCACTCACTCCCTCCCTCTGGTCGAATAGTGCTTGTATTGCGCATAATTTTAGTCATTCACGCAGGTTTCGCACTCACACCAAAACCACATACACCTGATATATATAAGTGGCGCTCACATAAAGCCGCCTCTCAAACAGCTTGCGGGTACCAAATTGACTTTGTGGCTTATTGAGCTTAAACGGTCAAATACATACAACATTGCCAAAATGCCCGTTTTGCAGAGTATTCAGGTAAATCTAGTCAGTTTTGGAAAGTAAAGTTGAGAGAACGCATGTTGTGTAACAAAATTTTGGATCCGTGCATAGGCTCTTAAAGTGACGTCAGCCTAATAAACCTGCTGCTTTCTGTCATGTTATTCCAAGAACAAAAGACACAGAAAATCACTTGCCGCTCTTGACTGAATAACTTTTGTAATTTTAATTGTAAGCATTAATCTGCATTTAATTTATACAATGAAAACGATCCAGTGTTATTTTACATTTGATTACTTTCATTTCTGTAGTATTTCTTACCTGAATACTACTGTTAGACCCACCTGAAAAACAAAGCCATGTTCATTTAATTTGTCTCTTTATTCTATTGCATTTATTTGTGCTATTGTTCGCTACTTGTTAGTTTTTTTTATTAATATGTTTATTTTTTTTAATGTAGTTCAATGATTCACATAAATCCTCCCTGTGCTGTGGTCAAGCTATTACAAATTGTTTTTATACCAAAATTATCAAAAAATTTAGATTATTAACAATATATCTGTATAACAAATTATCTGTATGGTGGTATATATGAAAGTTTTCCACGTGGTATCAAAAATGGTATTGAATATCAGTATTTTAAGGTATCGTATCAAATTTGGAAATTCCAGTATCGTGACAACACTAACCCCCATATAGACTATTATAAAGATATTTCTGCTGCAATTTTGACAAGGATTACAAAAAAAAAAAAAAAAACTCAACAGAAACCAAGTATTGATGTTAAAATTAACAATTCATTTTGTGATTCTAAAAGTTAAGAACTGCATGTTCTTCAGATTTCATCTTGACTCGATGTACTTTTTTATTAAATTCAGATTATTTCAATATATTAATATTAATTTAAAATTTTAACTACTTTTAAGTCATCATGCTGCCCCATGGGAAGTTTGCTCAAGCCCTCTAGTCGAGAACACAAACACTAGAACAGGGGTTCTCAAATCTGGCCCTCGAGGTCAACTTTCCTGCATATTTTATGCTGCGTTCACACCATGGCATAATTACCGTAGTTTCGAGATGACAACATGTGACGTCCTCGGACTGGGAATTATGCGTTTCTATGGCAACACTATCAACACCTAAATGAATCTGCAGTGGTCAGGGGGTACAGTGGTCATGTGATACATGTCAATAGGAGCTTTCAGAAAATTCCCATCTTACAAGTTGTAATTACAAGCTCTACAAGGATGTGAGCAAAAAAATGAAATCTTGAAATCTTTTTGGAAAATCTAATTTTTTACCAATATTGCGATTGCGATTTAATATGCAATTATTTTTTAAGCTCTCTATCTTCTGTATTATTTAACAAAGATGAGCAATAAATCATTGTATAGTAATGGTGGGAATCTTTAGGCACCTCACGATCCGATTCCGTTTCTGGGAGTCATGATCTGATTCCAAAACAATTCTTGAACTTTTTTCTTATAAATTAATCTTATTAATAAAACTTAAAATCTTTTATTATTATATATGTAATAAGTAAAATAATTACACATTAAAAAATTGTATTAAAACAATTGCATGTTAATAATTTTAAATATATAAACTAACAGATTCAAAACATAAAAGCTAGTAAATAATAAAGAGGAACAAAAAAAAAAGAAAAAAAAAGAAAACCACAACAACATTACAAGAAATGAACAGTGCTTTCAGTATTTAAGAGTATCTGAACGTTTTCCATTCAAGAGCTGTGAGTGATTTTTCTCTTTCTCAGCTTTACTGTTGCTTGATTATTAAATGACGACATCATAGACAGCGGGAGATCTGCATTCACACTGATGCACAGATCTCTTTTTAAATATAAGATGTGGTTTGTCCTGTCTAATTCCTTGAGACATTACTGACTGTGTTTTTTGTTTTACTGACATTAATTTTGCGTCATAAAAGCATTTTGAGAGACACGCACAGCCGCATGCGCGAGCACTCTTCACAAAGCACGGCGCGAGCATTTGAAACTGAAAGCCTTCTGTCAGTGAGTTTCCTAATTTTAATATATAAGCACACTGCATTTCAAACAACAAATGAAGCCTTCGCAGAGCATTTGTAAGGAAAATACCATCAGGCGAGAATACACACTAAGTGTAACATCAAGTAAAGTGCACGTTTCTCACAGCGCATATCCTGTGCAATGAAGCCTGCGAATGTCATTGTAATTCACTTCAACCTTTCCGAACGTTATGAAATATTATTTTATGGTTTGAGTGGTGTGTGTGTGTGTGTGAGAGAGAAAATGGAAGCAAGCAGAATACAGGTGTCTCTAAAACACACGGAGCGCCATTGCGCACCTGCAGTTAAAATCTAAGCTCAGAATTGATCCAGAATCATTGGAGAGAAAATCTTTTCTCCCACCCCTATTGTATAGTATGACCAACACAATATTAGATCGATTAAACACAAACTGTTCTTTCCTTTAGGGCAGGCCTGTAGGCGTAACGTGCCAAGATGATGCTTCTACTGCAGACTGCTTTACTCTCGCGTGTCACATGACCAGAGTGTAATAGCAGCCTTTGCGGTTAAATTTTTTTTATCATATCGCAATATCACAAATGCAATTAATCGTTCAGCCCTACTTGTAATTACTGTCAATTACAACATGACGTGAACGCACCTTTAGCTCCAACCCTAAAATCAAACACCTGAACTAGCTAATCAATGGATAATCAATTGAGATACAGGCAGGGGACTCAGTCATGGTTGGAGCTAAACTCTGCAGAAAAGTGGGCCAGAGTTGAGATCCCCTGCACTAAAAGATCTTTCAAGAATAATTCTGACCTCATAGTCCATCTCCAGGCAGGCAAACATGGGGTTCTCAAAGCCCACGTCCACACCAACCACATGGTAGACGAGTGTATTAGCCTTATGGGCCTCTAGAGGGGAGGAGATGGTAAGGCGGGCAGCTGCATCTCTGTTCAGGATGTATACCAACTTCTGCTTTTCTATGGCACCTGGGAGAATAAAAAGTGGATAGTTAAAATTAGAAAATGGGTTACATATGAAAATACTGCTTTATTGCGGTTGCTTTTCACTGCATATTTTGATTATCAGCTTTCCTAATGCATCTCAAACATGCATTTACAACCTTGTAGCCTTTACTACAAAGAGCCTCTGTAGTTATACCTATCATAACAGCTCTGCCCTTTGGGTCCACAGCGAGAAACTGCCCTGGCACGATACGTCTGCAGCCACTCTTGCCAAACGTCTCCTGGTGTATTTTTTCAAACATGTTCTTGGAGGGATGGTACTCCAGGATCACAATACGGCCAGAGTCACTCCCCACCACCACATAGTCTAAAATTACAGGATGAAATCCATATAAATTAAAATCTCTACATATGAACCATGCAAAACAACAATTATAACCAAGATGCTCACCTTTAGTTCCACCCGTCAACCTGAAGGCCATGAGGGATCGGACGACACCAAACACCTCCATTGTAAGCAGCGTGTGGACCTTCCCTGTGTTGGCATCAGGACGCAACAGTTCCAGGATTTTCCCACGGGAAACAACAATCTCCTGCTGCTTAGTTCCTAGTGAAAGAGAAACACCACTTAGGATTTAAACTTCATGCTTAAAGTCACCATTAAAGTCACTTAAAGTATTTATTATAGAGGATTTCTCCAAAAACATCAGTATTAAATTAAAAATGCATGTGCCCTCATAATCTTTAAAGGGATAGTTCACCCAAAAATGAAAATTACTCCATGATTTACTCACCCTCAAGCCATCCTAGGTGTATATGACATTCTTCTTTCAGATGAATACAGTCGGAGTTATATTGAAAAATGTCCTGGCTAATCCAAGCATTATAATTGCAGTGAATGGCAGCCCAAAATTTGTATGTATTTGAAATCATTCATCCATCATAAATATACTCCACACGGCTCCGGGGGTTAATAAAGGCCTTCTGAAGCGAAGAGATGCGTTTGTGTAAGAAAAATATCCCTATTTAAGAGGGGGGGGGTGCTATTTCATGCATTGACTTATTTACACTGTTAAAGAGTTGGATTCTCATGCTAAATATGGCCAAAATTTCAAAAATTGGACGTATGAAAAGTTGGACGTATGAAAGTATTTCTGTGCCAAATACACTCCTTCCAGATTCGAATAAGTTTCGTAAAGTTTTTTCGAGTATGGGCCTGTGTGAGGTCATAATAGCGGAATTGCTTGTATGGGCACTTCTCCCGGATGAGCGCATGCAGAGCGCGCACATCAACCAGAGCGAGAGCAGGAGCGCGCCTATCATCGAGCTTCATTCGGGTTACGGAAGCTGTCTGCAGCACTAGCATTTTGTTTTTAGACCACGAAATCAAATCGCCTTCCGTATTCAACTCACGGGGAAAAAAAAAAAAAAAAAAAAGTGTAATTTGCGACACATGACTTCGGGCGTAGTGTAAGCGTTTTGAACTGCGAGCGGTGTTACACTTTTCTCAAGTTGAATTCGGAAGGCGGTCTGCCAGACACTAGATATTTTACTTTATAATGTTTTAAATATGGATATTTTTCTTACACAAACCCATTGCTTCACGTTAGAACAGGGGTGGGGAATGTTGATCTTGGAGGGCCACTCTCTTGCAGAGTTAAGCCCCTACATTTTTTCTTATTCAAGAAGTCATTTCACTCGGATATACATCACAATAGAGAACAAAACACTACTTAAATCTACAAAATATAAGTGAAGCACACTGTTTTTAAGAAACTACCCATTACTCGGTGTTGTTGCTCAGTGATATACCTGAGAAGTTGCCATGGATGGCATGGGAGATGCCAGTGGCCCGCTGCAGGGTCAGGTTGTACAGAAACATGGCTGCTGTCACTGGACCTGAGGCTCAGGACAAAGAGCTAAACCAGCACCTGCCAAAGAGAATGTATAAATACCAAAGTAAATAAAGAAATTAAAGTTGAGGACAGTAAAACCACTGGTTACAAGGCAAAAAAGGTGTTTATTCCATGAGCTAAACGTTACGCCTAGAGCACTGCATAACTACAAATACGTTACAGTTATGGTCTTTAGTTTAGTTTTCGCACACCAGCATTGTTATATAAAAAATGCTGGTGTGCCTAAATTATATATGACGACATTCAAACAAAGTTTAGGGTCAACATTTCGTATTAATATTAGTAGAACTAACGTTAAGTCAAACCACATTTATAGAAAACTGAAACCTACACAGTGAAAGCAAGTTTCAGAGTTTCACTTTACAAAAACAATTCGCTAAATAAGTGCTCTTGTAATTGTACTTCATGTAACACATAATCCTCTACTACTAACGCCACTTGAAATTGCAAGCGTTAGTCAGTCCATTCAGCATTAGCCTGTCGGCTAACAAACTTTATTGTGAAAATAAAGGTTATAATTATAAATTATGAACACATATTTTAGTATGGATAAACAATATGGGTTATTCGGGAATTGTATGAAAAATATTTACCGAAATAGCAACCAGGATGTTGTAGATTTCAATCAGATGACAAACTTATATTTTTCATTGGCCTGGTCGCTCGTTATTTCAAACGGCGCTGGAACGACAGAGGGCCTCCTACTTCTGTGGCGCATACAAGTGCTGTCCGAACACATGCCTGAGAGGAAAGATCGACCTCAAAAAAAGATTTGGTAAAAACGTTATAAAACGACTTTTGTGTATTTGTTATTTAATTCGTTTTTATTTAATGTATTTATGTAATGTAATGTAATGTTATGTATGTATGTATATAATGTGTGTGTGTGTGTGTGTATATATATAATTTTTTTTTTTTTTTTTTTTTTTTTAAACAATTAATTTACATCGAGTCTAGAATCATCGAAACAGACTGGTTTGCGTCCACGGATTTTGAAATCTAACATGCATTTACCACGGTAACCATATTTTTCGCCGAAGTAACATGGTTACTACAATAATAGTGGTATTGACCAATGTCTAAAACAAACAAAGTGACCGAACAATTCTGAAAGCTTTTTTAGACTGTCTGAATAAGGTCCCGTAATGATATAGCCATGATATTTTTGGTGAAAACTGGCACCCATTGTAAACCATCGGGTTTATAATAAAGAACAAAAATCTGTTTAAATACAATACTGTCTTCTAAATCGGAACCAGTTACTTCCGAAAAGAAGGTCCACGAAGTTTTAACTCCCTCTCTCTTTGTGCGTGTGCGTGAGAGAAAGGTTCGCACTGTGGTTCGTGGAAATCCCAGAAAATAACCACACACAGTTAAAGGCAAAACGTTTCATTCTTTCCATTACAGTATAAAACGATGACCAAATTTATATCACTACCACTATTTATGGTCATAAATTGCAAGAGAACCCTTTGACAATGTCAATTTGTTTGAACAACAGACCCTTTTTTAACTATTTACAGCAACATACGACATTTAGGCGTAATAAATGTGAATTATGTTTTAAGTTTAATGTTTATTTTATTTATCTTTTTTTAAATTCTATTTTTTTTTTAATATTTTGTATTATTATAATTATTATTATTATTATTACTACTATCCCTACCTATTTTTCCCTGTCATTGCATTGTTTTATTAATGCATTGGCAATATTAGCCTATGTAAAACAATCATGCCAACAGGTTACTGTTAGAAGCTGTGCGATATATTGGTCACTCACTCCCTATTCGTGCAAATGTACGAAGCTATTCCCATAACAGCTGTATAATTAATTCACAATGTAGGCTATCCGCAGATTTGATGTGCGTGTTTACATTTGGAAGACATTTTTTGTGTTAGGGTGTTTTGCACATCTGATACGTCTATAGGACATTTTCTGCCAGATGTCAAATAGACATTTAGACAATGTCTTTAAGATTTCTATGTTTCAGAATGTATGTAAAACTGACATCTTAAAAGCGTCTATCAGATGTTTGTAAACAGCAGCTTTCTAGATGAAGTGATCTTTAACTGACATCTTGCAGACGTACGTGTGCTAGCTCAAATAAAAGAGACCTGACACAAACCCCGTCCAACAGAGGCAACGATTTGTAGACCTGATCACATTCTATCTATTTTTGTCTGTCATTTATGACCAAATAAAATGAGTTTAAAAAGTGTGTGATGTTCGAAAGTTTACACTTTTTAGTGGTGCAATCGCTGTAGTGGAAGTAGGCATGAAGCATTTCCACAAGGCGGCAGCAGTGCATCAACTGGGACTTGTCTGGAATGCACATTGTGAATTCATTCCATAGGCGATATAATGCCACGTATTAACGATACACGAGGAAAAATAACAGCCCGAATGCTGCGCACTTCTGATAGGCCTACCGCATCTCAAGATCATAAAGTAATTTATGTGTCTGTTGGTTGTGTAAAAAGTTTTTTTTTTTTTTTTTTTTTTTTTTTCAGTACAGTGATTACATTTAACAACATATAAATATACGAGAAAATATATAGAATTTGTATGGAGAGAGAAAGAAAGAGGGAATATATAACTTATACGTTGTGGACAAATTGAATTTAGAGATATTGTCCGAGCATCCTCAATCACAGCACTTAGCGGTCTGCTGTGAATTCCATCTGTTCCAAATGCATTGTGGGAAATGTAGTACAAAAAGGCGCAGGACTCGCACGCAACACCTGCCACCACCTCACACCACTTTTCAGGTGTTGTGTATATACATACATAAGACGTAATGTATTGGGTAAGTCACTTATAACTAAGTCACAATAACTGCATGAGCCAAATAACGGTTCACAGCTTAGTGATAAATCATTTAAAGAACTACATATCCCAGTAGACTGTAAAACGATTGGAGAATGTGGGGTAAGGGTGTCTTGTTGAGGGGGGGCAACACACACGGACTACACGCAGCGTTGTGAAAATTACATTGTTGCACATTATTCAAGGGCTTAGAGACGCTAAAATAACGAACAGCAGGACAACATCTTAGTGCACATCTGCATCAGCATACTATGTGGACGCTGCAACGACCACCGACAGAGAATTCTTGTGAATAATCATAAGCTGAATGCTGTTCATTTAGTGCAACATCTACAACAGCCTGCAGAAATTTACATTCCAGAGAGGAGGAGAAGTGAGTGTCTTTACATCCAAAAACTGCCCCAGTTTTAAGAATACATCATGATGAGGGGTTATGCGTCTTAAGAGGCATTGTAAGGTAAGGAAAGCATGAGCATCATTGCATTTGTTATTTGTGTCCATTGTGTGAGATAACCTGTTGTGGCCAATGCTTATGTGGTTTTCAGTCCATTAATGTCTCACCCATCCTTTTTTATTTTTAAAGCAGATAGTCCCAGATTGTGTAGCTAGAGTGGTCCCTGACCCGCATCATGCATAGAGGCACTCAAGAGGGACCGGTGGCTTGCCCTTTTGTGTCCGAACCCATCTAATTTATGTGAGGGTCTCATTCCACCCTAAACCCACCCTTACCGATCTGCCAGCGTTGCTTAGATACAGGAAAGAAAGATTTTCTTGGGGTTGATGTGACGGGGTGACCTAATCAAGTCTTTGTCTCATCCTTATGCAGTTGTTCAAAGTACACACAACTGAACTCCATAAATGTGAATGTAAACTCAATAAAGTACAATCAAATAAGCAGTATGTTGTCCAGAAAGACAACAAAAATGTATTAAAGATCCATTAACACATCCATTTTCTTTTCTCAGGGAAACTTATGGGAAAATGCAAGATTTCCTTCCATTCTTTACAGACAAGCAGAATCACTACCTCAACATCCAATACATGACTGTATTGGAATTTCAACACTTGTGCATTAAAAGAACTCTGTGCTTTAAATATTTTTATAGATTTCGTAGATTTTAGCAGACCAGCATTTTCCATGCCCTTATCCCCAAAGAACTGGATTTAGCAGTTATTACAGATAAATTGGTGGTTATTAAACTAGATTTGATTAACATTGCTGTTTTAATATTTTGATATATAGATTTTAAAGAAGACCTGTACCACCTGACTGCTGCAGATTCATTTCGGCATTGATAGTGTTGCCATTGTACATTCGAGTCATGAACCGTGCCGAGTATAATGTCAGATTTTTCCATCTCTTCCAAGTGACAGTAGTTACGGCGTGAATGCAGTTTTTTTTTTTTTTTTTTGGTTTTGGCTGCTGGTTCGGTTGTGGTGCTCGGTGACTGATGTCTGTCTAACTCTGCATAGCATGAAACACGCTGATGACGTGTGATGTCTGCGTGAGCAGGGTGTGTGGAGGGATATGAAAATACATATGTTGACAGGCAGGTAGGACATCGTAACGTTGCATTCGGACTGAATGCAATGATTGGACGAACATTTTATGGTCCTACACCATCCACAGACGATATATATATACACATAAATACATTTAGGCCTAACTTAGTGCTCGCTATCAGGATGTGAAAAGACTTTCAACCAGCATAACAAAGAAAATTTCTGGAACAACTCATCTACCCTGACTTTAACTAATGTTATCAAATGAAACCTTATTGTAAAGTGTTACCAATATTTTTAGTTTTTTACAGTGTCATGGACGCATGCAGTCAAAATAAATCTGTTTTGCAGCTCACCATGCATATCAGTCCTGAAAGAAAATGGCCAGGCTGAGTTGAGTTTAGCTTAACGAGTTGTAGGCATCCAGTGTAATGCTTCCCAAGGCATAATGGAGGACCATCTATTTATTATTAAATCTTCTGCGATATGCACAGTGACTCAGAGCTGAAACTATAATGAATAAATCATAGCATTAAATATTTTAATCACCTGATGTGAATAACGGTTATGCTCTGTATAGTTCATTGTAGTTTTATTGTCATTGTGTTTTGGTTTGCCTTTGTTCCTTATTAGTATCTGTTGATCTGAAAATTAAGCTTTGTACCCGTTATGGTTGAATCACAGGACCGGATACCAGTCGTTTTGCCAAGAGATCTCTTATGTATTATTTTTATATGTCAGACATAGTAGAAACATTGAAAAGTTATTGTCTCATGCCAGCTGTATGTGTTTCTCCATTCCTCCGTTCCTCTACCCCTCTCCCTTGCTCCATCCTCCCTCTGTCCCTCTCCCTCTGTCTTCCTATCTGCTGTCTTCTTCTCTTCTTTTCTCATCGGGCAGTACACTCAATTTGGATGTTATATACTACTAACAGAGGAACTCATTAGGAAGAGATTTCCTTAGAAGGTAGAGAAACATGCATCCTATGTTTAAAATAGAGACTTCGTGCTTACACATGGCACAATCCACTTCCCATATAAAGAATACTGTACATCAGTTGATGTACATCATGGAACAAATAGATCAGCAGAAAACTTATGCTACTGTATGCATCAGTGGAAACATATGTTACATGTACACACATTACAGTACTATATATAGCTCATTCCATGTCTCTCCTTGGGACACATATACAGACACACCCTGACTTTACAAAATACATTATACAAATAATTATGAACATTAATAAATAAAAATAACATTACAAATAAAATTTCAATCTTCAGTATCTGTAGTGAGTCATGAGTTACATACCTGTTCCATGTTCTCTTGATTATCCACCCTTGTGTGTGTATATATATATATATATATTATATATATATACGCCTTCAGTTCTTGGTTTGGTGTCTTTTATGTTTAAGTGTGGTAAGACTTGTTATTTCTCCTGTAGTGTTCCTAAGTGATTGTTTAGTTTATTAAAGATTTTACGTTTACACAACAACGATGTACTAAAAACAGAAATGTTTTTCCTTTTTTGTTTTTCACGTACAGGTGACAACGTTGTCAAAATGATCCCCGTTCACATGGATCCGTGAAAACTATTAAAAATGCTGTATTATGCTGTCAGGTCAGTAGATGGCAATGTCACTTTATAAAGAAAAACAACGCGCCTATAGACTGAACACGTAATACACATGCGCATGACGTCACCATTTTCACAAATTCTCGTTTTTGTAGTTTAAGCTGAAACGATAACGGTATAGTTTTCAAAAACTTGCACTTTGAAACCGTTTTTAAAAGTTTGCGTTTTCAGACCCCGGCCCAAAACGTTGTTGTGTAAATGGATGGCCAAAACCAAAGTCCCTTTAAGATAAGTCATTTCACTCGGTGGCCATCTTTGAAACGCCTCTCAGGCATGCAAGTGCAGCTCCTATCTCTTTGAATGGGGAAACATCAAATTCTCCAAAACTGTTCGCCAAGCTTACGATTGAATTTCATATTTGAAATCACCAATGAAATCTGACAACAACTGTCACATAAATTTGGTTTCTAAATACTCGAATCATGACAAAAACACAGCATTTTTCAGCCTGGACAAAGCTAATGCGCAGTCCTAAATGCGCTCAGAACGTTTCTATAGCAACTGGAGCTTCTAACGGCAGCTGCAGGCGATGACTTTACTAATCAACGATTGGCTATTTCATTTAGAAGGAGGGGCTTATTCGCCATATTGGCGTTGCACTTTCTCCCATTCATAAGTAACCAGAGTGCACCATCTTCCTATATATATATATATATATATATATACACTCACCTAAAGGATTATTAGGAACACCTGTTCAATTTCTCATTAATGCAATTATCTAATCAACCAATCACATGGCAGTTGCTTCAATGCATTTAGGGGTGTGGTCCTGGTCAAGACAATCTCCTGAACTCCAAACTGAATGTCAGAATGGGAAAGAAAGGTGATTTAAGCAATTTTGAGCGTGGCATGGTTGTTGGTGCCAGACGGGCCGGTCTGAGTATTTCACAATCTGCTCAGTTACTGGGATTTTCACACACAACCATTTCTAGAGTTTACAAAGAATGGTGTGAAAAGGGAAAAACATCCAGTATGCGGCAGTCCTGTGGGCGAAAATGCCTTGTTGATGCTAGAGGTCAGAGGAGAATGGGCCGACTGATTCAAGCTGATAGAAGAGCAACTTTGACTGAAATAACCACTCGTTACAACCGAGGTATGCAGCAAAGCATTTGTGAAGCCACAACACGCACAACCTTGAGGCGGATGGGCTACAACAGCAGAAGACCCCACCGGGTACCACTCATCTCCACTACAAATAGGAATAAGAGGCTACAATTTGCACGAGCTCACCAAAATTGGACAGTTGAAGACTGGAAAAATGTTGCCTGGTCTGATGAGTCTCGATTTCTGTTGAGACATTCAGATGGTAGAGTCAGAATTTGGCGTAAACAGAATGAGAACATGGATCCATCATGCCTTGTTACCACTGTGCAGGCTGGTGGTGGTGGTGTAATGGTGTGGGGGATGTTTTCTTGGCACACTTTAGGCCCCTTAGTACCAATTGGGCATCGTTTAAATGCCACAGCCTACCTGAGCATTGTTTCTGACCATGTCCATCCCTTTATGACCACCATGTACCCATCCTCTGATGGCTACTTCCAGCAGGATAATGCACCATGTCACAAAGCTCGAATCATTTCAAATTGGTTTCTTGAACATGACAATGAGTTCACTGTACTAAAATGGCCCCCACAGTCACCAGATCTCAACCCAATAGAGCATCTTTGGGATGTGGTGGAACGGGAGCTTCGTGCCCTGGATGTGCATCCCACAAATCTCCATCAACTGCAAGATGCTATCCTATCAGTATGGGCCAACATTTCTAAAGAATGGTTTCAGCACCTTGTTGAATCAATGCCACGTAGAATTAAGGCAGTTCTGAAGGCGAAAGGGGGTCATATATATATATATACACTCACCTAAAGGATTATTAGGAACACCATACTAATACTGTGTTTGACCCCCTTTCGCCTACGTGGCATTGATTCAACAAGGTGCTGAAAGCATTCTTTAGAAATGTTGGCCCATATTGATAGGATAGCATCTTGCAGTTGATGGAGATTTGTGGGATACACATCCAGGGCACGAAGCTCCCGTTCCACCACATCCCAAAGATGCTCTATTGGGTTGAGATCTGGTGACTGTGGGGGCCATTTTAGTACAGTGAACTCATTGTCATGTTCAAGAAACCAATTTGAAATGATTCGAGCTTTGTGACATGGTGCATTATCCTGCTGGAAGTAGCCATCAGAGGATGGGTACATGGTGGTCATAAAGGGATGGACATGGTCAGAAACAATGCTCAGGTAGGCCGTGGCATTTAAACGATGCCCAATTGGCACTAAGGGGCCTAAAGTGTGCCAAGAAAACATCCCCCACACCATTACACCACCACCACCAGCCTGCACAGTGGTAACAAGGCATGATGGATCCATGTTCTCATTCTGTTTACGCCAAATTCTGACTCTACCATCTGAATGTCTCAACAGAAATCGAGACTCATCAGACCAGGCAACATTTTTCCAGTCTTCAACTGTCCAATTTTGGTGAGCTCGTGCAAATTGTAGCTCTTTTTCCTATTTGTAGTGGAGATGAGTGGTACCCGGTGGGGTCTTCTGCTGTTGTAGCCCATCCGCCTCAAGGTTGTGCGTGTTGTGGCTTCACAAATGCTTTGCTGCATACCTCGGTTGTAACGAGTGGTTATTTCAGTCAAAGTTGCTCTTCTATCAGCTTGAATCAGTCGGCCCATTCTCCTCTGACCTCTAGCATCAACAAGGCATTTTCGCCCACAGGACTGCCGCATACTGGATGTTTTTCCCTTTTCACACCATTCTTTGTAAACTCTAGAAATGGTTGTGCGTGAAAATCCCAGTAATTGAGCAGATTGTGAAATACTCAGACCGGCCCGTCTGGCACCAACAACCATGCCACGCTCAAAATTGCTTAAATCACCTTTCTTTCCCATTCTGACATTCAGTTTGGAGATTGGAGATTGTCTTGACCAGGACCACACCCCTAAATGCATTGAAGCAACTGCCATGTGATTGGTTGATTAGATAATTGCATTAATGAGAAATTGAACAGGTGTTCCTAATAATCCTTTAGGTGAGTGTATATATATATATATAAAGTCTTTGCCAAAACGCATAAAAAGTTTTCTGTTTTTAGTTGGAAACGGTGTTGTGAGTCTCTTGTGCCATGTGTGTTGTAAAACCACACTGATACTGATATGTCCTTGAGTTGGAATTGCAGTCTGAACTATTCAAATTTCATTAAGGTGTAAAAGAGAGGATACAAAAAAAAAAAAAAAAAGAACTTTGTGTGTTGTGATAGACTGGAAACTTGTCTTGTTTGAGCAACTTCCATTTGGCAGATGTTCATCATCTTCTGTAACTAGGCTAACATAGTACCTGGGGAATTTTAGGAGCCAGCAAAAGTCCTGCTGACTTAGCCTTAACTAGGTTAACACTGCGTACAGAGCGAGGATGCTGTCAATGAGTCACATATGAGAGCTTTTAAATAGGTTACTCTAGGAAACCTCTTTCTATCATGGGCTCAAATTGGTTAATTCACAGAGCTGCGACAGCAGGGTTACCTGAATTCCAGCTATATCAACTTAAATAGCTCAACTCAACATTGAAACATTGAAACATACAGTTGCAACATTTTACAGTTATGTTTGCACTTCTTCATTTGGAGACCACATGTACAGAAAATAACAAATAGGGCACTTGCCGCTGAACACATAGTTATCCGTATATTTGTATGTGCACGTGTGTTTGTGCATGCATGAGTTCTCTGGGTTTCTCGTTCCCTGAGAGACCTGCTCCCAAGCAGATGGAAGACTTTTCTTTCAGATGCTCATCATATCAGATCACTGAAAACGTAATGGTTTTACAAACAGCAACAGTCCCAAATATATGGAAGCTTATTTCTGCCACAAAGTAAAAAAATAAATAAAAAATTGCTACTATTTATCTCGCAATTTTGACTCTCACGATTGCGTTTATATCTCACAATTCTGACTTTATTTCTCATAATTCCAATCTTATCTCTTGCATTTCCCATTTTATAACTTTAAGCAAGTTATAAAGTCTGAATTGAGAGCTATAAACTCACAGTTGCGTGAAAAAAGAATTGTAAGACAAAAAGTCGCAATTAGCTTTTTATTTTTTTTTCCGTGGCGGAAACAATATTCCATAAAAATATCTTCTGAGTTCAGCCTAGACAGGAAGGGATTGTGACACTCTCACCTCTCTCTATTTAAAAACATTAGAATGATTACATTATTGCAGTGTGACATTGAACAAGCACACTGAACTGTAACTTACCTCATTTGCTAATTGTAAATTAATCCAAATGACGTGTTAACAGAATAGATCAGGGCTTTATTTTATTTTAATTTTGGCCAGGAAAGCAATTAGCCAGGCTGAGTTGAGTTTAAATATGATGAGTTGTAGACATCTAATTGACAGATTAAGGAAAGGTATAATTGGTGCACAAACTTACAATCTGTCGTTGCAGCACTTTCATGACTTCAGAATATGTGAGCAACATCCAGTGAGGTGGTGAGATAAGGGTTAACTGTGCCAGCAATGAGGGCTTCTGCTGTGGTGTTCTGGAGCCAGTGTTGCCCCTGGTTTTCCTCTAGATCGATGGGCTCTGCGACAGGCCTTGGCATCTGGCCCCAGTCTAGGTGGCCGGAGAGAATCTCTACTGGATGAGTGAGGGAGAGAGAGACATTTTTGAGCACAGGAGAAGAAACACTTTGTCATGCAGATAAAGGGAGGAAAACATTGTTAAGACGATGGCACAGAAAGAATGAGTGAGAGAATGGAGAGGTAGGCTGTAGAAAGGGGCACAGGCTGAAAGCGCATCTTTTTCTGTACTTGCCAAATAGAAAGAGATACTGTAGATAGAGAAGTAGATATGAGGTACAGTCACAGATGCATGGATAATTCATGAATATGCTACAGAGGAACAGTGAGGAGATGTGAAAGAGCAACGGAGACAAGGTCAGTGAGGAGTGGGTTACTGAGGTCAGGTTGACCACATATTGTATACATTTGTCAGCTTTTATGGATGATTTCAAAGTTCATCATTTTAAAATACAAGGTTTTATTTAGGGCTGCACGTTATATTGAAATATTGCAAATGTACATATTGAAAGGGCTTGCGATAACTGCATGATTTTAATACTCCAAAAGATTACATAACTCCAAGTTTTAGTCAGACGCAGACAAAAGAGTAGACTGGCACTAGACACGACTGTTAAATAAGTGTGACATGCTAAGCAAAGTACTCACGTGTACAGAAAGAAAGCCGCCTCTCGGACAGAGCGTGATCCTGAATTCAGTTCTCTTCCACAGTTTATATGGCCAAATACTCACAAAATTATGTCAAAATGCCCGTCTTGGTGAGTATTCACGTAGCAGTCTTAAGTGGACGAAACAGTTGAAAAAAAAAGTACTCGTGTAACAATGTATTGGATCCGTGCAGCTCTTAAAGTGACGGCAGCCTAAAAAACCTGCCAAAGACAGGAGAGAAACAAAAAGAACAAAAGACAAAGAGAAAAATCACTCACTGCTCTTGACTGAATAACTTTTGTAGCTCTAATAAGAATCAGTATATATTTAATTCCTACAGTGAAGACTAAGCAGTGGTATATTTTTGCATAGTCAATTTCTGTTGTTAAATAGACCTAATGTAGACCTACCTGATTACCTGATAAACCCCCCTGGTTTACACTGACGTTAAAATGACAGTTATATGATTATATATATAGTTCTGTTTGAAAGTTTGTGAACCCCTTGCAGAATCTGTGAAAATGTGAACAATTTTAACAAAATAAGAGGGATCATACAAAATGCATGTTATTTTTTATTTAGTACTGTCCTGAATAAGATATTTTACATGAAAGATGTTTACGTTTAGTCCACAAGACAAAAAATAGCTTAATTTATTAAAATTACCCCGTTCAAAAGTTTATGTACCATTGATTCTTAATACTGTGTGTCGTTACCTGGATGATCCATGGTTGTTTTTTTTGTTTTGAGATGGTTGTTCTTGAGTCCCTTGTTTATCCTGAGCAGTTAAACTGCCCAGTGTTCTTCAGAAAAATCCTCCAGGTCCCGAAAATTCTTCTGAAAATTCTTTTGCATATTTGAACCCTTTCCAGCAATAGAAGTGCATCACACTTATTTGTTGGTAATACATCTCTTATGCCGTTTTACATTGGATCTGAAACAGCATGTACAGTTCAGAAAAATCCTCCAGGTCCCCATCTTTTGCATATTTGAACCCTCTCCAGCAGTGACTATGATTTTGAGATCCACCTTTTCACACTGAGGACAACTGAGGGACTCAAACACAACTATTAAAAAAGGTTCAAACATGCACTGATGCTCCAGAAGGAAACACGATGCATTAAGAGGGGAGGGGGTGAAAACTTTTTGAATATTAAGATCAAGGTAAATTGTACTTTGTCTTCCGGGAAACAGCAAAAAAATGATATTTAAACAAAATAAGAAAAATGCGGATGACATCATAATGTTCAATAGTTTTCACACCCCGTGTGAAAAGATGGATCTCAAAATCATACAGTCACTGCTGGAAAGGGTTCAAATATGCAAAAGATGCTGGGAAACGGAAGAATTTCCTGGAGGATTTTTCTGAAGAACACTGGACAGTTTAACTGCTCAGGACAAACAAGGGACTCAAGAACAACCATCACAAAACAAAAAAACAGCTGTGGATCATCCAGGTAACGACACACAGTATTAAGAATCAAGGGTATATAAACTTTTGAACGGGGCCATTTTTATAAATTCAGCTATTTTTCTTTGTCTTGTGAACTATATGTAAACATCTTTTATGTGAAATATCTTATACAGGACAGTACTAAATTAAAAATATCATTTTGTATGATCCCTCTTATTTTGTTAAAATTTTTCACAGATTCTGCAAGGGGTTCACAAACTTTCAAGCAGCACTGTGTGTGTACACACCAGCAGCCATGTCACCCTGTAGCCCAAGACTGGTTTCCCACTGAAGCTAAGCAGGGCTGAGCCTGGTCAGTACCTGGATGGGAGACCAACTGGGATAACTAGGTAGCTGCTGGTAGAGGTGTTAGTGAGGCCAGCAGGGGGTGCTCACCCTGTGGTCTGTGTGGGTCCTAACACCCCAGTATAGTGATGGGGACACTATACTGTAACAAGCACCGTCCTTCGGATGAGACGTTAAACCGAGGTCCTGACTCTCTGTGGTCATTAAAAATCCCAGGATGTCCTTCGATAAAAGAGTAGGGGTGTAAACCCGGCATCCTGGCCAAATTTGCCCATTGGCCCCTGTCTATCATGGCCTCCTAATCATCCCCATATACTGATTGGCTTCATCACTCTGTCTCCTCTCCACCAATAAGCTGGTGTGTGGTGGGCGTTCTGGCACAATATGGCTGCCGTCGCATAATCCAGGTGGATGCTGCACATTGGTGGTGGTTGAGGAGATTCCCCCCTTCTATATGTAAAGCGCTTTGAGTGCCTAGAAAAGTGCTATATAAATGTAATATATATATATATAAATGCTATAAAAATTATTATTTTTTATATATATATATATATATAATAATCAAAGTCAATATTCCTGAATAGGAGCTTACTTGCACACATACTGCGTTTTAGAGCCTGAAGCAGGGATGGGGTGCTGAGTCAGACACTTGGGCAGCTGCAGCTGTTAAGAGCTCCCACGGCACACGAACACACATATCTGGTGAGGCAGTTTGTGCGAGAATAAGACATAGTGACTGTACTGTCCATTGCTGCTGTGACAAACAGATCTGTCCTGTTCAACCATTTTGAACTCCTATGATCTGTTTGCTTCTTCTTTAAGACTGATTTAGATGGTAAGATTGAGAACTACAGTATTATTCCTAGGCCTTTGGGATCTATGAGGACTGTTTTCTACAGCAGTGTGGCTTATCATGGTTGATCATAATACACCAGCTTCTGCGGGCTGGACGCGGAAGACCTGACTGGTGGCATCCCCTGTGGATAGCTGTAGTCGGGTTTGTCAAGAGAGGCATGATGTAGGGTAACAGTTGCTCCAGGAGAATGTGACTCAAGGGGGCATGTTAACTCATTGCTCTTGGCACAAACACAATTCATGGGTACGGATTGCTTTGCTGTATGCTGTTAACTCATCCAGTGCCTCCTCAGGGCAATGTCCCATTTAGCATGGATATGAAATATATTATCAGAGTTAAAAGAAAGAAAGTGTTTGCAAGGGATATTTAATTTCTGTCAAAAGAGATGGCATGAAATGTTTTTGTTTATGTTAGATTATTATAAATTTGGTGCATAAGGATGTTTTTTAGATGAGAACTTAACCATTTTTATCTATGCCCAATTGTGACATTAAGTTAATCAGGCAGAAACTTGTTCAGATGAGTCAAAATAGCACCTAAGGTTATATCTAGTTCTACTTTCATGTTTGGTGCACAAGGCAAAATTAATTTTCCCTTAAGAGGGTATAAAATAAGACAAAACTGAAAAAGAGTGAAATAAAAACAAGAGCCAGTATATTCTGAGAGTCAGAATGGGAAATAAACATGACTGAAGCTGAAGGCTACATAAAATGAATTTGAGACTTGAATTTGATTAGAGATGTTGGCATCTTTTACTTGTTTTTCCATTATTTAGTTGGTTTAAGGGGCCAATCCTGGGGTGTTCAAGCTAATCAAGGTCTTATTTGGCATACTAGAAACTTCCAGGCTGGTGTATTGAGGCAAGTTGGAGCTAAACTGGACAGTGGCCCTCCAGGACTGAGTTTGGACACCCCTTGTTTAAAGGTATAGTTCAACCAAAAAATTCTGTCATCATTTACTCACCCGTAAGTTGTTCCAAACCTGTATGAATTTCTTTCTTTTGCTGAACACAAATGAAGACATTTGGAAGAATGTTTGTAACCAAGCAGATCTCAGCAGCCATTGACTACCATAGTTTTTTCCCCCCACTATGGTAGTCAATGCTTGGTTACAAACATTCTTCCAAATATCTTTCTTTGTGTTCAGCAGAACAAAGAAATGTATACAGGTTTGGAACAACTTGAGCGTGACTAAATGATGACAGAATTTTCATTTTTGAGTGAACTATTCCTTTAAGGCTTTGGGTTAAAGGTAGAGTAGGCAATTTTCAGAGAGGCTAGCAATAGCGAGCTAGCTTTGAAAGCATGAGATCCGACCCTCCCTTCAGAGAATCTTCAAAGCCACGCATCCTTCAAAACACATGAACGCAGCAGGGAGCCAACAAAAGCGCCACGAGACACCGTTAAACTACCTCATGTCTCAGAGCACATAATATTACAATAATAATGAACATAAACAACTTAAAGAGCACTGACCTGTACCACCTGACTGCTGCAGATTCATTTCGACGTTGATAGTGTTGCCATTGAAACTCGAGTCATGAACTGCTCTGTGTTTAACGTCACGGGTTTCCATCTTTTCCAAATTAAAGTATTTATGGCGTGAGCGCAGCATAAGCTCGTTGTTTTGTTTCAGGAGGAACTGTAAAAGGTGGCTGCTGTTTTGGTGCTCGGTGACTTGGTGTTTTGGTGCGCTGATGACGTATGATGTCTGCGTGAGCAGGGTGCATGGAGGTATGAAAATACATACGTTAACAGGCAGGAAGGACATTGTATCGTTGCATTAGGACCGAATGCAATGATTGGACGAACATTTTATGGTCCTACTCCTTTCCACAGATTATATATACATATAAATACATTTAGACCACTTAACTTGTGATTGCTATTAGGATGTGAAGAGACTTTCAACCAGCATAATAAAAATGTTTCTGGAACAAATCACCTACACTGCCTTGAAGTGATAGTTTTTTGTGATTAGTATGACTGTGATGCAAACTAAGACTAACCTAAGGCACTTTGGATAAAAACAGTTTCGTTTTACAACACATCTTCGAATTAAGTTCAGTATTATGAACTCTGTAAATTACTATCATGACCTCAGTTTTGATGTCTTTGTGATTGACGTACACTGGCACTAACAGTATGACGCCCCATTTATTATTAGGCCACATTCCCAGGAATTAAATGCTATTCCACTTGCAGTTATAGAATTTCAAAATGTCGACTGAACAAAGGCTTCTGAAAACACATTCCACTGACACCAGATCACCCTGGAAGAAAATGTTGATTAAAATTGCAAAATCAAATTTAGACTACATTTTTAAATGAAAAAAAAAAGACATGATAATCATACTTTTTCCCCAAGAGAGGTCTAACAAGCAATAATGTATCCAGCTTTAAAAGGGTTTAATCCATTAAACATGAAATTAGATTAAGCCTTAGGGCCAAGCCGTTGAAAATTACTATTTTATGATTAGATTAATCCTCAGCCGGGAGTGCACATTTTGTCAGTACATTAACCCTAGAGTCACTGGGCACGCAGGCATCGTTTTTTCCTCCCTGTCTCCAATTTGATCATAGATAGCACAAAATTGGAGCGTCGACTGTTGAATATGTGAGAACAACCTGTCCAGCAGTGAGTCGGAGAGAATGCAAGCAGTATGTGAATGCTCTTTCAATTACATTTCCATTGCAGCCAGCTGTGAGGTTCGTTGCCAAGGCAACTCAGACACCCACTCTACAGTGTTCGGCTCACCCTTGCTGATCAGGCACATTGGTCAAGACTCACTAAAAGCGACTGAACAACAAAAGAGAGAGGGAAAGAAAGGGTAAGCTAAGGTCAGTGGATGTTTTGTGTGTAATACCTGTATCAGAGGTTGAAAAAGGATAAATGGAAAATTTTATATTTTGTGTTCTCTGCCCGAATTTATCATTGAGAACGTATTACAAGCATGTGTCAGTATATGTGTGGAGTCAAGAATATGTGTTAATATGTTGAGCACAACTGTGAAAGCAATAGCCTATCTGTAGCTGTTCATGTTTAGATGTGCTGACCAAAAGAGAAACATAATGGTTACATATCTCAGCTGCCTGTTGTTGAGTCTGTTGTGAGTCTAGCAACGTGTGCTGATGGCTTTATAAATGAGAAGACTGTCATTTTGAGATATTGGATGGGGGTAAAGAGGATGTGATGCTTGGTGAGAAAATGAAGCATGAATTGAATAGACTGGGAGCATAATTCTGCTTTAAGAGGATTTTGCCTTTCATTTGAGATTTTATACCCTAGGCTATATGGTGTACTGACTTCTATACTTTTTTAGACTGCTATAGAAGTGCATCAAATTTATTTGCTGGTCATAAAACTCTCATGCCGTTTTTACATTGGATCTGAAACATGTAATTCAGCAGCATAAATTCATTTAAACAAATTACAATCAATGCAATGGAATTAATGTAGAACATTGTGAATATAGAAAAATTAAATGATTAATGAAAACCTGAAATTATAAATAAACCATTAGCCAATTATGATTAGCTACGATTTTTCAAACAAATTTCCAGTAACCACAAAAGTTTAAAAGTTACAGTTTGTTAAAAGTTTTTAGTAGGCTAGGCTACTGTCATTATTTTCTCATGTTATGATACATTTACATATCTGAACACCGAACGATATTTTAAAAAACGTTAATAATTTGTTTAGTTAACAACTAACACGAAACACAAACCCCAGAACATTACTGACAGAATTATTTAGAAAAAGTCGAATGTCAATGAATAATCGTAGACTACACTCATCCACTCACTGACAACTACATTTTAATTTTAGCTTATTTGTACATAAACTAAAGGAGCTCGAAATCAAAAAATAGGCTAAATGGAACAAAAAGTTTGTGTGCGCGTACATAAGTCAAAACTTGGGCGCGTTCACGGCTTTCAGAACCTATCTGATCGCGCTCACGTCCCATCACATGATTACTGTGGCAAGGCCTAATCAGCGGCATGAAGGTTGTAGAAGAAATAAACATTATTATTAAACTGGAATTGCTGTAGCAGCATTAAATGACTGTGTATGCAGCTTCTTTTGCTGTTTCTATATTTTAAAAATCGTTAGTAATTTTTGTTTAATAGTAGCCTAACTTGAACCACAACCAGCTGCCCCAGAACATTGCTGACAGAATTATTTTAAAAAAGTAAAATGCCATTAATCGCACACTACACTCATCCACTCACTAACGACAACATTGTACATAAACTAAAGGAGTTCGAAATCGAAAATATAAATGGAACAAAAAGTTTGCGTGAGCCCACATAATAAAAGTCGAAACTTGGGCGCGTTCACGCCTTTCAGAACGTCAAACCTGATCGCGCTCCGGTCGCATCACCTGTAAGTAATCAGCAGCATGAAGGCTGTAGCAGAAATAAACATTCAACTGGAATTGCTGTAGCAACATTAAATGAATGTGCATGCCGCCTCTTTCGCTGTTTTTCTCTTCGTACTGTGGGCGTCTAAAAAGAAGTAGCGGGTTTAAGGATGAGAACGTCTCAATCAAAGAAGTAGTCATTTACTGCTGCCGGAGAAAATGAAATCTGAAATTCATTTTTCTCATTGGAGTGGAAGGGGAGAGCATTATGTGATCTCGAGCGGCTCACCCACGCATGCAATCACAATCACGTGATTTAATCTGCAGCCACAGTGAAAGCAGCACGAGCCACCTGTTTGTTTGATTATATGTCAATTTATTCTTCTAAATCCACGATTGAACTGTTGGCAACAAACCGATGTGTTTTTGTGATTGCAGTGAAGTTCATGTCCTTCTATGGTGCCTGAACTGGTGCTCCACATATTCAGCTCTGGTAATTTAGCTCAGCAGATGTTCTACAGAGAATATTCAACAGAAATCAACGGTCACAAGAGAGACCCAAAGATAGAAACACTTCAACTGTGGTCCCTTCACAAAATTTGTGTGAGGGACAGATATCAGTGAAGATGATAAAAATGAAAAGTCAGTGAACAAGAGTGGGGCAAAGAAGGATTGGAAAATAAAATATGAGATGGAGGGAGAAACCATAAGGATATCTCAAATATTAAAAGAGCAGCAGCTTTTGATGCATTAGGACAGCTAGTGCTTCTTTATATTACTATGCTTTTTTCTCTTTTTTTTTTTTTTTTTAAATTTTGTTTCTCATATAGTGGCATAAAACATGTAAGACCACTAGTAAAAATGCTTTTTTTTTATCATTATTTTCTAATTTAATGCAATATTTTTATTTGCAGATTATTTGATCAGGATTAAATTTGAGTGAGGTTGTATAGAAAAAATAACATGAATTGAGAATGGCAGAATTTCTTAGTATTTTGTTTGTCTCCCTTTTGCTTTAATGACAGCAGCTTTTGATCTAATCTTGTGTTCAATGGAAACATTAAAATTTTAACTTCATATGGTCAGAAATTAGCTTATTTGATTGGTGACTTTAGGAATAGTGCAGAATCTTACGTTTTTCGTATTAATTTAATCCTTTTTCCATAGTTTTATGTTTTTCAAAAACCTTTCAGTGTGTCTCAGGCTTTAGAATCCCCCTGTACATTTGTAATTGTGGTATGTTAAAACATCATAACATACATTAAATGTTTTTCAAAACACTGCTTTATTTTTCTGTGTACATTTCAAAGTCATAGGCTATTGTATTTGTATTAAATGTGGAAAAAATGTCTCTGGAGCGAAACACATTTTGGCATGTAACTGTGTGAAATATATATTTTTATTTAATTATGCTTGCCAGTAATCTGCTTTTTTGGCAGTTTTCTGAAAATTTGAATATGAAAATCTGTCTTTGAATTTGTGCAACAATAAAAAAAATCTACATAGCTAATAATAATATTATTGCATCCATGTCTTGATATGGTAGTAAGTAATTCTGCACTTGTCCATCTGTCTGTTACCCTGTAGTTTGGAAGGTCACCCTGAATCAAGAAGAGCAGCTGAAGACACCAGCAGCTGGATTCCACTATGATCATGATGCACTGCTCCCGCTCGGACTGATGGGTTTTCTCGGCAGCAAACTGGCAGAGAGAAAGAGAGCTCACACAGGTGGGCCAGCAGCATCCCAGAGATTATAGATTTGGCGATTACAGTACAACAGTAGGTCAGGGCACATTGTCTTGTTGAAATCCGAGTTCTCCACCTCACCAATTCCGTTAAGAGCTGTCATTGTGAAATTGGCAGGCGCGTCCTGCGACACAACACACATTCGCATGCACTCGACTGCTCACATCCTCTAGCCGCTAAACAAATGCAGTGTTAAAAGAAAATCTGATGGAGTGATGCCATTATTTGTTTGCATTTTTCTATAATCCAGCTCCGTGGCACTCAAATCCCTTTTTTTGTGCTTAATCCGTTAGATTCTTTTAATCATCTTTGTTGCCATCTTTTCCGCCATTTTTTTGTTTTTTTATTTGGTTCATTTTTATTATCCACTGACCTGGAGATTCAAAGTGCTCATCTTATCAAACTATGATGTAGAATGTCCTAAAGTGCTAAACTGGAATGTTCAAACCCCATTGCTGTTTTCCAGACAGTGAAACCAGTGGGACTGGAGAGCAGCAGAGAGATAAGTTCCTCATAGTTGAATCTGCAAGCTGCTTTCATTGAAGACACCATTAAGACCAAGGAGACAAGTGCAGTGGGATGTCTCTGCACTTAAAGTAACTCACAGGATACGCAACTACAGCGAAATGAATGAGACGGAAAGAGTTTAGAGAGTGTTGTATAATATAAAGCTATTCAAGATGTCTGCAAAAGAGCTTCATTACAAGTCGGTGAGAAAACTCCACCCGTTTCCTCCTCTGGCTGTGAAGTTCAGCACGGTGGCTCAGTAGACGGAGCGTACGGACGCAGACAAACCGGATTACAGTGACAAACTTGGACTCATAGAGGACTGTAATGGAACAGACACGGATGACAGCGTAGCTTGTCTGGCACTGAGATGTCAAAACCACAGAGTGGGCTATTCTTCCAACTGTCACTGCAAGGAGAATAGAGCAGATCACACACACGCCTACAAGCAGACTGATTTTTAGAGGCGAAAGACTGGTGTGTGTTTGAACCGTGGCAGTTCAGAAGCGTGAAAGAGAGAGCTGGAGGAGATCCCATAGTGTAGGGGGAAGAGAGTGAAAATAAAGAGCGGTAAAAGGCTCCACGGCAGCAGTGACACATTGAAAGAGAAGACTGACAGACGGGAGATCAGCAGCGGTAGTTCACAGGCGAACAGTTTTGTGAGATTCACACACTTTTTGGTTTAAAGCCTGTGTCGCTCAGTACGCCGAGTAGTACTGAGTCCAGGTTTGGCACGGTGGCAGGGGCTGGTTCATGGCAGTGGGGCGGGCGCATGCCGTCTGTGCCTCCGCAGAGAGAGGGACGCTTGGGCTGGGGCTGGGGTTGGGGATGGGCCGCATGGGCACGAACTCAGAGGACGGGCGAGCTGAGGCCCTGGGCGCCTGTCGGAGCTGTGGTGGCTGGAGAACGTGGGGGAATGCGATGCTCCCTGCGCTTCTGCGTGGTCTTGGGATCCCTGGCCCTCCTGTTCCTCACCTCGCTCTTCTTCTCCTTCTCCCTGAGAGGAGGAACCGGCCTGCCTTACTTGGAACCCCCGGGATGGGAAGAGTCGCACAGGGTTAAGCTAGTGCCCAGCTATGCTGGTTCCCACCGGGTGATCCCAGCTGAGAGCGCTCAGCAGAAGACATGTGCCTGCTCTCGGTGCGTGGGCGACCCAGGCGTTTCCGACTGGTTTGACGAGAACTATGACCCGGACATCTCGCCTGTGTGGATTCGGGACAACATCCAGCTGCCTTCAGACGTGTACTACTGGTGGGTGGTAAGTGATCTTACAGTTACTCATTTGCTGCTTTTAGCATTATGAATCCATTCCCTTGATGTGGTTAGACTTTGTTGTGGTTCGATTTTGTGAAATGCTTTTGACCTCATGCATTAACTAAATGGTGAAAACAAAATGAAAATATAGCTGTGAGCAGCGATGATGGGCCCAAGCCGGTGGCATCAGCTTAACTGTGCACGACAAGCAATAGGCATTTAAAATGGGAAAACATAAAAGGACTATGTCAAAGTCATCTGAATTCACCACATTAACTGCAGCAGTTGGTGCTGCTATGACCACAAATCACAACAGCCACATCTATGAGATCAATTAAATTTAAATGAATTTCATGTCAGATGATGTCAAAGGTCAAATTGAAATGAGTGCAGAATACCGTTCGAATGCTGATGTGGTATTATCCTAACACTTCTCTTCATGTGTTTTTTGACCTACCTTAGCTACCGTTTGTGCACCAATCTTATGCACCATAAAGCGTGCTTTCATTTCAATATGGGTGGTATCCAATAAAGAAAATTAATTACAAAATTAATAAATGGAGCCAAATCACGGAAACTGCAAAGATGATTTTAATATCAGTGTCAGGTAAGAGTAAGATGCATGTCTAAATTTTATGGAAGTTTATTATAAACAGCCACTTTTATAAAATCATGTGAAATTTACTTTTAATAAATTTAAATTATATCAGTAAATAATTAATTTAAAGACATATGCATCATACGTGATCTTTGTAAACACAGCACATGACCTTCTGTAAAGCCCATGTATAGAAAATACACACACGCCCTCCTCTGTAAAAAAAAAACTGAGTACTGTCTGAATGAGTACATGAAATTATAGATGTCGGGTGATAAGAATTGTAACTCAAATGTCATTTAGAAAACTAGTCCTGTCTGAATAGTGATATAGTGTCATAGTTTAATTTCAAATGTGAAGTTATCATTTGCTGCAATATGAATTTAAACCCGTTAAATGTAAAAGAACTATATCAAAGTCATCTGAATATGCCACATTTACACATACAAATGTATGAGTTAAACTTTACACCATCAGAATGCTGTAGTATGCTGCAGGCAGCTGACACCCACCCATCCCCCATCCCCCCTCCACACACACACACACAAAGAGAAAGAGAGAGGAAGGGTTTTTTAATCCTTTTTCAAAGATAACACAATACTGCCACCTTTTGGTGATTGAGGGGAGGGCAGACGGAGAGAGAGCGATAGTGAGATTCAGAAGAAATATTTTAAAGAAAGAAATTGATCTGAAAAATAGTACATTCATTTTAAATTCATCCAGGTTAAATTACCGAACATACAATCTTAATTTAATTTAAATCAAACAATGATTTTACAAGATATCAGACCATTTCTGTTTCCTTTTTTTGTCCTTATTTAATCCCTCGCCATAGCAGCACCATTTGAAATATTCTATAATCGTTCACAATATAGCATCTTCAGTGTCTTTGTTTCATGTTGACCGAGTTTGGTGTTGATTCCATGCATCTCCTACGAGGGGTTTATAAAAACTCAGAGCCTGATTATTCAAAAATTTCTGACTTCCTGTTGGTCAGAGCTAATGACTGTAAATTAGAAAGTTGTCCGGCTCGATGAGAACAATATATGTACCGAGTTTGATGACCGTAGGTAAAACTAACCCCCCGACTTTTGTCAAAAGGTGGCGCTACTTAGCCCCTCCACCACGCCCGTTTCTAAGTCTTTGGCCGTATCTACTGGATGGCATCTCTGGTGTGTGTGTCGAGTTTCATACAATTTGAAGCATTCTAAGAGCCTCAAAAGCATCAAAAAAGACTATTATAGTTTGATATGTTGCCATGGTAACAATATTTACAATATCAAGAAGTGCTTACCAGGTTTATATCTGCTATGCTTTGACATCATACTGATGAAGTTTGAAACAAATCGGGTAAAAATAAGAGGGTGATTTCAAAGCATTTTGAAAGTGACACTTCCTGCTGCCAGTTGGTGGCGCTATAACATACATTTACATACGTACTTAATATAAATACCCTGCGATTGTACTTTTGGTATACTAAATTGATATACTTAAAGTCTGCTAAATTGGAACAACAAATTTTGTACTTCAGTATATTTGATTGTGCTAAAATGGAACTAGTATACTTTAGGTCCACTTTAAATATCTTACATTTAAAGACTGATATTATACATGATCATACTATCCTTACTAATAGTGATATTGAAACACATTTTAGGCTTAATATGTGCATTGTGCAATGAAGTACTCCAAATAAAGTTTAATTATAAAATGTATATCAGTAAGTCTCAAGTGATATGTCAATAAATATGTTAATGGATTTGTAGTATACTTAGTATTAAATAAATGTATTTTAAATACATTTTGGTATAGGTTTTTTCACTAGGGTATGATGGGCAAAATTACTCAAAATTAACTTGTAATTTGTTTTGTCATGAAACTTACATTGGACTAATGAAATTAGTCAAAGTTTTCGAATTGCAATTAATTAAATTCCTCTTACTGTTATTCCAATTCAAATTGCAATTCTGCATCCTGTGGTGTGACTAATTCAAAAAAAAAAATTTAAATTCTAATTTTTGCCCAAACCTACTATACATTTAAAGATGCACATATAACTTAAATGAATATATACACAACTGGTCAAAATTTTGGAGTCGGTAAGATTTATATTAAATAAATAAATAAATAAAAACTTTTTTTGAAAAATTGATTTATTTGATCACAAATACAATACAAAATCTGTTGAGTCTCATATTAAACACAATGGCTCCCATCATGTGGATGGGCACAGAGTAAAATCAGTGTCTGGCATCTGTACCCAGAGAACATCTGCCAAGAATTATTAGGTGCAATGGAGACCTGATAAACTCTGCCAACTATCGGCAGAAGGGATGGTGAAGAGGAGAAAGGAGGGAGAGAAAACGGGGAAAGAGACAGAAGGGGGTTGCTTGGAAGAAAGCCATGTTATGAAGGGATGTCAGTAAAATACAAAAGGAAAGATTTTAGGTCTGGTCTTGAACGCATCCCCCCACCCCCCATCACTGCAGAGGGCTTCAGCAGCTAATTGGCTGCCTGGATGTTTATTTTAGTATGCATGTGTGCACAGACAGGTGTGCAGATGGTTTGAAGTTAAAAGATAACTGCCCAACCTTATGTCAGTTTCTTTCTTTCTTCCTCTCTCCCTCCCTTCTCTTCCCTCTGGGCCCTGTACAGATGTTGCAGCCTCAATTCAAACCCCACAACATCCAGCAAGTTCTACAGAGGCTGTTCCAGGTCATTCCAGGCCGTTCCCCATACGGTTCGTGGGACCCTGCCCGCTGTCTGCGCTGTGCCGTGGTGGGGAATTCAGGCAACCTCCGCGGGGCAGGTTACGGTCCAATGATTGATGGCCATGACTTCATCATGAGGTGAGTCTTGAAATGCCACTGGGAAAAGAAAGTAGGGAAAGAAAACATTTGTCTTTTGAAAATGGATTTTAAATACATATTCAAGATTATGATTGGGTTTTGAAACAAGATATACAAATGTAATTTGTGCCCTTGTATTCAGAATGAGTTTGTTGAGCAAGGTTGTTATAGCTTTGTACGTTTTTTTTTTTTTTTTTTTAGTTTCAATAATTATAATTAAAGGTGAAATTTCTCTATTTCTAGTAAAAATTTCCTTAATATCCCCATCATCTTCCATTGGTTGATCAATTCGATAGTCCCGTTGCAAATTTAGAACATTGGTTGAGTGCGTCAGGCTGACTTCAGGCTGGTCAGGATACGCAAACAAACAAAGCAATGTTTTGAAAGCACATTTCCACAGTGTTTACATTTTTCAACAAACATAAACCTACAAATAAATCACTACTTACTATAGAGGATTTATTATAATAATTTAACATCACCTTTTAAAGGCCCACTGAAGTGCCTTAATGTGCAGCATTATTCAATGTGTTGACATAATTTCCACTGAAACAGGAAGACAGGGCGGAAGATATCAAACAGCTCCTCCCCTTTTAAAAATAGCCAATAGCCTTTCGTTTATATCACAGCTTGGCCAGAGCCGTTGAGCTCAGTAAAGCACTGAGAGCATTCTGTGCAGAATTCAAATGGGTCCGATACATTTTCTGGTCTGCGCCGACTCGCTCATATGATCCGCTCTGTGCTATCGTGTCTCTGGACCGGAGCAGACTGTGTACACACTGCAGCGGTTCACGTGACACTGACATTAAACCAGACTTCATTCGCCCCAGTAAAAAAAGCATATTTACACTGTCTGAATCATTCACTATATAGTGCACTATGTGCCATTCACCATGTAGAAAATAGTAAATGTGTGAGCAAGTGACCGATTTTATCCACAGCTTCAGCGTATAATGTACAGGGCAGGACGCTTTAGATTCTGAGAGCATTTGATTGAACAGAAACGCTGAAGTGCAGAGTGATCAAAATCGTTGATCTATATTGGCAGAAGTGAGAGACTAAGTTTTGAAAGCTTATATCTTCTAAATACGAATTTTGTCATTGTTTAGGAGCACACTAGCTTATAGATAACAGTAAGGCTAACATATTCATACTAAAAGCCAAAAAACTTCCATTTTGAATTCATGGAGACTTTAAGGAATCAAAATCAAAGGAATCAAAAAAGGAATTAAAAAAAAAAATCACCTTTGATGAAAGAAAGCCACATTTATGTCTTTATCCGTATCAATATATTTATAGTTTTATTTATTTTATAGCTTATGGAAATGTTTTTGAATCAGGTGTATTTGCCTTAGTTGTAGTATGCAACAATAGTCTGTTTTCCGGGACACTGATCACAGCCAGATATGGTGGACTGACATTTGCAATTGCAGGTTTCAGTCGAATGAACATAGAAAAGGACAGAATGTGCATATTGCTGAACAGACAGAACAGTGTATGTTTAGTGGAGATCAGAGAGACGGAGAGGCTGAAAGAGACGGAGGTATAAATTGAGGTGCTATTTCAGTGAAGTCTGAAATTAATCCCGTCCTCCTCTGAATCCATCTCTTTCTTCTGCCCTACAGCAGCTGTCTCCGCGTCTCTTTATTTGTTTAACTGCTGTCTGTTCTCATTTTGACACTGTTTAAGAGATGCTTTTTTCCCAGTCGAATGAGTTTGCTGTTGCTGTTTATTGGCTCATATAAGTTTCCATTGTCTGAAAGGGTTTTTTTTAATGGTAATTAAACAGTACTTTGCTTGAAATCAGTTAGCGTCCTTGTATCACACATTTTATGTATATACTATATTACGTACTGGTGTGAATTTTCAGTTTTTACTTAATTTTATAATAATTTAAAAAAAAAAATCACTAACAGTACTACTACTAAACGCCACAACCAAACTGTAGAATAATAAACCTTCCTCATGGTTTCATTAAAAAAAAAATCATTTTAAATGAGTATTGTGGTTTCCAGTTTAAGCCATGTTCTTTGGCCTGTGTTTAGTATATTATATAAGAAAAAAAAAACACTTGAGATTTGATTTGGTAAATCATTTCCCTGGCTTTGAGACAAGCTTTGAGTCTTAAGAAGATAAAGAGAGAAACAGGCAGACATGTACATTTGTTGTTTTGCATTAAAATCTCCAGGACTATTGCATCTAAAGCTTTTTAATTTTTAATTCCTGCTGCCTGAATACAAGCTTGAGATTCTACATGTTACAAAATCTTGGTGATGTAAGGTAGTTCTCTGAATTTAAGTGAGTACACGTAGGATACAGATACAGAATGAGAAATGGAGGAGGGTTTTTTTTCTAATCACAGCACTTTGTTGAGAGGACATGATCTGTGAAATGGAAGCTCTGAAATCCATCGGCGCAACAGACATGCCTCCTGAATAGACACCGACCCTGTCTGCGTTCCTGTCTGATCCACCCTCTCTCCATCATCTTGCTAGTCTCTTGCAGTCTGTCTCTCTTAAAGGAATAGCTCACCCAAAAATGAAAATTGTAATTTATTCATCCTCATACAGGGTCCCCGCGGGTTCTTAAGTCTTAAAATGTCCCCCTGTAGTGAAAATCTAGTTTTTAATGTTGTTTATGTGATGTTTTTAATATGCTTTAAGACAAACATGTGCACATTCATAAGTCAACACCATTGCTGAGTATTTTCTCCTTAAAACTGCAATGAAAAAAGATGGTTTTGAAATCGCCGGCGTTTCTTACACCACTACCTTGTAACCAATCACATCAATGTGCAGGCAGGCTTTCTCATATCATTAACTATGACCGCTCTGAAGCAGGGGAGTCTCAAGAGAAGCCAGGTTATCCTGGGATATATTTCTGTTGATATGAAAAATTGGGTAGATTTAGCAATATAGCGGGTGTATGATGTACAGGTATATTATGATGTTATGATGAACTATATGCCTTTCTCCACTGACGTTCTGAGCGTTTCTAAGGATGCTGATTGTTAGAAGGCTATGGAAGCTTGTTTCCGCCACGGAATAAAACAATTTAAAAGATAATTATGACTTTTTATCTCTCAATTCTGACTTCTTTTCTCACAATTGCGCAATTCTGAATTGTGAAATATAAACTCGCAATTCTGACTTCTTTTCTCAGAACTGTGAGTTAATATCTCACAATTCTGACTTTCTATCACACAATTTTGAGAAAATAAGTCAGAATTGTGAGATTAAAAAGTCGCAATTACCTTTTTTATTTTTTCTTGTGGTAGAAACAAGCTTCCATAGAAGGCAGCTGTCTGACTCTGAGATGGCGAACGGGAACATGGGCTGCATCCAAAATCGCATACTTCCCTACTATGTAGTAGGCGAAAAACCGTATGTGACAAAAGTATGTCCGAATTCACAGTAGGCAAAAGTACCCGGATGACCTACTACTTCCGGCGAGATTCTTAAGTGTGCGTTCGATGGACACGTTACTATCCCATGAGGCCACGGGAAAAGATTTATGAATAGCAGTGAAGCGACGTAACTGATGTGTATACTAAATGAAGCAAGGGTGTAGAGTTACATTCAAGCTATTTTAAGGCATGAAGAATTTTTTTCATTGGAAAAAATGTTTAAATATGTCATTTTGGTGATCAAAGATGAGTTTTAAGGGATAAAATTATTGACTACAGGGGGACTTTAAAATCAGTTTGATAAAATTTAAGGCCATAAAAAGTCTTAAATATCCTAAATGGTATAACAATGCCTTAATTATCACGAGGTCTTAAATTTGGGGGTGAACTGCAACACAGCCTGATGTGATTATTAAACTTCAAAGGTGATGATTTAATTACAGTAAATGTGAGCGCTGCACAGTCTAAGTCAAAATGTGGTGCTATTGCACATTCTTCAGATCTACGGTTTTAGAGCAGTTCTCAATCAATGAATATTACGCATGCCAATATGATTTGCCATTACTGCTTATGATCTACTGTTGATGAATTATGACAATGTTTACCTTTTTATGTAGTAGTATGTTGTAGATGGTTGAATGCATATTTTATCTCCCACATCTTTTTGAATTGATGACAGCAATAGTAAAGCATAGACATTTCAAAATAAGAATCTTGTTGTATTTTGAATTAATTAAAAGTCTTGCATTATGCATAAAATACTTTCTCTATTATTAAAAATTTTTTGTTGTTTTTTGGGTATTTCATTGGCACATTAAACTGTATCTGGCATTTAAAATTTCAACATTGAATTCAGTATATAGATTTTACTAGTATCTGCAAAAATCTTTTTAAATGCATCATAGTATCAGAAAAATCCAATATTGATTGATCTCTAATTCATATGTATTCATATATTAGTACATGAACCAATTTCAGTACTTGTGTATATATCGAATAAAACATGTTTATGCAGGTCTTAAAAAGTCTTAAACTCTGCAGATACCCTGTCATGTCATTCCAAACCCTTAAGTTGTTTTTCTTCTTCTGTGGAACACAAAAGGAGAATTTTGAATATTGTCCTGGTTACTCTTTTCTATGCAATTACAATGAGTGGCGACGGTAGCTGTCAACCTGAATGCTCTTTCTGTTTGTTCATTTTACTCTATCATGGGGAAAATAATGAAATGCCAAAGTAATACAGCTTGTTTCAGTGAAAGTGAGAGAGGGTTTTCACGGTCTAATTCAGTTGGATCTGTGTGTTCCAGGATGAACCTGGCCCCCACTGTAGGGTACGAAGAGGATGCCGGCAGCCATACCACACACCACTTCATGTACCCAGAGAGTGCCAAAAACCTGGCGGCCAACGTGAGCTTTGTGCTGGTGCCCTTCAAGACTCTCGACTTGTTGTGGATCACAAGTGCCCTCTCCACCGGCCAGATCCGCTTGTGAGCACAATAACACAGACACAAAGATTAAGAAAAAAGCTAGATAGCTGCACTATTTTATTTAAATCTTATATATTTTTCTTTCAAGTTTTATTTCTTCGTTTTCTTTCCTTTTTAATTTTAATTTATATCATGTCATTTTATTATTTTTTTTTTTAAGTCATAAGAGTGTGACATTTCATCAATAAATTAGTATTTCATTTCAGTTTACAGACTTATATGTGGATATAATGAAAATTTGGTTGCCAATTCCTGCATTTTGAGTTGCATTTACAGAAATTATTTTTTTCTAAATTTAGTAAATTCCTGCCGTAGTAGCTGCAATGAGACCTTGATTATATTCTGTCTATGAACACACTGCAGTGTTCTGTACCCAGAAATGCGTCATTCAAAGCACACACACTGCCACACATCATAGCACTTTATCAACAGTATTCTCTACTTCACTGAAAAACACTAGAAAGTTAGCAGCAGTTCAACTCGTAGGTTTTTATGAAAAGATGAAGAGATGTCAGAAGGGGGAAGACTTATAACTTTTATCTTTCCAAATCGCTTTCTGTCTCTCTCAGTACTTACGCTCCAGTGAAGCAGTTTCTGCGTGTGGATAAAGACAAGGTAATATATGTCTCTCAAAGATTTATATTCTCTGAATTAAGACACTCTTTAGACCCTGAACAATAGAACACTATCAATCTCACATTGAGTCTTTATCTATTTTCTCTGTGCTGCTATAAATCTGCATATGTATCAAATAATGTCCTGTAGGTTCAGATCTTCAACCCAGCTTTCTTTAAATACATCCATGACCGCTGGACACATCATCATGGGCGCTATCCCTCCACTGGCATGCTCGTCCTGTTCTTCGCTCTACATGTATGTGATGAGGTAAGACCTTACGATGGCATAATATACACACACACTCTCCAGCCACTTTATTAGGAACACCTTGCTAGTACCGGGTTGGACCCCCTTTTGCCTTCAGAACTGCCTTAATCCTTCATCCTGCAAAATCATCCTTTTTGGGGGTTGTCTTGCTGTTGCCTCTCCAGTGCACGTTGTCACTTTCAATTGCACCAAAGCAGTTGAAACTGATGGACAATCACTTATGCTTCCTAATTGGACAAATTGATATCCCTGAAGGTTAATTAACTTGGTGTTATACTATGATGATTAAGTGTTCCCTTATTTTTGAACAGTATATGTTTTTAAGGAAGGCATTTCAAGTATTTTATATGTAAAAAAATAAAATAATTTCTGCCTCTGACTCCATAGGTGAATGTATTTGGTTTTGGGGCGGACAGTCGAGGAAACTGGCACCACTATTGGGAGCAGAACCGCTATTCTGGAGAGTTTCGTAAAACAGGTGTCCATGATGCAGACTACGAGGCCCAGATCATTGACAAGCTGGCCAAGGCTGGCAAGATCTCAGTGTTTCCTGGAAAGTGAATCTGGGCACCAGGTGCAAAGAAATGGACCAACTGATGGACTACCATTTAACAAAACCACCCATTATCCACTTGACACACTTAGTGTGCCTGTTAAACGTGATCAAGAAGTAATGTTTCATGATCTTATTACCATTCTGTTCTGTCCTGAGTGGTCAGGATTCTGGGCAGTATCCCCTATGATGTGGTGGTTTTGAGAGGAGACGCTAGTAAATGTGCTTTTCCTTGCAAGCCTACCTCAACTAGGACAAGGAACTTGACTTGGCAAAGGAACACTAATATCTCACCACTAAACAGCATGTTAGGTATATGTGCTGGGAATGGAATTAACTCATATTTATGACTTTTGTTGAATAGTGATGATACGAGAACTCTTTCCCGCCTATCTCTTATGCGTGCTCACGCCGAGGCCAGATAAATGAGTTAGACCAACAATCACCATAGTGTATTGTAGTACTCTAGTAGTTCTCTGTGATTCATTGAAGGGACAGTTCACCCCCCAAAAATTATGAAAAAAATCTGTCATCATTTACTCACCTTCATGTCATTCCAAACCGGTATGATTTACTTTATTCTGCAAAACACAAAATATATTTTGAAGAATGTTGTTGAAAACAAAGTTGTTTTGCACTATTGAATTTCATTGATTTGAAAAAATACCATTGAGACATGTATCAAAATATCATTTTGTGTTTCACAGAAGAAAAAGTTGCAGGTTTGGAATGACACGAGGGTGAGTAAATTACAGAATTTGAATTTTTAGGTGAACTTTTAACTAAAAGTTTGGACATAGTGGCAGGTCGTTTTACTACTCCTCACGTCACCAGGCGTAAACCAAGCTTTACTGTGTCTTATAAGATATTTTATTTAGTAGTTTGTGTTTGAAATGATCCTGCTAACAGTTTGCTATCACTGTGTGCTTGCATCAATCTGAACAACTTTGTCTTTTTGGTTCGTTTGTTATTGCTAATTGCGTTTGAGTACTGATCGTTCCTCTGGTCTGAGGAGGATGGACAGATACTCTAACAGGAGCTGAAACTACTGACGCAGTCCAATATGAACTCATATGAGCAATATATTAAAAATATTTGGAGTACATTTAGAAACCAACACTAATACAGTTGTGGTGATTGTTCTAGAGATGCACTGTGAACAATGGTAGAGCTTCGTTGTTGATCTACAGCACACTACTCTCTTAAATCTAACCTACTGTAATAGTGTTATATGATGGAAAGCAACTGCAAAAAGCGTTAGATTGAGAGAAACAGAATATAAGCTTTCATTTATGAAGCCTGATGTATTGCGATACAATTTAGTACTAGCTGACAGACAGAAATTGATAAATGTTTCCTTGAAAGCATGTAGACACTCCTTTGCTGCTGTTCAGTCATTTACCTTTTTTTTTTTTTTTGTATAGTTTTTCTTATATTAATTTATTGCATTATAAATTAAGACTGTACAAAGGATAAGAAGAAAGATCCGTGTGAATGCCAAGTGTTTTCTGCAGTGGTGAGGTGGGAGGATAATTATTTCGATGCTTTTGTGATCTGTCGCAAATGTTTTGTGTTCGCCGGAAAAAATTAGCTTAAATGTTTACCTGTCTCCAAGAAACTTTGCGTTAGCTTGCAAAATGTTTGCATTCCGAGAAATTTTCGTTAGTTTGCAAAATGTTTGGTTCTCCTGAGAAACGTTTTAGCTCTTTGTGAGCAAACGCAAAGCTTCTCTGGGATGCAGAGGTTTTGCGAGTGATATTTTGCAAGCGAATGCAAGGTTTCTCAGAGGAACGTAAAACATTTCAGAGAGAACGCAAAAGCACTGAAATATGATATATTTTTCTTCCCCTCTCTTATATTTTTTTCAGCACCATTTCCCTTTGGGAGTCCGTAGCTTTCTGTTCTGGCCTAGTCCAAGTTTTGACTTTTTGGTGCAGTAGTTTTCTTTCAAAATGTAGACATATCAGCTATTTCAGTGTGCAAATGCACATATGCTACATGCTTGGGTGCCTTGTCCTCGCTTCTGGACACATCCTCTCTCCAGAGCACCGCTAACCTCATTATAAGATGCATAAACACATGTTTTTGTTCCTTTAGTCTTCTTACAGAGCATTTATTGACACACATTCGCCCAAATCTGGGCTCTAAATTAGGGCACGGATCGTCTACCCACCAGCTGTCCTCCACCCACACATGATTCACGGCTTCTCCTGTGCGCCACCATCTCATCCTCTTGTCTGTTCTACTTTTAAGCTAACCTGAGTGCCGTGCCTTCGGGATCAGGGTGGGAAAAACTCTCTCACCTGAAAACGTTCTCCCCTCTTCATTTTTAAGAGCTACCTACCTGCATTCGCTGTCACTTCAGAAAAGTCTCCCGAACCTTTAGAAAATCTAGACTTGTGGCACACAAGTGCTTTTATACATTGTCAAAGCGTAATTGTCTTTTGACGGTTATATACCGGGGAATATTAAATGCACAGTGCTGCAGTAGCTTTATTATATTTGACCTATTCTGAGGGATTATTTTTAGGCATTTCACAGTGAAATTCTAATATCAAGGACACGTAGGATGGCTGCCATCTCATAGGTAGCATATTGAGACGTGCAGTTGGTCACCAAAGACTTTCATCCAATTACTAATCCTAATTTTTTTTTTAATATGTTTATGTATTGTTCAGAAAATTTGGCTCTTGAAGTTCTTGTATTGCTCTTAACAGTATTCCGTAATCCTAGATTGTACTAGTTGGCTATGAGGGATGTTTCTCCTCTTGTTTTTGTGCCACAGGAGGATCGTAGCCTGCCGAATGATATGATATATGATATGATATTCAGGCAAACCTTCTCAAACAATTTATGAAAGACTATATTATGTCCACCTTCTCTGTTCTCTCCATTTGAAATGTTCTGTGGCCAAATTGCATGATGAGATCAATTCCAAATTGGCTTGTTCTCTTTATGCTCTTGCCAGTGTTCTTAGCACTAAATTATTGGTCTTTGTGGATCCTTGTTGTCACATTGAGAGAGCTTTATAGGACTTTGTATCGTCTTTTGCTTAATTGTTTGCAAGGATGCAAAGTTGTAAGACTGTAAAGTACTGAATAAGATGAACATTACAAAGCCTGTAAAGACTTGACTGCTTCACTTTTCATCTTTCTTTTGCTGAGTTTTCCACAATCAAACCCATGATTGTGCCTCCAGGATAGAGTGTTGAGTGAGTGATGCAATTTCATTTTTTGTTTTCTTGACCTTTTTTGAAAGGCTTTATGATAGATTCCCCTTTCGATTTGATATAATTAAAAAAAAAAAAAAAAAAATGGCAGCAACTGAGATGTTGAAAATGAGGCTACAGTATTTAGATATGTCCATTTGAGTAGAACAAACTATCAACCTAAACAATGTTGAATCCTGTTCTTCATTTGAAGGAAACTTTCTGAATCTTTCAACGCAGACTGTACATATCCTCACTGTGCCACTGTGTGTGCTTTCATTAACTTCTCATTAGTGTTGATATAGTGACTATTGGTCAGTGCTTTTTCTTTCCTTTCACAACCACAGTCTTTGTGTAATTATGGACTGTTTTTAATCTTTATGCTACTGTAAGAAATAAACATTTAAAAATGATTTGTCTCTTTGTGTGCTTGGGCATTTATTTACAAGTAAACAATTTGTCATCCTGTTATTCTTTTGTAATACTGCTTAAAAACAGCACAAACATCAGTAATAAACAATGGATTTGTTGAATTCTGTTATGTTTTGTGGGATCAGTCTAAATATTCCATCCTGATAATCAAACTTTTGTTGCACTTTATTTTACAGTATGTGCACTTACGTGTTCTTACAAGGACTTTTCACACATGATGAAATAGTTAACCCTGGGTCACTCTAAACGGAATCCAGGGTTATCTTGCTTCACGTTTCACACTGGTCATAATTAACCCGGGTTTAACATTTAATCCTAGGTATTCATAAAATGTTTCACACTGTACATTCCTTATTTGCGTGTCAGTGTCATTGATTGGATGAACGCAACACGTGACCTGTTTACATAAAAGCTAGGGCTTTATCACACTGCGCTTAACCCCGGGTTATCGTTGTTCTAAACACCGCTTTTAACCTCAGGTTAAACCTAAAGGAACGTTTCACACTTGTAATTTAGAAGCGGTGTTAGCACCGTTTTTTACCCGGGGTATAAAACCCTGCTCCGGAGCAGGGTTAGTACCGCGGTGCCTAACTTGTACAGTGTGAAACAGGTGTTAGAATGTTACAGCTAGACGCTTAGCAACAGACAACCAATTGCGTACATCAGGACTATTCAATTATCTTAATTCGAGGGCCGGATTATCAAATTCAAAAGTTGAGGTGGGCTGGGGTGGACATATGGTTACAAAATATTTCTATTTTAAATAAATGCTGTTCTTATTTTTTTATTCATCAAAGAATCCTGAAAAAAGTATGACAGGTTATAAAAAAATATTAAGCAGCACAACCATTTCCAATATTGATGATAAATCAGCAATCAGCATATTAGAATGATTTCTGAATGATCATGTGAAAGGAACTCATGCTGTTGAATCCCAGGATTGTTATAATCATGTAAAACTGATACCAGAGATTAGACCCTAGATGAAATCAGACTGACATAATATTTTTAGTATCAGCAAGTCACCAACATTCTTGACCACATTTTCTTCTGTTGTTCTTATTAATACATAACAAGAACAGCAACAACAACAAAAAAAACTAAAATGTAATAAGTCAAGGCCAAAGAGCCCAACTAAAGCAAACACTGACCTCCACAATGGTGACCAAACGGAACAAAACAGACCATGTTTGAAATCTTGTAAAGCAGGGGTGCCCAAGCCTGCTTCTGGAGGGCCACTCTCCTGCAGAGTTTAGCGCCAACCTTAAATAAACACACCTTAATCAAGACCTTCAGACTCACTACACAGCAAAAACCCCAGTGTTAAATTAGCTCAGAGTTTATTTGAGTTCACACTCAAGAAGCAGAGTGTTAAAGTTAATGAGATAATTAAGTGATTAATGTGACGATTGACCATCATTGTTGAGATGCATATGCTGATTCTTGATGTGTTCTGAATGATTGAAATAGTTCAAACCTTTTTGTGCAAAGTCACAAGGCTGCTTTAATCAGTAATATAAATTTGACACATCACCAATATAAACAGATACTGTGAATGAAATCATTGATTTAGGCCACTACAAGATGATTGTTGCCATCAAAAATAATCAACACCTGATCACATTTTCGCTGGGCTTTCTTTACCCATGCCATACAAACACACACAGTTAGTGATGTTAGCCATGACACCAAAGCTCCGAGGAATGTGTCAAAAACATGAAACGATTTTCAGTGAAGCTTTGTATCGATGCTTGATTCGTTCAAATCACGTGACCAATGACGTACAAAGCTTCGTTTCACACAAACCCACGTGACTGCTTCGTACTCTGATTCAAAGGTTTAAAAATGCGCAAGACAGGGCGTGCACTCCTGTGTTGTTAAGGTGTATTGCGAGAGTTTAGTAGAATTTATTGTTGCGAGTTGCGAGACTTTGTCATGCACCTGCATTTATTTACTTCCTCGAGTTTTATTTGTTTACGAACAGGAAAAATGTCCATATCCACAATACAAAATGTTATCTTTATTGTTTTTGGGAGAATGCAATGGAACAGATTTTTGTCATGTATTTAATATATTGATTCATTAATTTATTCATCTATCCATTCATTCATTTTTGCTTCTAAGTCTAAGATTAATGCGTTAATCAGTTGTGAAACACATTGCGACCCAGTGCTTTTCCTTACTTTCACCAGCAGAGGTCCTGGTTGAGCTCAGATTTGAAAAGCTTCGAGTAATGAAACTTTTTCCGATACAATTTTGTTGAAAACGTCAATGGTTCAGAAAGCTTCACTTTGCCATCACTACATACAGTCACACCAGCCAAAAATAATAATAATAATAATAAAAAAATAATAATAATAATAATTTTATTATAATTATAATAATAAATAATAATAAAAATAAAAATGTTAAAAAATCAAGGATCAAGAGCCCAACTACAGCAAACACTGACCACCATAATGGTGAATAAAAATGGTGAATCTTTCTTTCAGTGATTATGCTTGTTAACAGCAAATATTCATCACTAATATTCAACCATCACTCAATTAATTACTTAATTATTTAATTAACTTTAACGCTCTTGAGTGTGGACTCAGAGCAGAGTTAATTTAACACTGGAGTCTTTGCTGTGTAGAAACTTTCAGGCAAGTGTTTTGGAGATGGGGTGGAGCTAAACTCTGTTGGCCCTCCAGGAGCAGGATTGGGCACCCCTGTTGTAAAGGAACAAAACTGATCGTCCTTGAAATCTTATAGCGAAACAAAACGGACTGTCTTTGAAATCTCGTAACAGAACCAAAACACCTTGGGGTTTAGGGAACAGGTTAAGGAACAAAACTGAATGGCATTGAACAAAACCAACCGTTATTGAAATCTCATAATGGAACAAAACCGACCGTCATTGAAATCTTGTAACGAACAAAACAGACTGTCCTTGAGATCTCGTAACGAAAAAACAACTGTCAGTGAGATCTCGTAACCGAACAATATAGACCATCATTGAAATTTAGTAAAGGAACAAAAGCGACTGTCATTAAAATCTCGTAACAAAACAAAACCGACTATCTTTGAAATCTCATAAAGGAACAAAACTGACAGTCTTGGAAATCTCGTAACAGAACAAAATCGTAACCGAACAAAACTGACCATCTTTGAAATCTCATAAAGGAACAAAACTGACAGTCTTGGAAATCTCATAACAGAACAAAATCGTAACCGAACAAAACCGACCATCTTTGAAATCTCATAAAGGAACAAAACTGGCAGTCTTGGAAATCTCGTAACAGAACAAAATCGTAACCGAACAAAACCGACCATCTTTGAAATCTCATAAAGGAACAAAACTGACAGTCTTGGAAATCTCGTAACAGAACAAAATCGTAACCGAACAAAACCGACCATCTTTGAAATCTCATAAAGGAACAAAATTGACAGTCTTGGAAATCTCGTAACAGAACAAAATCGTAACCGAACAAAACCGACCATCTTTGAAATCTCATAAAGGAACAAAATTGACAGTCTTGGAAATCTCGTAACAGAACAAAATCGTAACCGAACAAAACTGTCTATCATTGAAATCTCATAACCAAATTGAAATCTTTTAAATTGAAATTTCGTATCGTAACAAAACCGACCGTCATTGAAAACTCATAATGAAACAAAGCTGACCATCACTGAAATCTTAAAATGGAACAAAACCGACAGTCATTGAAATCTCGTAATCAAACATAAAGGATCATCAATGAAATCTGGTAATCGAAAAAAACTGTCCATCATTGAAATCTTGTAGCGAAACGAAACTGACAGTCTTTGAAATCTCGTAACAGAACAATGCTGACCATCACTGAAATTTTACAATGGAACAAAACCAACCGTCAATGAGATCTCGTAACCGAACAAAACCGACCGTCATCTCATAACGTAAAAAAAAACAACCGTCATTGAAATCTCGTAACCAAACCAAATTGTCTATCATGGAAATCTCACAATTAAAAAAAAAACACTCTCATTGAATTCTCACTAAACAAAACCGACTGTCATTTAAATCTCATAACTGAACAAAACCAACCATCGTTAAAATGCCGTAATGAAAAAAACGTCCGTCATTGAAATCTTGTAACCAAACAAAAGCGACCGTCATTGAAATCCCGTGATCAAATAAAACTTTCCATCATTGAAATCTCTGAAAACCAATCAACTGAAAACCAAAACCAGCCAACTTTGAAACCTCATAATAGAAGGCCAACCATCATTGAGATGTCGTAATGGAACGGAATAAAACTGACTGTCTTTGAGATCTCGTGATAAAACTAAACTGATTCTCATTGCAATCTCATAACCACGCAAAACTGACTGTAATCTCGTAATTGAACAAAACTGACTGTCATTGAAATTTCAAAAAAGAACAAAACCAACCATCAATGAAATCTTGTAGCAAAACAAAACAGGCAGTCTTTAAAATCTCTTAACAGACCAAAACCGTAACCAAACAAAACTGTCCATCATTGAAATCTCATAACTGAATAAAGCCAACCGTCATTGAAAACTCATAACGAAACAAAGCCAAAAATGATTGAAATCTTATAATGGAATAAAACCAATGGTCATTGAAATCTTGAAACAGAACAAAGCCGATTGTCTTTGAAATCTCGTAACAGCACAAAGCCGACCATCATTGGAACAATGCTGACCATCATTGAAATTTTACAATGGAATAAAACCAACCGTCATTGAGATCTCGTAACCGAACAAAACCGACCGCCATCTCATAATGAAAAGAATCCGACCGTTGTTGAAATCTCGTAACCAAACCAAACTGTCTGTCATGGAAATCTCACAACTGAAAAAAAAACGACTCTCATTGAATTCTCATAACTAAACAAAACCGACTGTCATTTAAATCTCATAACTGAACAAAACCAACCGTCATTGAAATCTCGTAACTGAACAAAACCAACCGTCTTTGAAATGTCGTATCCCGACTAAGCCATCATTGAAAACTGATAATGAATCAAAGCCGCCCATCATTGAAATCTTATAATAGAACAAAACCGACCGTCATTGTCCGTTGTGACCGTCACAGTCTTTGAAATCACATAACAAAACCGTAACCGAACAAAACTGTCCGTCAATTGAAATCTCATAACTGAATAAAACCAACCGTCATTGAAATCTCGTAACAGAACAAAGCTGACCATCATTGAAATTTTACAATGGAACAAAACCAACCGTCATTGAGATCTCATAACCGAACAAAACCGACCATCATCTCATAACGTAAAAAAAAAACGACCATTGAAATCTCGTAACTAAACAAAACCGACCGTCATTGAAATCTCGTAACTGGACAAAACCAACCGTCATTAAAATTTCGTAATGAAACAATGCTGACCGTCATTGAAATTTTACAATGGAACAAAACCAACCATCATTGAGATCTCATAACTGAACAAAACCGACTGTCATCTCATAATGAAAAGAGACCGACCATCATTGAAATCTCGTAACCAAACCAAACTGTCTATCATGGAAATCTCACAACTGAAAAAAACGACTCTTATTGAATTCTCGTAACTAAACAAAACCGACCATCATTGAAATCACATAACTGAACAAAACCGACCGTCGTTAAAATATCGTAATGAAACAACCGACCGTCATTGAAATCTCGTGATCGAATAAAACTTTCCATCATTGAAATCTTGTAACGAACATAACTGACCATCATTGAAATCTCATAACCGAACAAAACTGTCCATCATTGAAATCTCATAACTGAAAACCGGAGCAAAGCCGACTAACCGAAACAAAACCGGCCATCTTTAAAACCTTGTAATAGAACAAGACCAACAATCATTGAGATGTCGTAATGGAACAGAACAAAACCGACTGTCCTTGAGATCTCATGATAAAACAAAACTGACTCTCATTGAAATCACGTAACTGAACAAAACCGACCATCGTTGAAATCTCGTAATTGAACAAAACTGACTGACAGTGAAAACCGACTGTCATTGAAATCTCATAAAAGAACAAAACCGACTGTCATTGAAATCTCGTAACAGAACAAAGCCAACCATCATTGAAATCTTATAATGGAACAAAACCAACTGCCACTGAAATTTCGTAACCAAACTGTCTATCATTGAAATCTCACAACTGAACAATACCGACTCTCATTAAAATATTGTTACCAAATGAAATCGACCGTCATTGAAATCTCGTAACTGAACAAAACCGACAGTCATTGAAATCTCGTAGCAAAACGAAACTGACAGTCTTGTGGCCCAGATCTGGCAAACAGGAGTGGTCCACCCAAGTGCCATCATTCCATGCAGCATGTGGGCCAGATCATCATTCCACATGTGCCAGATGTGGGCCGGATCTGGGCCGACACAATGTCGCTATCTGGGTTGTCTGTTGCTAAGCATCTAGTGGTAACATTCTAACTGCATCGTTTCACATTGTACAAGTTTGGCACTGCAATGCGGAGTCAACACTGCAAAAGCGGTGCTAATTCTGCTCTGGAGCAGGGTCTCATAACCCCAGGTAAAAAGCGGTGCTAACCCCGCATTAAAATTACAAGTGTGAAATGCTCCTTTACCCAGGGTTAAGCGAAGTGTGAAAAGCCCCTGTACAGTGTACTTACCTAAGAAAGTACTGGCTAATATAAGGTAAATTGGGTTAAGGTTAGGCTTAGCAGTAGGTTCAGTGTTAGTGCACTGTTAAACCTTGCTGTAAAAAAACGACCAAATTCTGACAGTAACATACTATTTTCCATGAAAACAGTAATATACTATAGAAACAATGCATTCTAGGTAATATTTGTCGTTTTCGAGAAAATAGCCTACAGGAATATACTGTGAGTTAACAGCGCTCAATGTCGACACTCAGAGGCTGTGTTCTAAATCACACCTTATACCCTCATTCACTATTCCCATTAGTTCACTAATATAGTCCACTTGACAGATTGAATGAAAAGAAGTGAATGAACATGAACACCTGACAAGCAGAATCATTGAAGGACAGAGAAACAAGAACAGAAAAAAGAGAAGAGACAAGCAGAAACACAAGAACTACAACTGACTTCAGCCACACTGAGTGTGAAACCAGTTTACAAACCAGTTTGACACTATTTCTTTCATACTTGTATCAAAGTTCTTGTTGAGAATAAATTATGGAGTCATCATTATGGAGATCAATGTTTTCTTTAGTTGGACTCTTCTTGACCCTTGACTCTTTAACGTTAGTTTTTCTCTGGCTTCCACTACAGTGAGTTATTTTGTTATGGCAAGAAAAAGCAGAGAGAAAAGGTGATCAGATGTTTTTGGCTGTTGTGATGATACAACAATCATTTTGATGATACAACAATCATTTTGAACTTAATTTTATGGGTTTGTTAATAATATATTTATTGATTATAGTAACTCTATGATTCCACAGCATGAGACCCAGCAATGGTTTATACATCAGCTATTTTGAAGAATATTAAAATCATACCGTATACAAACATTTTTAACATCATCATCACTTATACACACACAGACATCAAAAATCTGCATATGAATCTCAACAATGGTGACAATTAAAAGTTTCATGTCACAGTCATGCTGGGCACCAGCATAGTACAAAACTCCCAACATGCACTGCAATGAGCTTTTTTATTGCCACCATTGTTGAGATTCATGTACTGATTTTTGATATCGGTGTTTAAATGATCCTGTAGGTCTCTTTTGTGCATGATGTTTTTTAAATCCTTCATTATAACTGGTTGCTGTTGTGTAAGTCTGTTAATAATGTAACATTTTTGATAAAGGTTTGAACACTGGATGAGATCAGTGAATCAAGAGACTGTTTGATGGTTGTATCATCAATGCATAACAATCAGCATTCAATGATTATATAATTTTTTTTTTGCCAAAACAAATATGATTTGCAAAAACACAGTTAAAACAGCCAGAGAAAAAAATGTATATTAAAAAGTCAAGGGTCAAGAGCTCAACTAAAGCAAGCACTGATCACCATCATGACATCAAACGAAACATTTTCAATTAAACATCAACATCTAAACCTCTGTTAATTCTCAATAAAAGCTTCTATAGATGTGTGACAAAAATAAATTCAAACTGGATGGTAATAAGAGTAATAATGTGTGATGTCTGGATGTCAGTTGTAGCTCTTGTGTTTCTCTTTTTTCTGTTCTTGTTGTTCCTCTTTCCTTCAGTGATTCTGCTTGTTAACAGCAGGTGATCATCATTAATACTCAATCATCACTTAATTAATCACTTAATTGTCTCACTGCAACACTGTGTCAAAGTTACTTTTACTCTTTGTAGTGTGGACACTACAGGATTTTCCTGTGGGGTTGAAAGGGTTAAAGGTGTAAGATAAAAAGACACCCATAAAATGTATTTTAACAGTAATAAACTGTTTGTAAAAAAAAAAAAAACAGTCAGTTTGGCATCACTGTTGCCAGTAGTTTACTGTAAAATTGAGTTTTGTGTGTCACCATTGTGCTGAAAAGTAGAGCCTGTGCTTCACTCCAGGATAAGACCAAGAAACCCTGACGTTGTGCTGCATGTTGCTTTATTTAACAGGCGATGATTGTGTAGTTGCTGATTGAATGGAAATTTTTTATTTAAAATATTTTTTAGTGGACTCAAATGAAATAAATTCACAGTAATAATATGCTCACATTACTAGTGCAATATAAATACAAGTTTATAAATTTGAATGGCAGTTGTCCTATTTAAGGCAGTCAGTTTCTGCAAATTAAATTATTTAAATCGAGTTTTAATTTAATGCATGGTATTTTTACAGTAACATACTGTAGATTACAGTAAATAACTGTACAATTAAAAGTAAATTACTGGCAACACTTTTTGGTGGCAAACTGGCACATTTGTTATGGCACAAAAAAAAAAAAGACAATTGAATGCTGATTGTTATGCATTGATGATGATACAACCATTAAATAGTCTCTTGATTCACTGTTCTCATCCAGTGTTCAATCCTTTATCAAAAGTGTTACATTATTAACAGACTTATATTTTACACAACAGCAATCAGTTATAATGAAGGATTTAAACAAAAATACACACACACAAAAAAAGCACTACAGGAACAATTAGACACACAGATATCAAAAATCAGTACATGAATCTCAACAATGGTGGCAATAAAAAAGCTCATTCAGCTGCATAATTTATTCATGCTGCAGTGCATGCTGGGAGTTTTGTACTATGCTGGCGCCCAGCATGATTGTGACATGAAACTTTTGATTGTCACCATTGTTGAGATTCATATGCTGATTGTTGATGTCTGTGTGTGTATAAGAGATGCAGAAGTTCAGAATGTTTATGCACAATATGATTTTAATATTCTTCAAAATAACTGATAAATGAAACATTGCTGGATCTCATGCTGTAGAGTCACAGAGATATTATAATCAATAAATCTGAAATTAAAAGAACCATGAAATTAAAGATTAGACACAGAAAGACATCAATGAATCAGACTATCAAAATTTGCGTCGTTAAAGAGTCAAAGGTCAAGAGTCCAACTAAAGCAAACACTGATCTCCATAATGGTGACTCCACAACTGATTCTCAACAAGAACTTTTGTACAAGTATGAAAAAAATAATGTCAAACTGGTTTGTAACCTGGTTTCACACTCAGTGTGGCTGAAGTCAGTTGTAGTTTTTTTTCTGTTCTTGTTTCTCTGTCCTTCAGTGATTCTGCTTGTCAGGTGTTCATGTTCATTCACTTCTTTTCATGCACTCTGTCAAGTGGACTATTAGTGAACTAATGTAGGGAATAGTGAATGAGGGTATAAGGTGTGATTTAGAACACAGCCTCTGAGTGTCGACATTGAGCGCTGTTAACTCACAGTATATTCCTGTAGGCTATTTTCTCGAAAACGACAAATATTACCCGGAATGCATTGTTTCTACAGTATATTACTGTTTTCATGGAAAATAGTATGTTACTGTCAGAATTTGACCGTTTTTTTACAGCAAGGTTTAACATTATAGTAATTACAATAACTGGGTAATAACTACACTAAAGTACATAGTATGTACATGGGGAACAGGACTGTAAAATCAAGTCCAACCCAAACTTTTATAAGAACTTCATGTTAACGCCCCTATGTAAGCTAACACTGAATCCCTCACCAAGCATTGACTAGCCCTTTTCATTCTTTTGCCATTGTTTAAAGTTAAAGTTATTGTGTCTGAGCTTGACTGTAGCATATGTCTGGAAGTCTGGTACACCCATTTATATAAATTGCAACACAAGCATATTCTGCATTTAAAATTTAAGAGTTCAGAATGTGTTATATAACAAGAATGATCGGTTAGTTTTCAAAATATGTTTGGATGGTTGAGCAGCACCTGTGCAAGAGTGGTATTATGCCAAGTAGGGATCTAGTTAAATTGAATTTGGTGAATTATTAATGTAGTTACATTTAGATGACTGGAACAAAGGCCTTATTGTGAAACTCCACAAGAAGGGCGATTGGTGTGGTATCAAATTGCTCATTAAAAGTTCCCATTAAAAGTCATCTGTAGAGTTCTTCTATACAGAAATGCATCGTCAGAATGGTTCCCTGTAAAACCCGATGTGTGGCAGAGCTGTATCAGCCCCCTTCACACAGCTTGAAGATGTTGACTTTGCCGATGGCCTTGCTGTAGTACAAAATCTCCACAAAAAAAAAAAAAAAAAAAAAAAAAAAAAAAAAAAAAAAAAAAAAAAAAGAGCGAGACTAAATTGCTTCGTCATGCAGGTGGGCCTGAACATCAGTCCTTCCAAGCCCAAAGTTATGTGCATTAATTCCATCCCTAACTCACCAATCACTGTCAATAATGAACCATTGGAATATGTCAACACTTTTACCTAAGAAGCCTCATCAGCAAGAATAACAGCCTGGCCTATGAAAATCACCAATGAAGAACTTTACAGGAGAACAAATGGAGATAAAGCATAGTCGCATCCGATGGCTTGGACATATTCTCAGAATTGACTAGGCCCAAATCCCAAAGACTGCCCTGAGATGGACACCACCTGGCAAAAGAAAACAAGGGAGACCTAAAACATGGAGACGCACAGTGATGGCAGAATTGAAGGAAATGGGTCTGGCATAGGGCGAGGCACGCCGCAAACGATCAAGCTAAGTGAAAGCAAATCGTTGATGCTTTATGTCCCACTAGGGACAAAGGGGAGTAAGTGTGCTGAAATAATTATAAGCAGTAGCTTTAATCACAATCACATTAAAATATACACCACTCCACAGGACAATGAAAAGTCATTAATGCATTTGAAATCATTGTTATTTTTATTACCGTTAACAAGTGATACATTTCATGTGATAGGTGATAAATGGCTCATTTCCCCAAAACAGATGCTATAAGAGCTAGTGAAAGGTTAACAGTGTTGACATGAATTTGTCTGAAATATTATGACATCTACCCTGATAAAGAGACAGACCAACAATTCTACAAATGTAATGAAAATCTTATGATAAAAAGATACCTTCTAATAGAATGATAATGACAATTTTTTAGTCCTCATATGTTCAGCAAGATAATGGCCATGAGGACGATTTTAGCTAGCAACATTAATCTGTAAATCTAAATGTAATCATCCAATCAGAAAACATGCACAGCCCCATGTGCTTTGCATCAAAGAGTCAGGACGGTTTGATGGATCAGTTGATATACTCATGTAGTCCTGCAGTGACCTAGTTAACAGAGAGGGCGCTAATTATTTCCCTTCCTATCCATAATTGACAAAATGACACATTTCTGTACAGTTTTTACATTTACCAGCCTGGAATGTCCAGTTTGTAAATTCAGCAGGCATAGCTGGAACAGGACAGGAAGAGGGTTAAGACCAAAATAAGGACCTTTTTCCAGATTAAACCCCACCTAAACAACTATCTATCTCTCTTTGTCCTTAAATTTCACCCAGTTTGAGGCGGGCAAACTCATTGGCCAGCTGCAGAGCCTCCTGTATGCAGTGCGTGTTTCTACCCGTGGCCTGGGCAGACATGTCTTTACCGCCTCCTTTTCCATCCAGCAGAGGGCACACTTCCTGAACCCACTCGTTGGCCTTCAGGCCCTGGTTTGCAACATCCTGGAAACACACCAAGAGCAAATTGGTGATTTTAAATTGATGCTTTACATACTTTACATACGTACCATGCTAGTCAAAGTAATATTTAACCAGCATTAAACGTCAAAGTGAACACAAAATGGTATTTTAAACCCCTTTTACTTCTGAGGTCAGCTGAAAAGCAAGCGGTTACATTTTACTGAACATGATGTGCACTGATGAATCATTCACAATAAGATTAGGAATGTGTATTAAGAAAATACACTACCGTTCAAAAGTTTGGGTTCGGAAAGATTTTTTTCATGTTTTTGAAAAGTCTAACCAGTGATGTATTTATTTAATGAAAAATATATAAAATCTGTAATAATTTTTCACAGTATTACTATTTCAAATAACTTTTCTTTTTTAATATATTGTAAAATGTAATTTATTTCTGAGATGGCAAAGCTGAATTTTTTTGCATCATTACTCCAGTCTTGAGTGTCACGATCCTTCAGAAATCATTCTAATATGCTGATTTAGTGCTCAAAAATCTTTTCTTATTATTATTATTATTATTATCATCATCAATGTTGCAAACTGTTGTGTTGCTCAACTCTTTCAAGACTATTTGATGAATCAAAAGTTCAAAAGAACAGCATTTATCTGAAATAGAAAACTTTTGTAAGTACGTAAAAGTCTTTTTTGTAACTTCTGTTCAAATTAATGCATCACTGCTGAATAAAAATATTTATTATATTTATTTAAATATTTATTAAATATTTATTTATTTCAAACAAACAGAAATTCTAAGCTTTAAAGTAGATCTTGTTAAATATTTAAAGAGACCCATCAGCCATCTTACAGAAGTTTCTCTCTGACCCCGTTTACCTGAGGCACTTGGCACAAGCAGATAATTTTTCCTGCATCGTTGTCCACAGCAAAAAGCATAGCAGCAGTCTGTGGTGAATTTGTCTTTAGTAACTTCAGAGACTCATTCAAAGCCTGTGGAAGCAGAGAGGAATCATTTAGACTTTCACTGAAGACTATTTAAAAACTGCATTTCAACTATGGAGTCCTAATTTGAAAGGACAGCGAGACATTTACCTTTGCAGATGCTCCACTCTCCATCTCCATCACAATTAGAGGTTGGTTAGGGTTGCTATCGATGATCTCCTTTGTCTTTTCCAGGACCTAAAATTAAAACCATGTGTGTTCACAGCCACAGAGATGTTTCGAAAGTCAAAGACCAGCTATCAAACATCTGAATCATGTTCTTACCCTCTTCTGTACATCAGCCTTGCTGGCACGGTCCAGGTCATCCATGATCTTTTTGAGACCCTTCAGGGAATCCCTCATCTCATCCTTCTGCCACTGAGAGATCACTGCAGTGCCCAGGGACTGAATATATATATATATATATGCATACACAGATTCAGTACACTTTAAAAAAAAAGAAAAGTTTATACCAGATAAGCAAGAGCAGAACACGTTTGAGTTGAACTCACCTCTGTCATATCAGCAATCTCCTTCTGAACGTCTTTACTCGGGGAGGTCTGAGCCTTCACTTTCTCTGCCATGGCAGCTAGACCCAGCTTCAGGGCATCAGCTTTCCTCTGGGCCTGGCAACATAAACATCCACCAGTCAAGAACTATTAGGAATGGGAATCATAAGGAACTTAATTATTCTGCTTTCTAAATGATTCACCCACCAATAATTGGTCCTGTATACTGTATATAAAGTATTTACTGAAATATACTGTACTTAAAGTATTTAAATGTTTAAAAAAATATATATATAAAAAATATTTTTGGTAATGTTTTTACAAATTACTGATCTGAATGTGTATTTACACATTGCGATATGAATTATTAGTCAGTAATTATATTGACTCTCACAAGTTTTGTCTTGTGAGTACATGTCTTCATGACTGAATTGTTGAATTTTTTTAATCAGACTTCATCTGATATCAGGTCATACTGTGCGTGCAAACAGCAAGAACAAGACAATAGGAACATTTAATCCTTGTATTATTTCAGGTTTTCCTTTCACATCACATTCAAATCAGACAAGCAAGAACCGGTTCTAGATTTCCCCTACCCTACATCACATAATACAAAGTATCAGTCAAAAAGTGTGTGTGCATAATCATGTTGGCCACGTCTTCTTATACCTTCTGAGCCTCTGCTCCAGTCACTGCCACAATCCTCCTGATTCCTTTAGCGATGGCCTCCTCTGATACAATCACAAATGGAGCAGCATGACCAGAGTTCTGCAGGTGCCTATGGGTAAAAATGATCAATAAGAAAACTGAGTAGCCATACTAATATATTTTGATTGCATTAATAAAAACATTAGTCATTTTTTATTACTAGTAATTTTCATGAAACAGACAGGACAAAATACAGAATATTACATATGAAGTTGATCATTTTTGTTCATATTCACAAATCTAAAGCTGCGTTTACACTGACACCAAACATCAGATTTTTTACTCATATCTGACACAGATCGGAATCTGTTGCACACGTGTAAACACAAAAATCCGCACGAGATCCGCTTTTTTCGCATCCGATCTGAGCCACTTCCAAATATGGTTTTAAATCAGATACATATACGATATCCGGACATCCAACTTATGTCTAAACACGAATACCTGATTCTGCGTTGAATTCCAAGCCACCACAAGGCGAGGGCGACAAGTTTGCCCACAAAGATAGCTTTTTAATGTTGTATTATGAAGCAGATTTGCCTGAATGCGCTTGCTCGCAGCTTTTTTATTGGGGTGGGAACTTTATAAAAGAAAGAAATTGCACACACACAGAAACATTCATGAGCTGGTTTTCAACCTCTGCCACGTGAGTTTTATAAATAAAACAGCTTCACTACTGAAAGCTACATTATATTTCTCAGCAATGAGATGATAACTTCGCCGCAATTAAACCAACTATTCACTGTATAGTTAACTGTTTCACTATTAGGCTACTCACATGCTCACTCTCTCTCTTATTAATTCATGAAAAATAAAATGTAATTTTACAGCGCAACTAGAATTCTGAAGTGAAATAAAGATCTAATGAGCCGTAGATAAAATAACAAGCAAAAATTAGTTATTTTCCAGCCTATATCCGTTCGGTCAGATTTTGCGCTGCAAAACATCCATGACAGCTGTTATCTTGTCCATGCTGGCAAATAATCATGGCCACCCGACATGAATTATATCAATCATTTTAATAGCACAGCCATTCAAAACCAGAAGGTCTGCCATGTGCATAGTAAAGCATTTGCTGACAATAACTTTGAGTGGGAATTCATGTAAACACAGATATCGGATACCAGTCGTGTCTGTGAATGTAAACAGGCGCGCCAAATATGGATATGGTCAAAAAAATCTGATCTGTGCATTAAGACTTGCAGTGTAAACACAGCCTAGATGTGCTGCACATAAATGAAAGCGAGGAGCTGAGTGGACCCACTTCTGCAATATTTGAAGATTATAATATTAAATTCTGATGTTCATACGTTCCACCGCAGAACTCAATGGAGCTGAGTGAGCCTGCAGGGCTGTTAGGATCGGCCAGCAGCTCCTCCACTGGGATGCCAATAGACACCACTCTAACAGGATCAGGGTACGTCTCATCAAAAACTGCCCGCAGACCCTGGATAGCCTTAGCTGCTGCAAGGGGAGCATCCAGAGCGTAGACCATCTGAAGAAAGAGAGACTCTGAATACATGTGGAGAAAGTTTCAAGCGGTATGAATATGAATGTTTCATTGAAAGTCTGTTGAATGGCCCTGACCTTAGCGTCGCGAATCATGTTGGAGGCGATCTCTTCTGTGCGCCGCACTTCATCTGTGCTCATTGCACCTTTAGCTGTGAAGTCAAAGCGCAGTCTGTCCGGAGCAACCAAAGAGCCCCGCTGATCTGCCTCTCCCAAAACTGAACGCAAAGCAAAGTTAAGGATGTGTGTGGCGGTATGGTTACTCATGATGGGCCTACGACGAGCCTGAGAGAAGAAAAAAAAAAGTTGCATTCTGTGCTCTCTCAATCCACATTATGTTCCATCTTTGCCTATAAATGTTCATAAAAACATCCTATCCATCTCTTTTTTGTCTGAACCAAATGCTGTAAAAACATTTTTACATACCTCATCCACATACAGAGTTAGGCGGTCTCCAACCTTCAGTGTGCCGTATACTGTACCGATATGCAGCACATATCCTCCACGCACCTGAGTATTCTTCACAGTGAACTCCATCCTCTGAAGCAGTAAAATAAAACATGACAGCAAAATGAAGCATAAATAAACAGTTCAGCTTCTTTCCACAACAGCTCTCAATTTCTTACATCCTCAGCAGAGTCGTTTTCTCGGAGCATGTAGCCTTCATCAAAGCTCTGCCCACCCTGCTCGGCGTAGAAAGAGGTCTTGTCGAGCAGCACACCACACTCTTGACCTGTGGTCACTTCATCAACAAATGCACGCTCCCTCCTGAGAGCCAACACTGTGCCCACTGCCTGTTCAAACTCTGAGAGGGACACACAATGGCATAGGCATGAAAACCTACGCATAATCAAACCGTAAAACCCAACAGGAATAGCTAAGGTTTAATTCATACCATAGTTGCCATTCTCATTTGAAGTGTACTTGTACTTGGGGCTGTCGTCAGTGGCAGCGACACCTTTGTTTCTGAGCTCTTCAATGGCGTAGATGTCCAGCATGATGTGGTCCTCGCCCCCAGAGCCTTTGCCCTGAGACTTCAACTGTGTACACACGTTTTTAATTAGATCCATTTACATAAATAAAACACTTATTGTTATCAGTTAATATTGGATATATCTTGGCTGATACAGGACTTTTAATTGTGAAAGCTTATTTCTGATTAGCTTTGCTGTCATTATGAATAAAACACAGTGAAAATAAAAATCAATCAAATGCTACAAGTGAATTTTGGAGCCAAAACATTACAATTGAAAGAATAAAACATGGATTTTCAGTCCTCTGTGTTTTATAACTATGAAATAATTCTGTGCTTAATGGAAATTGCACTGCATAAAAGAAACCGATTTCCACCTGAGCAGCTTTCTTCTCCTCCTCAAAGGCCTGCCTGTCCACCTCCATTCCCCTTTCCTCAGCGATCAGGGCCGTGAGGTCCAGAGGAAAACCATACGTGTCGTACAGCAGCCAGGCTGTGTCACCTACACAAAACAATGACATTTATATGAAGAAATAAAAATGTACATATCAGCTTTAGAATGTGGCAGTTTAGCATGAGAACATTGGGGGGGGGGGGAACTCTCTAATTCAGTCTCATGCCACATGCAGAAAAACACAGATAAACCCTAAAGCCTCTCTTCTGTTGACAACAAATTTATAAACATTCCCAAAATTGTAATGAGAATTATGGTTAGTGAGTGTTGCGCTTTATAAATGCACGTTATAACCCAAACTCCTTCCCTCCAATTTCAAAAACTTAAAATGACCTATTCTTGATTTAAAACTGTGATTTTCGCCAAAAGGTGACATCCCTGCACCTCATCTAAGGGTGTTTGGCTCGGCACCTGGCTCATCTGAAGCATGTGTTTCGGAACCTGGTGTGTTTCCACCCTTAGTTTGGTTTGTTTAGGCATGTATGAATACGGCAATCACACTCGGATCTGCACAAAAACGATTGCTCCAAGATCGCTTGAACGAGGTGGTCTCGGCCTGATTGAAAACGGTTCGGTTGAGGTGAGAAAGCAATCTGACCCAAAGGACCAATGAACCAAGTGGTATCATAAAATCATAACCAAAATGTGTTTTATAAAAATCAGTAGTAATAATCGATAATGAAAATCATCGACAACGATTCTCATTATCGATTAGTCGGGTCTGCCACCAACTTCCACCAGTCGCGCCAAATTACAGCACTGAATAACACATTTCTATGGACAAAATAAATCTAAAAATAGTGGAGCGTAAACAGAGCAGCTGCTGCTGCTGGAAAGGTACACGATCCAAGCGCTCAAAACATGAGAATTCTTTATTGTAAGCGTCAAGCTAATGCATTAGCGTTTAACATACCGTCATGTGCTTTGACAGATGTGTGTACATCCTCAGTGCAAACCGTTCATTTTACAGGTTATATGCACTGATCTATATAGAGAACAGTGGTTATATCTTTATCTGTAAATGTTACTAATTCACCCGAGTATTTCCATTTTGCATTAAAGCGTGTCAGTCTGACATTAAGCTTCAAACTGAACGAGCGCCGGTGTGGCGGGTGCGCGTCAAACAGACAGAATGCAGTCGAGAGGGAGACAATTAATTCTCAGCGCAAAACTTCATTTAGCTGAAATATCTGCTGTTAGACGCTAAATTTAGGTTTAAAAGTCAACATGTAATTCAAGTATTTTATGAGAGTAGTAACTGTAAAGGGATAACAGCGTGTAATTAAATATAAATGTATGACGTTTCTACAGGATAAAGAAATGTCAGTAACAGTTACTTTGTCCATAGCGAATGTGTGTGTGTTCCTGCAGAACATTCCTCTTATCTGGTAACACCGAGTTTGTGTTTTTTGTGTTTTTGTTTTTCTTTAATATAATTTTAATGTAGGGATTTAAACTGTCCTTTTCCGTAGTAACATTTTTTTGCACAATGTAGCCTAGGCTATAGCACAAATATACCCTTATGAAAATTATCCATGCTTCTATTATATATGTTTTTTTGGCGTTTTAATTACCATTTGTATAACCACACAAATACCATAGTTAAACTATGGATTGAAGCAAAATATGGTTAATTTGTAGTTACCATGGAATAACTACAATAACCCTGTTTTATTATTATTATTTGTTTGTTTTAATCGTTGTAAAACCATGGTTAATTTTTGTAAGGTATATTCACTATGTATGTTTTCATAGCACTCAACTGGCACGTTTGTTTGAAGGACTAGGAATAGTGTGATTTGTCAGTAAAAACAAAATTGGCTTTTTTTTAATCTTTATTAATCGGAAAAAATAATCGGCAAACTAATCGATTATCAAAATAATCGTTAGTTGCAGCCCTAATATATATATATATATATATATATAAAAAAAATGACAGCTACAAATAAAACCACAATAAGCTCGTGGGGCAAACTTGTCAATTCAATTCTTGAAGGATAACGCAGAGGAAACTGTAAGAGGGACAGTAAGAATATCTGACCAATAAGAGGGCAGTTTTACTCACATGACTGACATGAACACATTTTGGTATGCTTTGAAATGCTTTGAAAAGCGAACTGAACCAAGAAGAAAAACTTGTACATTGTAACAAATTAAGTCCCTGTTTCAGAACAAAGCAAATGATCTACAGGTCTGAAAATGCCCTAAGAGAAACTCTTTGTGGTAGTATGTGCTTTACCTGGTATAGTCTTGCTGTCTCCAAGACTCTGGATCTTGCGGTCCAGGATACGGCGTCCTCTGCTAAGGGTTTTGAGGAACTGTGCCTCTTCCTCATTGATAATGTCCTTTACCATATCAGGATCTTTCCGCAACTCTGGGAAAGCATCACCCTGGAGAAAGCCATGAACCATTAAATGCCATCAAAAATAGAACTGAAACTGTATTTAATGAAAGTGGATTTCAATAGTGCAGCGGCTGCCACTTAGAATAACTGTCAAAGTAGCAAACAGGGGGTTCCTTATGAACAAAGTTATGAGGGTAGAGGCCTTACCAGGGACTCAACCACTACATCTACTAAGGAGGCAAAGAAGCCCCTCTGTGCACCCAGCTTCTCGTGAGAGTATCGCACTGCACGACGTAGAATTCTCCTCAGCACGTAGCTGCAAACACAAAAACAGGGTCACATATACATATATTGAGTATACATCAAGTACACGGCAAACAATAACACCATCATCTTACCCTCTGCCTGTGTTGTCAGGTCTGCCGCCATCAGACAAGGCAATAGTAATGGTTCGGGCATGATCAGCCAGGACACGGTATGCCATGTCGATACCATCTGTGTCTTCTGCGCCAACCTTTCCTGTGTATGCCCTGGCACCTGTGCCCTGAGAACCAAGAGATTTTTTTCAATTACATGCAAAAAGAGAGTTTAGTAATGCTTCATATGCTTTTCTATGATTGTACCTTCTGAATGGCTTCAAAATAAGGGATGAACAGGTCAGTGTCGTAGTTGGACATCTTGTTTTGCAGTACAGACACCAAGCGCTCCAGTCCCATCCCTGTGTCAATGCTCTTCTTGGGCAAAGGCTTTAGCACGGTCTCCGACTCCCTTCATGGAAAGGCCAAGCCATGTGTTTAGAACAATATGTGAATACTTACAGTATCTTTGTATATAGAATTAGAGGTTGCACTATGGCACCAATGTTAAAATTCTGGCCAATAATGAAATTACACTACCGTTCAAAAATTTGGGGACGTTATAATTGAGCATAAGAGACAGCTGAGCACAAGGCTGCATTTATTTGAACAAAAGCATGAGATATTAAAATGTAATTTATTCCTGTGATGGCAAAGCTGAATTTTCAGCATCATTACTCCAGTCTTCAGTGTCACATGATCCTTCAGAAATCATTCTAATATGCTGATTTGGAGTTCAAAAACATTTCTAAACATCTCTTTTAATCAATTTAATGCAATTCAATGAATACATATATTATATATAATTTATATATAAATTACTTTTATATATAACTTTTCAAGTGAGAACCAATAAATGGATAAATTCATACTAAACCAAAAACATTTAACATCTATTCATTGAAAGAATCAAACATTCAAATAATTTTTTTTAAGATTAATGAATCTACTTAATATTAAATATCCAATATAAGCTGATACTGATAAATTAAAAAAAATGTAAATAGTGCAACAGTACATTACATAAGAAGTGTCTCTAAAAATAATATCTCTAAGTATGTATGAACTTTTAATAAAGTGTTTACCATTGTTAGTTGTAGTTAACAAGGAGCAATAGTTTACCTGTTAAACTGGATGAACACCAGGTTCCAGATTTCAAGCACATTTGGGTCATCCATGTTGACCAAGTGGGCGGCATCTCTGCCTCCAATGCGATCATAGTGGATCTCGCTGCACGGTCCACATGGACCAGTGTCACCCATCTCCCAGAAATTATCTTTCATACTGCCAGGCAGAATACGGCTTTCCTCCATTCTGGGACAGAGTGGAGACAAACGAGAAATATCTTACTATTTCACATCAAAAACCTTTTACACCTTGTACATATTTTGTACTCACCCCAAGTCCAGCCAGATCTGCTTGCATTCCAGGTCAGGCTCCAGGCCAGCATCAGCATGACCACCAAAATAAGTCACATAGAGGCGCTCAATAGGTATGCCAAACTCCTGCGTCAGCAGCTCCAGTGCCATCTTGCAGGCCAGGTGCTAGATATAGAATGAGCCAGAAAGAAATAAAGGGAAAGAGAAAAGGCCATCATTTATCATTTTTGCAGCACATAATTACAACAACAAAAAAAAGAGCATCGGTACTATGACGAGATACACCATGGTTTTACAATACACAACACCTTTCTCTCCATCTCTTACTTTGAAATAATCTCCAAAGGACCAAGAACCCAACATCTCAAAGAAAGTGTGATGGTACACATCTTTGCCAACATCATCAAGATCATTGTGTTTGCCGCCGGCACGAATGCACTTCTGTGTGTTTGCAGCACGCAGAAGTCTGGCCATAGGGTGGGACGGGTCAATGGTGTTCAGGAAGATGGGCTTGAACTATTAAGAAGATGGAGGTGACAATTAATTTTCTATAACAAATTAGACACCCATTTATGTAACTAGGTTAAAATCTCCTTACCTGGTTCATCCCGGCATTGGCAAAGAGCAGAGTGGGGTCATCTAGCGGAATGGTGGCTGATGAGTGGACATACTGGTGCTCATGGCGGCGGAAGAAGTCAATGAACTTCTCACGGATCTGTGCAGCAGTCAGCGAAGAGTCCATGCTGGTTGTGTTTTTCTCAGGGGACTAGGGTATATATACAAATACAGAGTGAGTCAGAAACCAGTTTTACAAAAACAGTGGGTGGAGTAAACATGCAGCTCCTTTGTAGTGCTGTTAACCGTCAACAATCAAGAATCTGTTATGGACATCTGCACACCTCACGATCACCGCATTCATACCGGGACATTCAAAAGATGAACCGAGTTCGTGAGGAAGCAAAGCTTGCAAACCCGCCAAACAGACAAAATCCTTTCTGCTAGGCAAAGACATGCAGAGAAATTATGCCAGTGGAAAACACATACCTGAAGTTGCCTTTAAATAATATTTCATAATTATTTATGTTGATTAGCCCTAGAAAAACCTACTATGTTTTTCTTTCAGATGTATTGGGGTCATCTGTGACCATACTCTATATTGCCAAAAGTTTTGGGACGCCTGCCTTTACATGCACATGAACTTTAATGACATCCCATTCTTTATCCATAGGGTTTAATATGGAGTTGGTCCACCCTTTGCAGCTATAACAGCTTCAACTCTTCTGGGAAGGATTTCCAGTGTGTTATGGGAATTTTTGACCATTCTTCACATTTGTGAGGTCAGGCACTGATGTTGGACGAGAAGGCCTGGCTCACAGTCTCCACTTTAATTCATCCCAAAGGTGTTCTATCGGGTTGAGGTCAGGACTCTGTGCAGGCCAGTCAAGTTCCTCCACACCAAACTCGCTCATCCATGTCTTTATGGACCTTGCTTTGTGCACTGGTGTGCAGTCATGTTGGAACAGGAAGGGGCCATCCATAAACTGTTCCCACAAAGTTGGGAGCATAAAATAGTCCAAAATGTCTTGGTATGCTGAAGCATTAAGAGTTCCTTTCACTGGAACTAAGGGGCCAAAGCCCAACCCCTGAAAAACAACCCCACACCATAATCCCCCTCTCAACCAAACTTTACACTTGGCACAATGCAGTCAGGGAAGTACCGTTCTCCTGGCAACCTCCAAACCCAGACTCGTCCATCGGATTGCCAGACAGAGAAGCGTGATTGGTCACTCCAGAGAACATGTCTCCGCTGCTCTAGAGTCCAGTGGCGGCGTGCTTTACACCACTGCATCTGACGCTTTGCATTTTACTTGGTGATGTAAGGCTTGGATGCAGCTGCTCGGCCATGGAAACCCATTCCATGAAGCTCTCTATGCACGGTTCTTGAGCTAATCTGAAGGCCACACAAAGTTTGGAGGTCTGTAGCTATTGACTCTGCAGAATTGCTGTGATTTTACGTGGCCTACCACTTCGTGGCTGAGTTCCACTTTGTTATAATACCACTAACAGTTGACCGTGGAATATTTAGTAGTGAGGAAATTTCACGAATGGACTTATTGCACAGGTGGCAACCTATCACGATACCCTGCTTGAATTCACTGAGCTCCTGAGAGTGACCCATTCTTTCACAAATGTTTGCAGAAGCAGTCAGCATGCCTAGGTGCTTGATTTTATACACCTTTGGCCATGGAAGTGATTGGAACACCTGAATGATTCAATGATTTGGAGGGGTATCCCAATACTTCTGGCAATATAGTGTATATATTACATTCATTATTTTCATTCAAAATCATTCATTTTTATAATGGTGAATAAGTGGATGGTAACGGCTGTTTCATAACCAATTTGAAAGTTCTGTGCAACTACCAAATGTGACAATTGCATGTGAATGTTGAGACAGTGGACTTGAATCTTCCTCACTGGAATATTAAAGGAAGCTCCTCAGCAGGTGGAGCCAGTATGCAGCAAACAACAGACATCCCTGAAGTAATTACAGCACCACTCCCATAACAACTCATCCAAAACATAAAGACATCTTTTTCCAAATGACAATTACATAATCCTTCCAGCCATGCATGCCAGAAACCGCATACATTGTGAACAATAAACTGCTTCAACATCTGCACGCTGAGAAGCAGAATTTCCTAACTATAATAACGTGGACTTAAAAATAGTTATTTTAAAACATAGCTCAACTTGATTTACAATCAATACAAGTGCTCAACAATAAGGAACAAATTTTCACTTCCTGTCAATGTTTTAAATGGACACAGTGTAATTGTGAAATTATATTTTTATGTGTGTGAGAATATATATTTTATGTTTTAATTAAGTTTTCTTTGCAAAATAATAATAAATAAAACTTAAGCTGCAGATTCCGATAAACACTTATTTCCTGGGGAAAAATACTGATATTTATCATTTTCAACTAAACTTTTCTCTAAATTATGCTTCCAAGACTAATCAAAATTTTATTACATTTCCTTGAATACCATAATTCATCAAAATTTGACAACTGTTACAAAAATAAAGCCACGCATGAACAATCAACAAATGTAAGATGTAGTGAAGCTCATGTTACTTCATGAATCACTTTTGTTATATTTCCCAATCTGTATACCAGTTTGAATAAAAGCTTCTTCTGCAAAATTAATGAATGTAATCTATAATAACTATAATACTAATAATGTAACTCAATGACAGCTATAGATTCATATACTGTAAATACATAAATGGCTTTTATTTTATCCCCTCAATTTAGTTTGAATAGGAGTGTCCGTGTTGGCTAAACTAATAAATGTAAATGTTTTCTAATAAATGTAGTGGTGACGCAGCACAAAGCACAGGGCTGTAAAGTGGAACATATTAAGTAGCCTTTTATTAATATACTAATAAAATCCTTACTGAGATTAAATGTATTTTAAAGAAAAGACCTGGCAAAGGGTGCAGCGCGCAAAAAAAAAAAAAAAAAAAAAAAAAAACTGTCCCTGTGGGACATCCTTATTGTTGAGTCCTGGATAAAAATGTTAAACAATACAGTGTAAAATGCATCTGACAATGCTTTGTTAAGGACATGAGAAACAGGCACATAACATGATGCACCAACATTAGTGAGCAAAACAAGTCAACAGACCATGACCTGCACACAGTGAGGTTCACCTGACAACAGAAGAAAGCTTTGGCACATAAAAATGTGAGATGAAGAGCCATAGATAATGATGCTCTATGATCCTAGAGGAAGTATAACCCAATTTACTACAATAAGAATATCTGCTAAACCTCATTCACATGAATACAGAACCATATAAACGCAAGTGACATTATAGTCTTCAGACATTTATAAACTAATCAGATTTTTTGCTGCATTAACCAGTGCACTGACATAGGCCAAACCCCTATAGACCACAGTATGATGCAAGGTTGTGTGACTTATGCACCATCAACATCTGCATCATGATTTGCATTACCGGGATTCTGTATTAGACAAGTAACCCAGTCATTATGTCAAGGTAACATACAAAAAGCGGTAAATAGTAAAGTCTTTTCAGATTAATTTTACAGTAGCATGCTTCCTCTAAGCACGAGACAAAGCTAAGCTGACAATCCAGTCATTCACTAAAACACCAGGTAACTGGATTCATAGTTTCATGATACAGGCCATGAAGACATATAGTAAAAACGAATTACATATAACGTCATGAAACAAATATAAATCTAATGAAACTTACGAATAATCTTATAACCGCTTCAGAAGCCAGTCACACTACTTCCCACGCCGGTTGAAACCAAAAGGACAGTCTGCGAAGTATCGCCCACAAACATAGACGATTGGTTCAGGAAGAGCGATGTTTCAGTGTACGTAGTTTCTATTGGTTTAGGATGCTGTCGATCAAGACAAAGACGGGACTGGATGTCAACTGTGCAAAAGACGGAACTGGATGATGCAATGATAAAGTAACAGTGCAGTGATATTTACTATTTACTGATATTTATTATCTTTATTTTGTCATACAATCGTGATTTAGAATCTGCTTTTTTTCTCCTGGTTTATAGGAATTTCTGCTAGGTTCTTCTAGAATCAAAGCAACAACATTGCTCTAATAATGCAATATTTTATATGTTTAAATAGATCATTATGCATGGTAATCTAATTGTAACTTTCTTCTTCTTATTATTATTATTATTAGGCTATAATACAAGCATTCTAACGGATGCAGCGGTAGAATATTCAAACTATGATCATCTATGATCAAAAATTGTCCAAAGACTATCATCCTTCAATCCTTCACAATTTTTGCAAGGTAAACGTTTAACGTAAATAATGCAATAAAAAATAAAAATTAAGTTAAAACCAAAAGTATATTATATTGTGTATTTGTGAGGAACAGTAAGTATTTCCTCACAGCAGGTGGCGATCAAGATCTTGCACAAACAACCCCATATTCTTCCTTCATAAGGGGTCAGGATTAGTAGGAAGAATAGACTATATTGCCAAAAGTATTGGGATACCCCTCCAAATCATTGAATTCAGATGTTCCAATCACTTCCATGGCCAAAGGTGTATAAAATCAAGCACCTAGGTATGCAGACTGCTTCTACAAACATTTGTGAAAGAATGGGTCGCTCTCAGGAGCTCAGTGAATACAAGCGTGGTACCGTGATAGGTTGCCACCAGTGCAATAAGTCCATTTGTGAAATTCCCTCACTACTAAATATTCCACGGTCAACTGTTAGTGGTATTATATTGGGAACAATAGCAACTCAGCCACGAAGTGGTAGGCCACGTAAACTCACAGAGCAGGGTCAGCGCATGCTGAGGCGCACAGTGCGCAGAAGTCGCCAACTATCTGCAGTTAATTGCTACAGACCTCCAAACTTCGTGTGGCCTTCAGATTAGCTCAAGAACAGTGCATAGAGAGCTTCATGGAATGGGTTTCCATGGCTGAGCAGCTGCTTTTCCCAAAACTTTTGGCAATATAGTGTAGATATGAGTTAAGCCATATCCCATATGAGAGAGTTGATCATTCACATGACAATAATGGCACTATTATTTACTCAGAAATGTACCTGTAATAAATGTCATCTGCTCGCTGGTAAGGTTACTCTTTAGCTATCATCGTTATATAAGTCACATTTACTTCTTAAATCTCCAGTTCCATTTGTCAAATGCTACAAATGCAAGGTCAAGTGAACAAGCATACATTATAATATAGCCAAACCTAAAATAACATTGATAAACAGTGCTAAACAACAAGATGGACAAATATAAAATATATCTGGCAGTCATTTTTACATGCAGGTATATATTTTTTATTATTATTACATAACTTGTATTTCAAACACAACAACAGCATTATACAGAATGTACAATAAACAATTGTTTCTGGGCATTTTACGTGTAGAAAAATATCTTTTGTGGGTCTTATATTCAATGTCTGTTTGAAAGCATACAAAGATATCATTATAATCATAAAGTAGTTATAAAGGAAATGTTGCATGCTCTTTATATAAACAAATAGCAAACAAAATGTAACAAGCAAAACTGCTGTCAGCAAGCCAAGTATAGTCCGTTAACGGTATAATTTACAGCACACTAAATGATTTTTGGTTCTCTGAATTGTACATGCTTGTCTAGATTTCTGGGACAGCATTCATATTACGCATTTTTGTCCGAACAATGATAGAGGCTTCTCCCTTGACATCTCTCAGTCTGTCTGAGTCAAAGTCGACAAGCAGTTTCCTCATGCCAGCACGGGTGGGTTTAAAGGAGAATTTAACTGTCACAACCTGACCAGGTTCAATCTTACCACTAGAGAAAGAGAGACATACAGTATAGACATTAACAGTCAACCATAACTTGGATGTCTTAGATCATATCTGATGCACTTGTATCCTTGAATTCTTACTTGAGTATTTTCTAAAACTAGTACATACTGTGTTTTTATTTCTCTGGCCTCTGTTAGTCCTGCTCCCTCCACGGTAAACACGCCTCGTTGAAGACTAACCGGCAAAGGATTGGTGAAGGAGATGTGTGCTGTCAGTTTACGTGATACAGTCGCATTTCCAATAATCTGAAATGTAGAACAAATGTTGGTTATTAGTAAACGTGGCCAGTAGAGCCTCTCTCATTGACTCATCCTCATGCCATCCCCGATGTATATAACTTTTTCTTCAGATAAACACAAATAAAAAATTTTAGGAAAATAATCCATCTCTGTGAATCCATATGGTTGCCTCTCAGTTGACGCTTGAAAAACCATACAGTGACCCTACGACCCCAGCTGATGAAAAAATGTCTTCTGAAGCGAAATGATAGGTGTGTGTAAGAAAAACATGATAGGTGTGTGAAAGATTTTTAACTTTTTTATTTTTAAATCATTGCTCTGCTCTACTGTCATATGTTCATGAGAGGGACGTTATGACGTGATGTAAGCGCTGTCCTCTGTGCTTCCGTGTTACTTCTCACGCAAACTTCATAATGCACTTATGTTTATGTTATGAGCAGATCCTATGGATTACCGTCATGGCCGCTGTGTGTGGTTTTTCAAATGTAAATCGAGCAGCACCCATTTACTGGCATTATAGTGACTTACAGAGATGGATTATTTTCCTAAAAATCTTTGATTGTGTTTATCTGAAGACGAAGAAAGAAAGTCTTATACATCAGGGATGGCATGAGTGAGAGTAAATGATGAGAGATTTTTTTTTTATTTTTGCGTAAGATATCCCTTTAATTACCTTGATAAGAAGTGCTGGCATTTTTAAGGGGATGTTGATTTCTTGCAGGATGATGTTGTCTTGATCAGTAGGTTGGAGAAGGGCTGTGACCCTTATCATGTGATGTTCAGACACACACGCCCCATAATGGTCATACTGAAGTCGCAATACTTCTTTATGAGCTAAAAAATGATGCAAAGATATTTTAGTAATTATTGTCAACGTGCCCTAAATGAGAGGTGAAATTTCTTTGCATATGCCACTATGTGCAACATAATTCAAGGTACCTAAGTTTGCTAGTCTTACCTTTGTGAGCTGGCACTTTGAGAGAGGTTGTCTTTCTCTGGCACTCTCCGCGGTGGATACTATTGTAGGTTATTGCGTTCGACACGACTGTGAGTTGTGCATCTGTCTCCTCCCTACCAGCATTATACACCTCTATAATCACGTCAAAGTCTGTCCCATGGATAGCTGGAGCATGCTTGATGAAAAGCTCAAGCTGTCCTGGGTCTTTGTTCTTTTGGCCCACTTGTCTTCCTGCCTTTTTATAAACCTCTCGCTCCTTCATTGAACCTGTGGTGGCGAAAAGCATTTGAATGTGATTAATATCACGTGCCAAAATTTCAGAATCGGTTGCCATAGACTTAAAATGATTTTCTTAACAATAAGTCTTATTGTGAATAATTCACCAGTGAAATGTCTTTCCTTTTTATGCCAGCATCATCAAGAAATCTTATTTTAGGAATAATTTTAATAATATTTATAATTCATTTCATAATATAAATGAAAAGGTAATAAATGTTTCAGGTACAATAGAATATGAGACAATTAATTTAAAGTCACCATGAAATCAAAATGGACAATTCTTGTTTTTCTATTGAATATTGCAGTATTTATTATGATTTATCCGTGCACATAATTGTTTTTTTAATTCATGTGCCTTGTTATCTTTAATCAAAATAAATTCCCCTTCCTCTTGCAGCGACATCTCTTCTCTGACATATTTACTGGCGCGAGGGCGGGACAACCTGTCACTCCCATGACACCACAGCAATAGCCAACCACATTGATCCAAAGATCCAATCAGTTCCAGATGGACAAAAATCAAGTCCCGTCCTACATTTTTTCTTGTTCGAGAAGCCGTTTCACCCGGAAATATGGCGCAATTGGGAAGAAACAACTATTGCAACTTTCTTTTCATACAGAATTTAGTATCAGAACAGAATGACACAGATCAAAAATGAGTTTAGTTCATTATAAAGTATTTCAATAAAGTGTAGATTCGACTTGTTGGACATTACCTTCAGGATATTTGTAATTAGCAGTAATGTCCTCTCTGAAGTCTCCATACACACTCTTAGTGCTAATGCTCCGTCCAATAATTTTACTGTTTTGGGACACCTGAGATCGTTCCCCATCTGGATGAACAATCCAGAAAATCAGATCTGCGTTCACCTCAGAAAACACAAATGGGGTGTCGTACTTCAACCCCACATCTCCTTCCTTGACTGCGTGGACTGGACAAGGCCCGCAACAGAAAACTCCTGTAAGAACATGGAAGAAGAGGATGTAGGCAAACTAGCTAATATTCCAGTCTGATGCTAGAAGATGGGAGAAATAAGATGTTCCCTTGATTTTCTTGTTTTTTATACAGCTTACTTATAAGAATGATTACCATCACTCCTTTCTTGAGGTGTTGGATCTAGCACCTGCCATCCATTGTAACCTTCTGGGAGGTCATCGCGTTTCATCCAGGACTCAACCCAACAGTGGTAATTCCTGAAAAGAAAGGATAATGCCTATCAGGGACTACAGTGGAGAATGTTTTTGCAGAGTTATTCTTTTATAACTTAAACTTAACGGAGTTCTAACTTATGCCTTAAGTATCAACTTTGTCTCAGATCCTTCTCATAAAATTGCTTAGGAGAAATAAAAATAGATAGAAATTAAACAACTGTTATCATACAGAAAGGGTTATTTTATGTGGATATCATAACTTACCAGATGGAGTCCTTCCTGCCTTCAGACACACTTTCAAGTTGATCATTGAAAAGGTAATCCACAGAAATGTTTGCATCAGTGTCATGAGCAGATGAGTAATTAGTGATGCATCTGGTTGGAATGCCAAGACAGCGGAGGACTGTGGAAAGGCAACGTTACAGATCACATGTGAGGCATAGACCGAAATAATAGTAGGCTATTCTGAATTTAGCAAATTATTCAGTAACCGCTTTGATAGTTCTGTTCAGAGAAGAATTTTTCAAACTAACTATTAGCAGAACCAGCTCATTCATTCGGAAATCAGACTACAGTGGTTGCACTGTTTTTGATTCATTAAAAGGACTCATAAGAGTCACTTGTTCATGAATCGGACTGCTGGTCGTGTATGTTTTGATTCACCAAAAAAAAGAACCGTCTCATAACAGTCATGAATCGAACTGGTAGTGTATAATTTGATTCATTATAAAGGACCAGCTCATAGTCTATTCATGAATTGGGCTGCCCTGATCGCGTTATACACTTTTTGTTCACTGTGAAGAACCGGCGAGTCATTTGTGTGTGAATCAGGCTGATGGCGTTGTACATTTTTGATTCACTAAGAAGAACTGGCGAGTCATTTGTTCATGAATCACACTACACTGGTCACACTGTATGCATGCAGGCTGAAAAGTGGTGCAGGAAACAATGACACAGATTCTTTTTTCCTCACCTGTGCATGCCACTCCTGTGAACACCCAGCACTGCCCATAACGTACTTTCTGTCCTCCACCCTCACTCCAGCGCCTCAGGATGGGCACACTGCCAGTCCAACGTGTGGGTGCCACCCCATCACTGTACTCTCCATCCCAGCGCCCAGATACCACCCCCCGGTCATCATTAGCATTTACCTGTTAATGCAGATTATGTGTATTTACATGCATGCCTGAGCAAATATGATTAGGCTATAGCATTATAACAAGGGATGGAGACAGTGAATGGCCATGTTAATAAATGCCTTACCATGGCAGTAATAGTCCTGCTAACATAAACAGGGCTTGCTCTGTTGACAATGTCCATCTCTGAGTTTTTAATGGCGGCAGGTGAATTGTCCAGCACTTCAAAGCAAATATCCACCACATCTTTCTCAAACTGTTTGGAAAAAGAGAATGCAAAGGATATGAATATCTTGTTTTGCGTGCACCTGAGATCCGCAGTGACGGATTGATTGACAGCTGTCAGACTCGCAAAGATGGAAAGTGACTGGAATGCCGCCAGTAGCTTTGCAACAGAGCGGTCATTCGAAGTAAAGTTAGAGGACTTTTCTCCCCCATCTTCACCTGAAGTGGAGGAGGGTGAATTGTCTGTGGACACAGGGCCAGAGCCTTATCAATTCGAGCCGCTGGCTCAAACTGCGGTCTTAACTCCCGATGCCGACGATGCTAGCGAAGCAGCAGCGCAAGAGAGAATGGGACCACTGACCTAATCTATGAAGTCAAATCCTTATACTGAATGCCACTAAAAATAGATCAGATACATGCGATGTATTTTTATTCAAATTAACTGAATCAATAGGCAGCGCAGGACCAATAAGTTCAAACCTAATAGCCTATTATAAACAGATTTCCTCAAATAAAAGTTAGACTATAGACGGTTTCATCGGACGCACGCGCGTTGCCACGGTTACGCGCCTGGCCCGAAGTTAACTTCCGGTCTGTGTTTGTTTATCGGTCTGACTAGTGGACAGTATGGCGCACTACTCAGTAGAAACACATTTTTGACGTACTATTCTTGGATAACATGATATAAATATTAACGATTAAGCAGAGAGCATATGACACCAGCGCAAAAACAGTGTGTGCTACTCACCAAAAAGCCTTGACACTCTAGAGGTAACTTATTCTGGCTGCGTTTACACTTGGCATTAACATGCGATCACCATGATCCGATCAAGCAGATCGGCTCATCAGTCAATCAGGACACAGCGTTTACATTTGTTCACATCAAGTGGTAGCCATCTGGATAACTGATCGGATTTATGTTTCCCGCAAAATATTTAAATTAGGTATGTAATAGGCCTTTATCAAGTAGTGTAAAACAACTCTCGCTTTATCCTCTATTAATGGAAGTGCCCATAGAGCACGGGCTTTTTGTGATGCATTCATATACAATCAATCTCAAATAGGGTACTTTTCAGAACACAAATTAAGATATTTTTCTTCATCTCTAAGGTCTTACGGGTTAGGATCGACGTGAGGGTGAGTAATTAATCACAGAATTTTCAGTTTTGGGTGAACTTCATTAAGGGGGGCGTTTCCCCCACTCTATATTGCAGACATAAATGGGAGACTATTTATAATAAACATGCTGAAACAATAAAAACATATAAATTAAGATAATATTGAACGGAAGTTAAGTTTGGGCCACAAAAGCGCGCATGCGCAGTAACGTTTGTTTATGTTGTTGCCGTTGAAACCGTCTATATACGCCAGCACGTTACGGTATTGTTGTTCGTTATTACGGCAACCACTTGCGTGTCAAGGTTTGAAAGCGCGTCTCAGGTATGAAAACTATCTGTACACATGACAGGCGGCAAAAATATCACAAGAAAAGCCTGACGTGTACTGACAACTGCATTATTTAACCGTATTTTCTTCATTAGAATGTTGATAGTAAGTGTCAAGTAAGTTTCATTCATGATGTTTCTACTTCATGTAACATGAGAGTTCATACTGGAGTGAAGCAGGTCTCATGTGATCAATGCGGAAAACATTGCTTAGGGCATGGTGAGCTGGTGCCAGGGAAGAGCCAACATACATCACGATGGCAAACAACGTCCAATAGGAAAATTCAACTGCAGTAGCCACCGTTCAACCTTAAGAGGGCAGCACTCAGACGTTTTTACACCATATATTGTAGAATTAAAGGGGGGGTATAATGCTATTTCATGCATACTGAGCTTTTTACACCGTTAAAGACGTGGATTCCCATGCTAAACATGGACAAAGTTTCAAAAAATAAGTTGGACGTTTGATGGAGTATTTCTGTGCCAAAAATACTCCTTCCGGTTTCTCACAAGTTTCGGAAAGTTTTTTTCTAGTATGGGTCTGCGTGACGTCAACAAGGGCGGAATTTCCTTGTACGGGCACTTCTCCCGGAAGGGCGAGCGCGCACACGTCGACCAGAGCGAGAGAGCAAATGCACGCACATCAACGCGCTTTGCTCGGCTGCGCTGTTTCAAAGGTCACAGGACTTAACGAAATCAACAATGTCACTATCTGGCTATAAGTGCACATCAAGTAAACAACATGAACGTATAGTTAATTTATTAATGGAGCATGCGATGTATGGTGTGTTTAAATACATTTGTTTAGCTGACCACTATAGGTGTCTGTTTGTTTATTGTAAAACCACTCCAAACAACAATACACAAAGAGTGGGAAAATATGTTGAACTAAATGAATTATTTCATATTAAGCCTAGCACAAAGCGTGCTTCTTCATTCAAATGCGCTACTATTCCATTGTTTTTCTATGTAAACACGCACTAGTCTGACTTGCAAAACCGTTCCGCTTGCTACGGCTAAGTCACATACAACGTGACAACGGTACAGCGTATCTGTCTTTTATAAATATGATAAAACTAAAGACTTTTCGGAGATATGAAGGATGCAATACTGCTCTATTGGTACTCAAGATTAACATGAGATTGACAGAAACTGTGTGTGATACCCCCCTTTAAAACACTTTATACCCAAATGTCAAAACATTTACTCGAATCAATGAACCGCACTAATAAAGCCCCAGTCTTGCAGATCATTAACTAAAAAAAGTTGTTTTAGGGTTTAGTTACCCTTTAAATAGCTACTGTTAAAGTAAGCAGTGACGTGCTGTTGATTATCACAGAACAGAATTTTGACTACAAAGACTTTGTAAGCGTGTATACAAGAGTGAACTTAAAATGTGTAGAGGTTGCGGTCCTTAGTCTCCATGTTAGCCCACCTCCCATGCTGGAGACCTCGGTTCGAATCCCGCTTGGACCTGGATGGGAGTAAGGTTTAGGGGGGTGGGTGTAATGGACATAGGCCAGTAAGAGCTATGCGTGTAAACCTCACTCTACTGGCCTCAAGAAGTACACTATCAGCTGCGGTCTTTAGTGTCCTTGTTAGCGCGCCTGCCTCTCATGCTGGAGATCCCAGTTCGAATCCCACTCGGAGAGGGTCCAGTAGGACCGGTTACACAGCACATATTTTGTTTGTATGATTGAGATTATTGTAGTAAATGCTGTCCGTATGCCTGACTTGTATTTTACAGAGAAAGCTTAGCATTTATAGTTACCCCACCTAATCTGGTGAATTGAGTTTTTCTTTCTTGATCCCCCCCCCACCCCAGTCTGAAAGGGGACAGTCTCTTGTTTGTGAGACAGACATTGTTGCCAAAATGTTTTACATCTACAGCGAGTGATTACCCAGCAGACAAGCCCTCTGCGGTTCTCCTGCCACCGATCTGCCACAATTCACACTCTGCCTCATCTGAATTCCACCACCATGCAACATCACCCATAAATCCTGACTGTGTGTCAGTCATCTCAGGCCATAACACTTTCTCAGAGAGGGCACTGAACACAAGACTGTCTAAACAGATATAGGGGCTGTATCAATTTGGATCTTATATCTTTGGTGAGCACATGTGAAATCATTTATAGGTTACCTGCCCGAAGTTCCAGGGCACGGTGGTGATATCATCCCATGAGCCCTGGTACAAGTTCCCGTTTTCATTTAAAACGTACTCCTGCAGCAGTTCCTCACTAGGAAGGTACACAGAGTCATCTACAGGAAGAAATATAATTGAGCTTGGCCACAATGATCATGTTACATTCTTTTGAATTTGGTATAACAGCACTCTCGCTGGTGTGATATTTTTTTTAAATATCACTTGAATATTCTTGTCTTGACAAAACATGATAATATTCAGATTACCATTTTAATCACAATTTGTGTAGGTAGTGCATAAAGAATCTAAGATAAATACAGATTTAATGTTCTGCCGTAGAACCCGGAAGTGCTGCACTGTGTTTACAATGTGAACAGTGTAGGAGACTGACACGGAAATTGTTGAATAAAGTAGTTATTTTTGGGGGGTTTTTGCGCACAAAAAGTATTCTCGTCGCTTCATAAAATTAAGGTTGAACCACTGTAGTCACATGGACTATTTCAACAATATCTTTACTACCTTTCTGAGCCTTGAAAGTGGTAATAATGTTGCAGTCTATAGGTGGTCAGAAAACTCTCGGATTTCATCAAAAACATCTTCAGTTGTGTTCCGAAGATGAACAAAGGTATTACGAGTTTGGAACGACGTGAGGGTGAGTAATTAATGACAGAAATTTCATTTTTGGGTGAACTAACTCTTTAACTGTTGTAAGTAAAACCTTATCAGAATCAGAATCCACCCGGCTTTAAAGAACTGGTGCATTTTAAGGCCAGTTCACATCAAGGGCGATAATTATAATGAGAACTATACTTATAAAGTTTTAATAATTGTTCTAATTTTATGAGAATAGGGAAGTCCAAAACAGCGTTTAATATCATCTTCCGCTTTAAATGCTCAAGCTCGGGTGGCTTCTGATTGCCTGTCAATTTATTGTTCATCAACTGGAAAAGAAACATTATGAAAGTAATTCCAATGATACCATTTCTCTGTCTCATCATTTTTTATATATATATATATATATATATATATATATATATTATAATTGTCATTCTGTCTTACAAGGTATACCCAACAATATACTGTCAAGCTCCAAAATAACAAAAAGCAGCGTAAAACTTTATTAAATGCGGTCAATGCAATGTATGTATGGAAGAAGAAACAAAGTCAGATGAGCGATCCCTTTAAACGCTCACCTTTGCACCAGGGATTAAAAAGCAGGTAGAAGGTCTGAGGCTTGGTTTGCTCCAGGATCTGCCCATCAGCTGAGAGCAAAACCACAGTCATGCTGTACAGACCCACAGGAGCATCAGCTGGGCTGTGGACAGTTAGCATCACCTCACCCTGAGCATTACGCTGACTGAACCACCATTTCCCATGATCCTGCTCTGAGTCTGACACCTTCAAGACCACCTCATTATTCTTACCTGTAACACACAAACATATGCAGATGAATTAGATGATAAATATGGCTTTACATGATTTAAAACGTGTTTCTTTAGCTTGAAAAGACCTGTGGTTAAAAGACCACTAAGCTTAGCTAAGTCTTAAACTCCAACTATACAGATCAATCTAAGATTATTACAGGTTCAAGTTTACAGTCCAAAACCTTTAAGCCATCTATTTGTCTTTCTCACTGCTTAATCTGGTATTCACTCCATCAAATTACTCACCCAGGTGTAGTATGAGGTTGAGCTGGTGGTCTGGGATCTGTGTGATGTGCTCAGTACACTGCAGGACTACAGAGAAGGGTTGACCTCTGCGCACCAGCAGACGCTCCACGTCCATCTCCTCTGTGCGGTGAGCATGGTTATTCTCATAACACTGCAGATCTATATCACTCCGCATGGCTGGAAACAAAAGAAATATCCAATATTTTAAATATTAATTTGTTTATAGTGAGCCTCTAAATGCTCTGTTAATGAATGTTGCATGCAATTTTTTTGGGTGGCTAAATTTATTTTAATTATGGGATAGATTAGTGATGTGGTTGCCTATAGCAACTTTTGTTTTCCAGCCTTGCTGACAAGTTTGAGATATGCACTGGAAATTTCACAATCAAGAAGTGTTTCATGACCTATTGCTTTGTATTTTGGGTGAAGTATCATCTTAAATCATCTTCTTATGAACTGCAGTTTTGGCTTGCATTATATTTGCATACATTATCTTTGTATACGTACAGTGGTGTCTAAAAGTCTGAGACGGAAAAGTTATGACAAAATAAAATGATTTTTTTTTTTTTTTTTAATTTAAAGCTCTCATAGGCTCTAATCAAAGGTAAGCAAATGGTTAACTTCTACAAAAAGTCATATGTTCTTGCTTCCACTGAAGAAAAAGATATGGGATATTTTCAAACATTCTTTTTCTCAACATGTTTAGTCTGCATATGAGATGACACCAAATAACAGTTTTTGGGAAGGAAGACAGTAAACTGATGTGTGCAAAGTTTCATAGTTTGTGGTTGCAAGGGTGTGACTTGGAGAGCAAACTAAAACTTTTTTTCTCACAAAACATAAAAAACATCACGTCTAATGTGTGTGGTAACGCATTTCTATCTGATCAGTTTGAATCCTCCTTATTGCTTCTTGATGCTACATTTACTTTTAATGTTACAAGCATGTCAATTTCTTTTTGCTTTCCAAGATGAGGCTAAAGCTCAGACCTCACAAAGAGATCCGATACTCGACCAAATAAAATATCACAGTCTGCCAACAAGTCAGTGGTCCGTTTCCATATTTATTTTAACAATGCAGCGCATTTCTAACCCACCTGCATAACAGGAAACACAGCCAACTGAAGTATTGCCACCAGAAATATTTCACTTGGACTTTTAGCATCTTATAATTTTGCTGTTTGAGAAATAAAATAATTTATTGAAAAGGTGTAATATATTTTTAATTTGAACCAGGGTAAAACAACACATTAGTGGAACATAAATTAAAAAGTGGTTTGGAGTGCAAACCTGCAGTTTCCTCCACTAATGGAAAAGTATCATGCCAGCCCTCTTGGCGAAACTCTTGACCACCAGACTGCTTTATGTAATATATTTGAATTCACTTACAAACAGTTTTTATAAACTTCACAATACATTACAAAACAATCTTTACAGAAATGAATTAGCAAACAAAACATATATTTATAATGCAAGTATGTGTAACAGGTGTTTATGCCAAATAGCACAATGTATTATAGCTCTAAATCATATGAATATACTTAATTCTGACTTTGAGCTTAATAATATAAATATATTAAGTGACAGAACATTAAAGTGACTTTCTTACCATTATGCCTAGCCATTGATGGATTTAGCCTGACACTTCTTGTAAATGATCGGTGAGCCTTTGTAAAATCCTGCTCTTGACGTTTTCTGTACATTTCTGTAGTCCAGTCCAAGACAACTGTCTTCCCTGTAACACCTTTGCTTTTTTAGGATCCGTTTTATAGCGAAGAGCGCCCACGCCCCTTGACGCCCCACCGTCTCTATCGTTGACTGTCCTTCTTTCTGCATAAGACACACCCTGACTCACACATCCTCTCCGTGGCCTTTATGACCTCTGACATCACACACACATACAAGATCCTCAAGCAGCCAAAAGTGCTAAGTGTGTACAGAGAGTGATCTGTGTGTATAGCTCTACCTCTGCCTCTGTGGAAAAAGGATCAAGGCTAGGGAATTTACTACAACTTGCGTAATTTTTAGAATCACGTCATTGCTGGAAACACTCTCTTTCACATAAGGGCCAGGGTCACACACAGGGGCCTTTGTTAAAAAGAGATGTTCTGATGGTTGGGTAACACTTCCATAGTATTCCATAGATCTACTCCACCTCTATTTTCCTGACTCATAGTCAGTTATTTTCTGTGTTTAATTTCTCTGTAAGTCTCCTATAAGCAATGGGAGAAAAAACAAACTGAATTAACACAAGTTCCGGGTAACGTGAATTCGGCCTCAAATGTTGGATTTAATAAGGCTACACTTTTTCCTGGCATAAAAAAATGAAGATCAGGCATTTGACTTTTGTTCAGTTCTTTTTTTCAAGTTCAACAGCATGTTCAGAGACTAAATGTACTCAAAATAAAGTCTTTCCTCCACAAACCTTCTCTGTACAACTGAATGTAAAACATGCATTGAGTAACACATAATTTAGCAGTTTAACATATATTATGTGTAAAGTGTAATGCACTGGCATGAAATGTCTGACGTGTCAGATGGAGGTCAAAGAGTCATATTGTGGAAGCAACTAAAACTTCTGACATAATTTTGTGAGAAATTTCCCTACTATTTGTGGAGTTAATTAAATTCCATTAAGCTCCCTCACTGATGTTATGACAGCATTAAACTTTTAACAACTGGGAGTCACATAGATCATTAGAATTCTCTTTCCCAAAATAAAGTCATGTGTCTGCTGTATTGTCTGGAAGAACAATGACCTCTCCGGCAGTGGCTTCTCACCATGCTGTGACATTACTACAGTGCTTTTGGATTACACAGGCACACAGAAGGTTCTCTGTCTTGCTTATATGATGGGAAGCAACACCATACCACACCTACACATGGAGAAAAACATTATTTGTGCATGTGACACTGAGATGAGGAATGCTGGAAAGGGTAGTTTTCAGGAAATAGACCCACAAAACAAGCACAAAGATTATGAACACCTATTTTTGTTGACTTTCACATTACTCTCTGATTTATCATCAAAGAGTTATTGTCATACAAGTGAGGAACATACTAACTCTTTGGATAAAAGCGTCTGCTAAATGAATGAATGTAAAGTGAGAGGAAAGTTTAGAGGTTCAACTCGCATAGTCTAGCTAGGTAGTGTAATTTGTCAGACTACAGAAGCATTTTACTGCAGCGGTATCGGAACGAATCTGAAAAGTGGGTGAGACACTGTGATAAATATCAGTGATAAATATATACACAGTCGTTATGTTTTCTAACATAAACCGCAAGTAAAGTAATCGCATGTGAAGTTGGGGTGCTGTTTTTTTCCATTTCCATTTATTCATTTTTATCATTTAGTAATTGATTTGTAATAAAAACCAACAAAATTTATATGTTGAATTATGTTTTTTAAAACATACGAGCAGAGTGTGACGTCATATTCTGACCGTTGCAGTATGTAGAAAAAAATGTGTCCGTTCTATAGGGCTGTTCATTCCGAAATTTTTGGAATCGATTCCGATTCCTGGTTCTGGAATCGATGGAGTCGATTCCAAAAATCGATTCCTCACTGTTCTTTTCGATTCTTTTTTTTTAACGATAGATTGGAGGAACCTAGTCCTGGAGTGACCACAGGATATAAGTTTGTAGAAAGTATCCTTCTCTGAAGCTTTATTTGTAAAATGAAGATACATTTCAATAACTGATTTATTTTAATTTGTAATTATGGATGTTCCTCAAATGGCCCATAGCCCATCAGTAAATGTGATTTAATAAATAAAAAAGCACATTATTCAAGGATGTGCATTTATTGCATGGTTAGAATTACATGACATGTCTAAAATCCATGTGCACAGTTCAGTTAAATTACTAAGTTTACTTTAGTGCTTTTGCACAGAATGTCGTCTACAAGGCAACCTGTTCACTGAAATAACCACAATATTAACAACGATAGTATATTTGTCAATTAGATGCGCAAGGAAGTTACGTTCGTTACTATAGCAACAGTAGGCTCTCAGACATTAATCTGTGCTCTAGGCACATTTTCTTTCAGAATTATCATAGAAAGAAAAAAACAGCATTTTATTTAAAATGAAAATAAGACCCTCAAATCTGCTATTGTAGACCAAGCAGCGCTCAAAACCTACCATTGGGGACAACATAACAGTTTCATGATTGCGAGTTTTTGGGTGCAAAATGTAGTAAACTTGTCCAAGATGCAGGATCACTCTCACAGAAGGAAACAATGACAATAAACACCATTAGCCATTAAGTAAATGAAATGTAGGGTAATAATCAGCGTTCAAATATGGCTTTATTTGAATGTCTCAGCGTGGCATAGCCTACCATAAAACTAAGTTGTTAGAATTACGTTCTAGTGACGTCATTACGCGATGACGCAAAAGAACCGCTGAATTGTTTTATTTTTTAACTGGTTCATTGAAACGAACTGTCTAAAAGAACCTTTTGCAGAAATTAAATGGACTTCCGATCATTATTAGTAAGCCAGAGACAAATGAATGATTAACTCTGTTGAACTGAAAAGGGCTCTTAAAGTGGAGTCGATTCCAAACTTTGGAATCGACTCTCAATTCCCAACGCCTTGGAATCGATTCCCAGCCCTACCGCTCTACTCCTGAGCGAAGTCCAACTTCGGTGTTGTGTACAATAGGGTCTGTGGCGTGGCTGCATTTTAATACAGTATAAATTATTACTTCCATAAAGAGAGGCCTACTTAAAGACGTATTATATTTGAAAAGAGACATCCATTGTATAACTATAGGCGATAGTCTTGTATAACCGATGAGCAGGTGGTGCTTGGACCCTGATAATCACCGCTCGTGGCTATATTTTTTTATTCAAATTTTATTTTAAACCTTTTTCAATAGGTTGACATTGAGGGCTGTTGTGGTCGTCTCAGGGTGCAGGTCCATCTAGTCTTGGACGTGGACCAGATCCGACTGACTACGCCATTCTGTGAAATAAACCAAAAACAATGATAACATTGCATGAATGTTCAAAAACTAAACATCAAAGGAACTATATTATTTTTGTTTCTACTCCTCTAACACTTCCTCTTGTGGTGATTGAAATGGTGCATTCTCTAACATAGGATGCAGTGTGTCTATATTACCATCATCTGCCTTAAAAATAAAACAAAACCATGTGAATATTACATTTAAATCTGTGTTCATTTTATAACTGAATTTGCGTTTTTTTTTTTTTATTGAGCATGAAATGTGTTTACAGAATCACAATACGTATTTTGCTAATAAAGATATTACATTTAATTGTAATTTTATTCAGTTTAGTTAAGTCAACAACACCTACTATCACCTCCACTACCACCAGGTTTCCAACTCGTCCTGGAAAACCTGGAAAATGTATGACAAATTTACAAAAAACACATGTAAAATTAAAGAAAATGTCCTGGAAAATTAAAAAAAACAAGTTAAAAAACAAAGAGTTTATCACTGGCCCAAAACAATTGCCATTGGTTGCAGAAAGTTGCGTGATTTAAACTCGCAATAGACCTATCGGTAAGCCCCTCCCCTCGAACGCAGTTGAGTATCCCAGTTGCACGAGGACCGGAACTCGGACATCTTTAGATTTCAGCGCCATAGAGAAACATTGGAAAATCCGAAGCTCTCATCGGTTTGATGGTGTTTATGCTACAAAAATGGTAAAACATTGTGTCTGGGATACTGTAACACTGATTTCAGGTATCCTGAGAGGATTTTCTGGTTGTCATACTCTCATTAAGTTACGATTAAAGTTAGTGAGTCCCTGCTAACATACAAACCGAAATAACTGTTCTCACGTCATGTAACGTTAACGGTGTAGGTCAAAAACACATAAACGAAGGTCTACATTTCAGTGTACCTCTCCATATTAAGATGGTTAAATGTAAATTAATTTAATCCTACCCTGTGGTAGCCTACATGAACAGTGTTGATCCTGGATGTTGTCATCTGCGTTCGTTGCATTGAGATCTGTAAACCCTCGCTTTCAAATTAATCTCCCACCATATTTATTTTAAAATCTTTTATATATCCCTCCATGGCATATTTAAGTCCCACTTGAATGCTCCTCGACGAGAGGTGGTCCTTCTGTGTCACAGACTTTATTGTGATTTATCTTTTAATTTGTTTTTGTTTACATTTTTGAAATTTCTGTTGAGTTTAGATATGTTTACGGTCTGCATTATCTGTCTTACTAAGGAGGGACTTCTTTTTTGATGGGTATTATAGTCTACGGAGCAATGCGGGTAGTGGAAGGGAGAGCTCGGACTCGCAGTTTATCGGAGTTGTTTTCAGATACAAAGTTTACAGTTTATTAGCACCACCGAAAAGGCATAATGTCTGTCATAATGTCATATGTTTGTTTACTGTTAGTTGTATGAGTGTTTTTGTATAAATTGCTCTGCTGTGTACGTTAATGATAATGCAACGTAGAGAGAGAGAGAGTTTGTGAATGAGACGTTAATGCGCACTTCTTATGCTTTGTTTGTTCAGCTCTTACAGTGATTTTTTTTAGAGTGAAAAATGACGAAATAAATTTCATAAACCATCAGTTAAGTTTGGCCATCAATCGGATGGGGTCCGCTATATTTTGTGTCCAAAAACAACTTGGGATAAGGTTTTCACACTGACAGCTGTCATTGTAAGACAGTTAGCAACTCCGTTTGTTTGTCCGAGTTAGCAACAGTAACTAAGGGGGGCGGGGCTTACCGATAGGTCAGTTGTGTGTTATAAAGTCAAAATTGCGAATTCTGACTTTTTTCTCGCAATTGCGGGTTTAGCCTATATCTTGCAATTCTCGCTTCTTTTCTCAGAATTGTTAGATATAAATTTGCAATTGCGAGAAAAAAAGTCAGAATAGCGAGACAAAAAGTCGCAATTACCTTTTTTATTTTTTATTCTGTGGTGCATAAACAAGTTTCAATAGTCATAATGTATGATTAAAGGATTAGTTCACGTCAAAATGAAAATCTCCTGATATTTTACTTACCCCCATCTCATCCAAGGTGTTTGTGTCTTTCTTGCTTCAGTCGAAAAGAAATTCAGTTTTTTTTGAGGAAAACATTCCAGGATTTTTCTCCACACAATGGTTTTCAATTGCAACCAACGGGTTGAAGGTCCAAATCAATGCAGTTTCGAAGGGCTTCAGAGGGCTCTGCACGATCCCAGCCGAGGAATAGGGTCTTATCTAGCGAAACCATCTGTCATTTTCCAAAAAAATTGTCTCTTGTCTTTAACCTAAATTGCTCATCTTGCGCTGCTCTGCGAAGCACCACGGATTGCGTAATCACTTCGGAAAGGTCACACTAGACGTAGGCAGAAGTACCACCCCAAGCGAACATGCGAAGACTAATACAAATGCCCTTTACCAAAAAAAAAAACCTCCATCTCCAACTTCAAAATCGTCCGACATCGTTGTTTTACCTTTTTTTGCTAAAGGACGTTTGTATTAGTCTTCGCACGTGTGCTTTGTAAACTCGGGGGCGGTACTTCTGCCTACGTCTAGCGTGACCTTTCCAACGTGATCACGTAATCCGTGGTACGCCGCAGCGCAAGATGAGCAAGTTAGGTTAAAAAGTACATTTTTTTTTTTTTTTGAAAATGACAGATGGTTTCGCTAGATAAGACCCTATTCCTCGGCTGGGATCGCGCAGAGCCCTTTAAAGCCCTTCGAAACTGCATTGATTTGGACCTTAAACCAGTTGGTTGCCAGCAAAGTGCATTATGTGGAGAAAAATCCTGGAATGTTTTCCTCAAAAAACTGAATTTCTTTGCGACTGAAGATAGAAAGACATGAACATCTTCGATAACATGGGGGTTAGTAAATTATCAGGAAATTTTCATTTTGAAGTGAACTAATCCTATGGAAGTAAAACAATGCCAAATATTTTTGAAACAAAAAAGCTTGTTGAATTGCACTACTTGAAAAAATATGCATTGCATTAACCATGCTTGCATTTTAATGCATTGTATTTTTAGGGCTTGCATTTTTATGGGCTGAAATTCAACATGTTTGTATATTTAAGATGTGAAAATTTTTAATTCAAAAGATTTCACACACATTTTCAGTATTAAAAATTCAATAATCCATTTTCACCTCTCAGATTTCACTTCCAAAATATTAATTCTGTTTAAAAATACAACCTATAATATTCGACAGGCAATTTTCGGTCCATTTTATTTCGCTTTACAAATTCGCTTCCACAAATTCAGTGGTTCAAATTCGACAGAAAATTCAACAGTTCACATCGGGGAACTGCAGGAATAGCAGTAGATTACCGAGCATAATCTCCATTTGCTGTTAGTCAACCTCACCAGCAGGTGGTGCAAGCGGCTGTTGACGAAGACCAGAGCAACGGGTAGAGAGAGTCATTCATTCATTAAACGGATTTACAGAAATGGAGCAAGCCATACATATTTGTGATGATTATCAGGGCCAGTATATATATGGAAAAGCTGATAAAGACACAAAAGCAGTGTTTACATTTCAGTCTTCACGGTTACTTTTGTACATGTAAGCAGCTTTCTCTACCGTGAACGAGATTATAATGTTATTCCCCGATGCTGACGTACATATCAAACGTTACTGAGGTAGACATATATTTATCTCGGTTGTTTAGTTTCCTTAACTTTATATCGCAGCGCTGTGCTGCAGTACTGGGGGTTCCCTCAATACGTCATACTCCAGGATTCCCCTGCCGTCGGGACGCTTAATACAGTGATATAAAAGACCAAACTCGCACCTTATTGGGGATATAGGCTATAGGCAAGCAGGTAGACTCAGAATATGAACATAACGCACAAAGTTTAACGCTAAGCGTTTCCCAGTGATATACTGGCATAAAGTTTGCTTGACAATGACATTGGACGATAGTCGCACATTTAGGGAACGTCTCTAAAGTTACATATGACGTGTATACACGTTTCTAATTTCTTTAATTTCAAAAAATTAAAAGGTGTGCATCATGCCTGACACCTACATGAACACTTTACAGTTATGAATGTAAGTCATTCTCTTCAAATGCTAGTGAAGTTAGAAACGTGTATACACATGTCATATGTAACTTTAGAGACAGTCCCTAAATGTGCGACTATCTATGTGCGGTAGAGAAAGCTGCTTACATGTACAAAAGTAACCGTGAAGGCTTAAATGTAAACACTGCTTTTGTGTCATTATCAGCTTTTCCATATATATACTGGCCCTGATAATCATCACAAATATGTATGGCTTGCTCCATTTCTGTAAATCCATTTAATGAATGAATGACTCTCTCTACCCGTTGCTCTGGTCTTCGTCAACAGCCGCTTGCACCACCTGCTGGTGAGGTTGACTAACAGCAAACGGAGATTATGCTCGGTAATCTACTGCTATTCTTGCAGTTCCCGGATGTGAACTGTTGAATTTTCTGTCGAATTTGAACCACTGAATTTGTGGAAGCGAAATAAAATGAACCGAAAATTGCCTGTCGAATATTACAGGTTGTATTTTTTAAACAGAATGAATATTTTGGAAGTGAAATCTGAGAGGTGAAAATGTATTGAATTTTTAATACTGAAAATGTGTGAAATCTTTTGAATTGAAATATTCACATTTTAAATATACAAACATGTTGAATTTCAGCCCATAACAATGCAAGCCCTAAAAATACAATGCATTAAAATGCAAGCATGGTTAATGCAATGCATATTTTTTTCAAGATTCTTTGTTGCAAAACCATTTGGCATTATTTTACTTCCATATAATCCTTTAAGAGCTCATTAAAAACTGATTTTATAGTCAAGTCATGGCAATAAACTGTACAGGGGCATAGGAATGACTTTGACATTGGGGGGGGGACATTTTGGCCACTATGAATCAACGTCCATCCCACCACCATAATAGTAACATACAGTATGGTGACGTCGTACAACATGTATGGAATCATCCAGTCTTTTTATTATTAGACAAATATTGGAGTTGGGAAACATAAAAGTGTACAAGCCCCCCTGTAATTGCGGGCAAAAAGGAGAGTGGCACTTTACAAGGCAAATATTTGATTTGTAACCCAAAAAAATACAAAAATACAACATAGTCACATTCGGCTTTGGAAACAGGCAGGGTCTCTAAGGTAGGTATATGATATAATAAGTAACAAGGAGCTAACAATAATAAATAAATAATAACAAAAATAACATTGTCAGATTAGATAAATCATGCAAATGTATTTTGCATTGGAATCCTACCCAAAAAGTTAAACTTTTGCTCATGTGATAATGTAATGGGAAAACAACATTCTGCATGTTGAAATGTGCAGTAAGTGCTCATTTAATGCATGTATTAGGAACTAGAACTATTAAATATTATCTATCATTACCTATATAAATAACATTTTCCTTTTCTATTAAAGTGTATAACAGTAAAACAAAGCTTATTATCTTAGCTAATGACTATGGAGCCTTTATGCATCTATATATTCATGTACCAGTTTGACTTAAAACCTAATGCAGAAGGGCATAATCTCTGGCAACATGTTGCATGAATATTTATACAGGTGTGGTCTTATAATGTAGGTGTTGTAATGGTGCAGAAATTGACGCTTAAGTCTACAGATGAGTATACTATCCCCCTCTAATGCCAGCGCCCCACCTGCTCCCCATGCTCCTTCCCCCCAGACAGTGTCCCACTAAAAAAATTGTGTGTGGGTGTGCGTGTGTGTGCTTGTAATATTTGAGAGAGAAAAACTCAACTGTACTGCAAATCACAAATCCAAACACTGTGTGTATCAGTGAAGTTTTGCTGGCATCTAATGGGGAAACTTTGGCACTGCGCCCAAACAAACTGACAGAAAGCTCATTTTTTGAGATATCAACCTCAAATTTGGAACACAACTTTTTTAGATTTTCTAGCAGTTTTAGAGTTTACCATGTTCTATAAAAAATATATTTTGTATAAAATATTATTCATAAATCATTTTCATTAACTTAAACCTATAACTTTTTTTTTGTTTCACTTTTTAAACTTTTAGTTTGGCTTCAACAATAATCTGCCAAGGGTCTTCTTTAAAATAAGACCAAACTTAAGTTTGTGCTTCAGATATTACATTTTTTTGACATGGATATTTTTGTCCTTTATGGACCTATGTGTAACTTTTTTTAAATTGATGCACAAGGGTTAAATGTACTATGTATGTTAACATTTAGTCGGTTGGAAGTCAGAGTCCCTGCTGCTGAAGTCAAAGAGCTTGAATAGGTGCTTGAAAACAATTATTAAGTGGACTCAAGGCTTATGAGAAACTAAGCATATTGTATTATTTCTGTTTATTGATTGAGGAATTGGCATTGAACAGGCAGCAACTCAACCTCCATCCTTGCGTTTTTTCCTGATGACACATTATATAATTTTTTTTAATGTAAATATAAACTTGGTAAAAGGATAAGTTATGATGTTGTCCTGTCCTTGTGTAAAATGTGTTGTATAATTACTTACACTAACCTTACTCTTTGTAAAAAACTTCAGTAACGTTATTTCCTTTGATGGTTTTAATTTTTTCTGGGGTGGCATTATGCTGAAATGAGATGACAGAACATTTTACTTTTGCTAAGGTTAACACAGAGAAATCGATTGCCAGCTATAGCTATATCTATATGGCTAGCTATCTAACGTAACGTTAGTTAGCACCTCTCGCAAAGCATAACACACGTGCCATTCAAAATTCCATTGTTGATTTAATCGTCACATGCCTCGTATCCATAATTCAATTTTAAAAAGCTTGCTAATTTCAACCGCTTGACTGAGACTAATTTACCTGATACAAAGTAGAGTCGTATTCCAGTTCAAAGCTGGTGCGCACCGGTAACGTATTTGTATGTTACTAGTGTAATGTTAACTTCTCTCTACCAATCAGATGCTCCGAGTCCGACTATAGGTGAAAAGTGAAGAATATGAAGCTGGTGATTGGCGAATGGTGATTATTCAAACATAGCATGAAATGGGAAGGTTTGACCTATTACTCTGGGTTCGACTTGCTGGCATAACCGAATATCTTCTTTGTCGCGCTTCCAAAATAAAAGTTCCAAATGTACAGTTTTTGTCCCTGCGGTATAGGCTAATTTTTGGGTGGGACACATGCAGCATTTTCCAATATTGAGGGGGACACGTCCCCCCCGACCCCCGGTTCCTACGCCAATGAAACTGTACGCCTTTTAAAGACTTAGAGGAATATATTACTTTAGGGCGTGATCCTTGTCTTTTATTCTCGCCGTAGTAAAATGGAAAATGATAGCTGAAAAAGAGTGGGAACCCTGTACCACATTTTCAATGTGAGAAAGTAAAGCAAACAGGGACCATAAACTATACAGTGGTTGCAGCATGTAAAAAATGTAATCTAATATAAATACCGTTCTGTCAAATAGTTAAATGTATTCAACGGAGTGAATTCTGCAAAATTTCCTTTTTTTGGTTTTATAGAAATGGCCACCCACCCTCTAATATAGCTCGCTGGATATAATATACATTTTATATACGGTTGATTTTGACTAAAGAAACTGAAAATATAAATAAGAAAAATAAGGTTACCACCACTAGAGGGCCAAAAATTCCCTACAATTCAGTGTGTCAGGATGGCCGAGCGGTCTAAGGCGCTGCGTTCAGGTCGCAGTCTCCTCTGGAGGCGTGGGTTCGAATCCCACTTCTGACAATATGTTTTTTTTTTTTTTTTTTTTGCTGAAAAGGTGAACTGGATGGTTCTCCAAGGACCAAAGTCCGTTTTATACCTCACAGAGAGTAGATACCAGCAAAAATAAACGGCAACAGCAAAGTTTTACATCTGTCCGCTGCAGAAAAGGGGCTAAAGGTGAACTGAGTAAAGGAGCACAATACAAAATGACTGCAACGGCAATAAACCCTGTACCACATTTTCAATGTGAGAAAGTAAAGCAAACAGGGACCATAAACTATACAGTGGTTGCAGCATGTAAAAAATCTAATCTAATATAAATACCATTCTGTCAAATAGTTTATGTATTCAACGGAGTGGTATCATGGTTGGCTATAGGCCTATCACAACCATAATAAATAAGACAAAAAGAGCAGCAGTTTGTAAATCGATATAACTTTTAATTATTACAGTGATTAAAAGTCTAAAAACAGCATATAATTATACATTGGAAAAATTGCTTGTGGTGAACCCCCCCTAAACCACCTCCCAACCTAAAACATCTTCCCGCGCCCTTGCATGTGTATGTTAAATCTGTGTATTAAAGTGAAAGCAGCCTACTGCTTTATATGCTGTTAATATGAATCTAGTCTCAGCCTCAGACTTAACGCCCACGGACCGTTGGCTGAACGTCCGATGCTTATGTCCGCGAGAGGTGTGTGTTGCGTTCTTTAACGTAGGGCCTGGTTCCGGAATCGATGGAGTCGATTCCAAGAATCGATTCTGCACTGTCGTTTTCGATTCTTGTTTTTTTAACGAAATTGATGGAGGAACCTAGTCCCGGAGTGACCGCAGGATATAAGGATTTAGAAAGTATCATTCTCTAAAGCTTTATTTGTAAAATGAAGATACATTTCGATAACTCTGATTTTTAAACTGTAATTATGGATGCTCCTGAAATGGCCCATATAGCCCAGCAGTAAATGTGATTTAATAAATAAACAGGATAGCACATTATTCAAGGATGTGCATTTATTGCATGGTTAAAACTACATGACATGTCTAAAATGCATGTGCACAGTTAAGTTAAATGACAAAGTTTACTTAAGTGCTTTTGCACAATGTACGAGGCAAAATAACCACAATATTAACAAAAACAATGATAAAAGAGTGCACAGTTTATCTGTCAATCAGATGCGCAAGGAAATTACGTTCGTTACTATAGCAAAAGTAGGCTCTCGGTCATAAATCTATACTCTAGGCGCATTTTCTTTCAGAATTATCATTGGATTATACAAACCCAATTCCAAAAAAGTTGGGACACTGTACAAATTGTGAATAAAAAAGGAATGCAATAATTTACAAATCTCATAAACGTATATTTTATTCACAATAGAATATAGATAACATATCAAATGTTGAAAGTGAGACATTTTGAAATGTCATGCCAAATATTGGCTCATTTTGGATTTCATGAGAGCTACACATTCCAAAAAAGTTGGGACAGGTAGCAATAAGAGGCTGGAAAAGTTAAATGTACATATAAGGAACAGCTGGAGGACCAATTTGCAACTTATTAGGTCAATTGGCAACATGATTGGGTATAAAAAGAGCCTCTCAGAGTGGCAGTGTCTCTCAGAAGTCAAGATGGGCAGAGGATCACCAATTCCCCCAATGCTGCGGCGAAAAATAGTGGAGCAATATCAGAAAGGAGTTTCTCAGAGAAAAACTGCAAAGAGTTTGAAGTTATCATCATCTACAGTGCATAATATCATCCAAAGATTCAGAGAATCTGGAACAATCTCTGTGCGTAAGGGTCAAGGCCAGAAAACCATACTGGATGCCCGTGATCTTCGGGCCCTTAGACGGCACTGCATCACATACAGGAATGCTACTGTAATGGAAATCACAACATGGGCTCAGGAATACTTCCAGAAAACATTGTCGGTGAACACAATCCACCGTGCCATTCGCCGTTGCCGGCTAAAACTCTATAGGTCAAAAAAAAAGCCATATCTAAACATGATCCAGAAGCGCAGGTGTTTTCTCTGGGCCAAGGCTCATTTAAAATGGACTGTGGCAAAGTGGAAAACTGTTCTGTGGTCAGACGAATCAAAATTTGAAGTTCTTTTTGGAAAACTGGGACGCCATGTCATCCGGACTAAAGAGGACAAGGACAACCCAAGTTGTTATCAGCGCTCAGTTCAGAAGCCTGCATCTCTGATGGTATGGGGTTGCATGAGTGTGTGTGGCATGGGCAGCTTACACATCTGGAAAGGCACCATCAATGCTGAAAGGTATATCCAAGTTCTAGAACAACATATGCTCCCATCCAGACGTCGTCTCTTTCAGGGAAGACCTTGCATTTTCCAACATGACAATGCCAGACCACATACTGCATCAATTACAACATCATGGCTGTGTAGAAGGATCCGGGTACTGAAATGGCCAGCCTGCAGTCCAGATCTTTCACCCATAGAAAACATTTGGCGCATCATAAAGAGGAAGATGCGACAAAGAAGACCAAAGACAGTTGAGCAACTAGAAGCCTGTATTAGACAAGAATGGGACAACATTCCTATTCCTAAACTTGAGCAACTTGTCTCCTCAGTCCCCAGACGTTTGCAGACTGTTATAAAAAGAAGAGGGGATGCCACACAGTGGTAAACATGGCCTTGTCCCAACTTTTTTGAGATGTGTTGATGCCATGAAATTTAAAATCAACTTATTTTTCCCCTTAAAATGATACATTTTCTCAGTTTAAACATTTGATATGTCATCTATGTTGTATTCTGAATAAAATATAGAAATTTGAAACTTCCACATCATTGCTTTCTGTTTTTATTCACAATTTGTACAGTGTCCCAACTTTTTTGGAATTGGGGTTTGTAGAAAGAACAAAAACAACAACAGCATTTTATTTAAAATGAAAATAAGACCCTCACATCTGCATCTGTTATCGTAGACCAAATAGCGCTCAAAACCTACCGTTGTGGACAACATAACGGTTTTACTATTTAAACTAAGTTTTTGGGTGCAAAATGTAGTAAACTTGCCCATGATGCAGGATCACAGAAGGAAACAATGACAATAAACACCATTTAACCTAAGTGAATGAAAGGTAGGATAATAATCAGCGATATGCGTTCACATATGGCATTATTTGAATGTTTCAGCAAGGCATAGGTTTGGGATTATTTTTCAGTTTTTATTCTAGCTTCACTGATTTTGGTTTTATAGAAATGGCCATCCTAGATGTCACAGGACAAAAAAATCATTCTAAAACACTACAATATAGTATATAATCTAAATAATATATCTCGCTGGATATAATACAGATTTTATGTATGGTTGATTTTGACTTAGATGAAGGAAAGTGAAAATATAAATAAGAAAAATATCTATAGCTCAGTGTGTCAGGATGGCCGAGCGGTCTAAGGCGCTGCGTTCAGGTCGCAGTCTCCTCTGGAGGCGTGGGTTCGAATCCCACTTCTGACAGTATGTTTTTTTTTTGTTGTTGTTGCTGAAAAGGTGAACTGGATGGTTCTCCAAGGACCAAAGTCCGTTTTATACCTCACAGAGAGTAGATACCAGCAAAAATAAACGGCAACAGCAAAGTTTTACATCTGTCCGCTGCAGAAAAGGGGCTAAAGATGAACTGAGTAAAGGAGCACAATACAAAAATGACTGCAGGTTAGTGGATGATATAAGACAGACGTTAAATAATTATTTTCTAACTGTTTTATATAATGTGAGTGTTTCAAAGCAAGGAGTGCAATGCATATTGCATACAGGAAGAGTATTCTGCATATAATCAACAGTCTTATAATTTAATGACGAATGTTATGAATGTTAAAAATACTTACAGTGATAGTGTTTTCGCTTGTTTCTGTGTTGATAAAGTCATAAGGTTCAATAGCTACAGGAACATTTTGTGTGCATTGCTTTAACATTCAAAGTCCACCAACAAGATAGGCTCATAGGCATATACAGTATAATTATAAATATACAATATGTGAATTCATTTTACTTGTAATGCTTGTGTACATGTAACATCCTCTTCTGTCAAATGATTCTGACAATTTAAAGTTTTTAACCCTTAATTTTAACTTATATTGTCTGCTATTCTGCTGTTTCCCTTTTTACAAGAGGAAGGGAGAGGGTTCTCACTTTATTATGTTTACTGAAGTTATTTATTACTTTGACAAACAGATGTATCCACCTAACCTACATGATCACACTAAATACATTGTAGGTGTGCAAAGGTGTATGGAGAGAGCGAGAGAGAAAGAGGGCGTGTAAGAGAGAAAACTTCTATTTGTTCAGGCTAAGTTTCTAGGTAGCGACAACACCTGCATTACCTGTTCTGGTGTGTCTCCACTCAGGTGCATGCTTTCTTTTTTTCTAAAGTGACATTTTCATATATATACTGAGAAGAAATGGCAGATTTTCCTGGTAAGGTCAACACTCAGACCAGCTCACAAGAACCTCAAAGAAGTTATGGAATCCCATCAAGTGTTGACATGAACTTCATCAAGGGCATTCCTGGTATTCTACTTTTGGCTGAGATTGTAAGTTGGAAAACTGTAATTTCCCATGATTTATCATATGATGAAGTGTTGCTTTTGAAAACTATTTCTTTCTCCCTTCATCATAAACTCACAGCCACTTTTCTATGCTGTTTCTTTATTCTTCAAAAATAATGCCGGTATGAGAAATACTGAGACTGTGTAGGTGTTGGTTGATAAAAAACTGACCAAGCCCATGTACTATGGATTATGGTCATAATGTTTCATACAACTAGGATATTATGCCATTGTTAGATTTATTACCACAGACTGCATGCTTACACAGAGTTTGCGTAGACGTAGATGTAATGTTTATATTGTGGTACTTGAATTAGGTGCATTTCTACTCTGAGCCAACATACAAGTCCATATCTCTGTGTTATTTAGAAACATCGTTCAGCTGTACGTATTTATGAACATGCAACTATCAAGACAACATACAGAAAAATTATTATCTGACTATATGAGCAAACATAAATGAACATAAACTAAACTAATCGTACAATAAACATTTCTGAATATCAGTATTTATGAAGATGATCCTTATCTGTCTTCTCATTGGTTATTGGGTCAGTACCCCTAATTAAAAATGCTCCCCTCAATACAAATACATAACTTATGTAATCAGTGTTGAATCAGTAAATATATACGTAAATGTAATATTACTGAGCTTTACTGAATATTGGACCTGAGATGTGTCTGTTTTTAGTCTTTATTCTGTGGAGCAAGTCATAGTTGTTGTTTGAAGGTATCTTGTGTCAGACACATAGCCTGAAAGCTGAGACCTTTATCAGATGAATAATACATTATGAACTTTTGATATTCATTGTACAAAATACAAATGGATGCCATTGACATCGTCTGTTCATATAAAAATTGTATTTGTATTTTCTGTACTTGTATTTCTTCTAAAATTTATAACTGAAAACATTCCTGAGGACATACATCAATACTTCCAATACTAAATGTGATTATGCTAAAATGTCAGTAATTGCTGACAGGATTAGATATCTAATGAACATCACCAGGATGATTCACACTTATGTCACTTTAATTTTAAAGCTCACACGTTTCAGCGCACGTCATCTGAGCTAATTCAACACCCTTACGTCTAGAAAAGCCTTAATGGAAATGGAAACCCTAAAAATAACTAAGGGTTTTCTTGACTTAAAGGATTAATTTCCCCAAAAATGAAAATTCTGTAATCATTTAGCCCCCCCTTATGTCCTTTTGAAATCTGTATGGCTTTTTTTCTGTGAAACACAAAAGAAGATCATTTGAAAAGAATTTAAATTTAAAAGGATTTTTAGACAGTTTTTGCCCATACGAAGAAAGTCAATGGGGTCCGATGCTGTTTTAGACTCCACTGACTTTGATTGTATGGACAAAAACTGTCTAAAAATCCTTTTAAATTTAAATGATGAATCTTTGGGTGGACTATCCCTTTAAGTGACTGTATTTTTCATTGATGTTTAACATATGATCATCTCCATCCTCTGTTTAGGTTGTTGGATTACTGGTGTGGGCGCTGATCGCCAGTACTCCATTCGCCTCTTTATCTGCTGCTTATGGCTGGGTCCTTTTTGTCAGCGTGACACTGTGGCTTTTGAGCATCGCCCTGTTGGTTGTGCTATTGCTGAGGTTTCATCAAAGTCTACCCACAATACCCTGGCCTTTGGTGGTGAGACTCTCACTTGTCTCATGGAGTAGATAACATATTTAAATCAAGGCTTTGTCGGTCAAATCAAGTTTGTAATCCTGTCTCCCTTTCTTCCTTGTAGCTCATGGTGTTTTACTTAGTCGCAGCTGTTCTATACCTAACTGCCTTTTTGACGAATGCTGCATCCGTTCCATTCGGGTTTTACCGTGGTCATCTGGGAACTTCTGCAGTGAGTGAAAACATATCTTGAACGCACACTCCACACATTCACATACTATGAGCTGAAAGAGTGTCTGACTAAAGTAAAGCTGATCTGATAACAGGTCAGGTGATTCAGATGTCAGCAACACTCTCAAGACCTAACAAATTACTACCGTTCAAAAGTTTGGTTAAAGAAATTAATAATTAAAGAATCAAGCCTTGGTGAGCCTCAGAGACTTCTTTCAAAAACATTAAGAAATCTTACGTTCAGTGTACTGTAGATAGGGCCTTCTTAAAACATATTGATTAAAAATATAAGTCGCTATGCCAAAGCATCTAATCTGAAGCAGAGCCTTCACTTGTAACTGTATAAAGCATGTTTCATCACTCACTGGAATACACAATACAGTGTCATAGACCAAATAAAAGGCTTTTAGGAGATAGTTACAATGTGAAACTCTGTAGAGTTGTATGTGTGTTTTATAGGGCTTTAAAAACCTCATCGGCCAGAGTCCAGGTTAAATTATGCAGCAAGCACATGACAAACCTATAATGCTCTATAGTGGAGGAGTGTAATCACAATGTATACCTCCTGCATGTGTAAAGGTCATATGCTTAAGTTTCTAAATTATTACAGCATCTTTAAAACTACATATCTGCTCAATGACTGCGTATATACTTGCATGTAAAACAGTTATGTGCCCTGAAATCATTATCTGGGGGTTAGCTTGTATTATGGCTCACTCAAAGTTCTTAAAGGGATAGTTCACCAAATAATGAAAATTCTGTTATCATTTACTCATACTGATGTTGTTTCCAACCTGTATTTGTTTCTTACTACTGTGGAATACAAAAGAAGATATTTTGAAGAATGTTCAACTGTTTTTGCTCAAAACAACATTGGACCCCATTAACTTTCATTGTATGGAGGATCATCTTCTTTTGTGAACTGCCTATGTCTTATACTTGGTACAATTTGTAAGATCGTCATCATTTTTTTTTCTTGCAGTTCTTTGCCATAGTGGTGACCCTGTTATATGCAGCTAGCTGCTACTTTGCCTATTTTGGCTGGAGGGGTGAAGGGCAAAACGCAGCGGGGAGTACAGTGCCTGTGTAGACCATCCTCTGATTAACACTGTCATACCCTATGTGAGGACACTTCCAAGAGGATATTACTCGGATTATTTGGTATTGCTGAAAATCCTCTTCAGGAACGTCCGTCAACACTTCTGTATAATGGTGCCAACATAATTGCTAGATGGTTTGTAACATGGACATTGTGTGTACTGAGAGTCACCACCCTGCACTTGCAGCTTTTTGGAGTCCGTAAGATTTTTTAAATATTTTTTCTTTTTCAACACGGAGGTATTGATTAAAAGTGATTACATTTATAATGAAAAAAAAAATCTATTTCAAATAAATGCTGTTCTTTTGAATTTTCGGTTCATCAAAGAATAGCTTTGCCATCACAGGAATACATCCTATTTTAAAATTATAATTTTTTTCACTATATTACTGTTTTATTGTATTTTTGATCAAAGAAATGCATCCTTAGTGAGCATTAGAGACTCCTTCAAAAACATTAAAATCTTACCAACCCCAAACTTTTGAATAATAGTGTACTATTTTTGTAAAATACACAAACTGACTTGAGCAAATATGTATTTAAGTGGTGAGGTTCTTGCATTATTGTAAAGTTATGCTTAAGAACGTAATTGATTCATTGTTTTGAGCATAAATGTTTTGATAAAATGATTAAAGAACAATTGTATTTATTTATTCCATACACAGGCTCAAATATGTCTATATATACAAATAAACAAATATACACAATTACACAACATTCATCTAGTAAGAACAACACATTCTATGTAAAGAAGGATGAAATTTGCACTGTATACATCAACAAAACTTATTTTGAAAAGCTGTATGAGATTATTTGCATTGTTTCTGGTAATTGTATAAACATATTTTTTTAATGATGCAATATTTCACCTGGGCTTGTGAATGGTTAAAAAGGGTCTTCCAGAACTGTTGTCATATCAGGAACATTGTATAATACTTTTTTAATAAAAAAGCCCTTTTTGATTGTCAAGTGAAAGGAATTATTTTGGTATCTAATGATATAAAATGGAGGGGTTCTTGCATGAAAATATGCAATAAAGTGGCAGCTTTGAGATGTTGAGGCTCATTACAACTTTCTACATCAACTTGGTCAGAAACGGCAATAGTGTTTTGCTGCACTGTAAGCCAAAACAAGATATGAAGAACTGATCCAGATTGAGTCTGGATTTAGTGACAGATCATGAGAATACTGTTAGAAGAGTCATACCAAATGAGCTGACCGTTAACCTGAATTTACGTTTAAACATTAACCTAAATTAAACAAAGATTCCCTTCTGTCAGTTTAGTATAACAATGATTGTTTTGGGATGTGTTGGAAAGGAATTTTCAATGAATATTCATCTTTTTAAATGGGAGTTATCATTGTGTTGATCAAGTTCATTTACATGAAATCCCCATTTTCATTGGTTCAGCTCGATTGTGAGGCCATGCTGGAGGTCAGAGGTGAAGCTGAAGCAGAATTTAATGACTTCACCACTAGTCCGGTACTAAGGTCCAATCCTCTACCCTCCTTTTCCTATAAAAAGAAGATTGGGAAAACGAGTTTCTGCCACAGACTACTGGCACATTTATGGCTTTTGTTCATGGTAGTAGAAAAGTAGGCCAATGTTTCATTGTAGTAGGTGATTAAGTTTCAGATTATTTTATTATAGCCAAGAATTACATTTGAACTAGGCAGAACAGCTTTTCTCTAAACTGTAGAAGAAGTTTAAAGAAAAGAACAGATTTTTACTTACTGCTCTGTAATCAATGAACATCTCTTTGAAGGCCATAAAGTCAGTGAAAGTGAGCAGCATGTCAAGTATGTCACCTGAGACTTCATCTTTGTGCTGTCTAATTGAAAAAAATAAAATAAAAGAAGTCAAAATTAAAAAAAAAAGTAAAGGTCACCATTGGATTAATTTTCTATGCAAATACCATCATATGTAAATACCTCCATCTAGTGGTAAATTATGTGTATTACAGTAAGAAGACTTTTTAAACTGGGTTCCAGGGGACCGCAATACAGGTGGGAATCACAGGGTACCTCACGATACGATACGATACATGGCTCATGATACAGCAATTCTGCGATAATCGATATATTGCTAGACAATCCTATAATGATCACAATATCTGTCTAACTATGAAAACAAAATGCCTGTGAAACGGGTAAGTGCAGGTTTTCCAAACTTTGGACTTAAAGTGCATCTATTATTTTACTCACACTGCTGTCCGCCATCCCGTTAAAAAACCTCTTTTTATTAGGCTAGTTAACTAATGTTCACGTTTCCCTCATTTATGTGTTGAGTGCCACCTCGAGGAGCCAAGAAGTAGCGATGCTGGGAGCAAGGAAATCTATTTAGAGCGCCTTATTAATTAAAATATCGATATTTGGCGCCAGCGTATCAATTCTCGTATCGCACAGAGAAGGACAATGATATATTGCCCTATCGATATTTTGTCCCACCCCAGGCCCCAAGGGAGTGCTAGTTTAGAGAAAAACAGTGTAAAAAAATCTATAAAATATATTAATTATATATTTTAAAAAAAGATTAAACAAAATAAATAAATAATAATGGATTTAAAAAATGGTAAAGAATAAAAAAATCATCAAAAAAAAAAAGTACATAAATAAAAAATACACCTAACTATACAGTACTACAGTGAATAAAAAAAAGTGTAATGTAACAGAAAATAAATGTTTTCCAAATATTATTTTACACATATTTATAATATAATTTTTAATAGTATAAACTGGGTCTTTATACTTGAAAATATTTTTTTACATTTTAGGATGGGGGTCCCTCACATTACATGATCATATTTAGGGGCCCATGGTATCTAAAAGACTGAAAACGCCTAAGACTGACTTAGACTGAGTTGCTATTGTCTGTATTGTATATTTTGAGATACATTGTATTGACAGTCACTGTCAAGCCACTATACTCGGGGTTAGAAAAGCTGATGAATTCTGCATACTTAAGTGAATTGGTGAAGGAATCCATGTTGAATCCAGGAATTCGCTCTACCAGCTGCTGCTCCAGATGCTTTTCTAGGATTTCAATCTGAAATTGCAAAAAAATCATAAATGACAGTTAAATATTTCCATCTCAACAAGGGTCATAAACGTGTGATTAAAAAAGCTCAAAGTGGTCACATACATATTCATTAAATATAGGTGTATAGCTGAGTTTATTCTCCTCAGAGTCATCAAACTCAAGGTAATATTTCTCCATGAAAGACTGCTGAAGATATTGGAATTCATCCTCTGTGGAGAAAATTACGTGTTAGTAATAACTAGGTCATATTTCACCCAAAACCATAAGAAAAAAGGAAGAAACGGAAATTACATTTTTAAAATCAAATTAAAACTAATTAAAGGAATAGTTCACCCAAAAATGAAAATTAGCCCATGGGTTACTCACCCTCAAGCCATTCTAGGTGTATATGACATTCTTCTTTCAGACGAATACAGTCGGAGTTATATTAAAAAATGTCCTGGCTCTTCCAAGCTTTATAATAGCAGTGAATGGCTGTTTCTGTTTTGAAGTCCATAAAAGTGCATCAATCCATCATAAAAAGTGCTCCACACGGCTCCGCGAGGTTAATAAAGGACTTCTGAAGTGAAGTGATGGGTTTGTGTAAGAAAAATATCCGTATTTAAAACTTATTTTCAGTTTCTCGTGAACGCACATACGACAGTTAGCGGAAGTTAGAGATTACAGTTTGTAAATTTTTAAATCACTTCAGAAGGCCTTTATTAACCTCCCGGAGCCGTATGGAGCACTTTTATGATGGATAGATGCACTTTTATGGACTTTAAAACAGAAACAGCCATTCACTGCCATTATAAAGCTTGGAAGTAAAGCATTAAGCATTTTTTAATATAACTCCGATTGTATTCGTCTGAAAGAAGAATATCATATACACCTAGAATGGCTTGAGGGTGAGTAAATCATGGGATAATTTTCATTTTTGGGTGAACTATCCCTTTAAGTACATTTTTTTCACGAAAATTGACTGGGACATGTCCTTGACAGATTATGTAAAATTCACCCTTGTTAAAGATAAATTCTACTAGATTATATTCATAATTTACAATTGTGGTCATAAGTGATTTAAGTGATTTAAAATAATAATAGATAGATTAATACCCATTATAATGTCCTCGATGTTCCCAATTACCATGTCAAATTCTGCATCAGCATCTGATGACCTGGAGAGACAAAATATTATGGATAAAAGAAGTGAAAATTTGATAAAGTTACATGCATTTTTATAACTCACTATCTTTATAACTCACTTTGAAACAGCAAAGTCCTCTTCTTCCAAATTTTGCATTTCAACTATGTTCTCGTTGCCACTCAGCAGATCTTTTGGGTTGCAAAGAAAGTTGAAATAAAAAAAGTGTAAATAACGTTACAAAAAGCACAGATAGAATTTTAAATATCCGCGACAGATATGATCGTAATCATGAAACTAGTCTGACAGATTTCAGTAAGCTAGCTGGTAGTAGTGCAGGTGCATGGCTGACGCACTGGAGCTTTAAAGACGCCAGGACGGTAGTGCATAATCAAACGGTTGGTTTCGTGACCTAGGAGATACAGTCGATTATTTTTAATTCGCACGTTTATGGATATTTTAAAACAATTAATTACCTGTCTCTTGAGGATCCATCATAAATCGCCCGAACGTTCTTCCTGAAGTCGCTGCTGCCACGGCAACGGGAGAACGCGTACTTGCTCGAAATGTGTCCGGTAGAAACAACTTTCCTTTCATTTAGTTCTGCCTCTTTGACCTAAAACAAAAAAAGAAGGTATGCTATTTCCGGACCATTACAGTGGCGTTTAGATGTTGTGGTTCATTTTGCCTTTTCTAATTAATGATCTTTTAGTAAGTCAGGCGATAAGTGTTTCAAGTTGAACGAATTTGGCATGTCAAATCATAAGATCAAATCTGTCATAATTTTAATAATGACCTGTTTTATTGTGGAGAGACAGGAAATCATGTTTATTTATCTATGATATCATGAAATATAATCTGCATTATTAGATATAGCCCTTCTGTCTTATTTCGACACACTGTAAACAAAAATCTATCTATATATGATTCCTTTCCCCAAACTTTTCAATGCACATTATTTTAAAGAAATAAATATTATAATAAATAAATAAATATAAATATTATTTGTAAAGATGTAAATGTAAAAATGTACAACAAAATAATAAAAAATGAGAAAATACAATGCCACAATAACACAGAAAGAAATATTTGATTTATACATAACCACCCTGCAATGCAATTATAAGATTCACATTTATAAAATGTACGAAATTTGGTACATTTCGTATGTATATGTTGTTTACCGAATATAATTATTAGCTGTACTATATATTTATTTTCAATGCAAAATGTCATCTTTAAAATAAAATATCACATGAGATACAGTAATCCTTACCACACATTCCAATTTTATCCTAATATAGTTTTCAATTTCTTCTGGAACAATATTCAATAGAAACAATGGTAAAGCAAATATGTGTAATAACTGTAAATGTGTAATATATTCAATGTAACACAAAATATACAAAGATACTTATTTTTGTTCTTCAAAATATGTTTTATATGTTGGTGTAGTTTGGTGTATTTTCAACTTCAGTGTATGATCGCAAATAAAAAATTTAATGCAGCTGCCTAACGACTTTCCTTGTTTTGTGTCACGCACATGACGTCACTCAGCGTCGGCCCGTGACGCTGCGTCTCTTTGTTGGCCCAGCAGCAGCGTCGCTCCTCTGTTGTTGTTTTCTCTGCTGCTGGAAAATCTGGAATGCTAGCAAGCTAAAGAAGTATTCTCGTTTTGGTTTGCTCTATCTGCCAAATAATACACATCGAACTTATCTCACTTGGCGTGTCGCAACCCAGTCATGGACTCAGACGAGGGTTACAATTACGAATTCGACGACGAGGAAGAGGAATGCAGCGAAGACAGCGGCGAAGATGAGACCGCGGACGACACCCTGGAGCTCGGCGAGGTGGAGTTGGTTGATCCCGTTGTGGCCGGCGGAGAGCGAGACGACTGTGG
>CM077181.1:7201285-7361285 GCA_039654105.1 Coreius guichenoti | reverse complement strand
TTTTAAAAGTATTTAATGTCATTATATTGTTTAGAGCCTAAGAAACAAATGGGGAAAAAAATACATTTTTGAAAAAAGATATTTTCTGCATATGTTATGCTATGTCCTCTGTAGTGGACACCAGGTCTCGGTTGTTTAAAAAAAATAAAAAGACATGAAATTACATGTTTTTCATTCACCAATCAATTTTTAGGTTTCATGATTTTTTTTTTTTTAACCAAACTTTGTATAAGATGATTCTCAACTATGTTATGAAAGATATAATGGAATGAATTGATATACCATTTTACTTTATGCAATATGTGGGTAAAATGGCCATAAATAGGTAGTCCCATTAAATACAATGTATCTATAGTATACACTGTAATTAATTTGTTCTTGGGGCAACATGTAATGATAAAAGAAGTGTAATAATGGGAGTAATAATTGGGAACATTTTCATAATAAAATAATATTTCATAAGAACATTGATATATAATTTCTTATTCAATTCTTGTGTCTCCCAAAATGCCTGATAAACATGATTTATGTACTGGTGTCCTCTGACATGTATGAAATCGATGCCCCGTTTTGTAACAGAAAGTCATATTTGGATTAGAAACCCCATAACGTTTTCCTAAGATGTTGATTTATGCCAAACAATTTGAAAATTAGTTAGATTTAAACGATAATTTCAAAATATTATCATATTTCCATAAGAGTGCTAAATGTGATCACTAAATTAATCTCAGTCATTTTTAAAGACCAAGGAGTTGTTGTTGTCATGGTGAAACAAACATTTGGTATCTTTAAAAAGCCATGAATGTACTCTTTACAGGACATCCAGACTTAAAACTGTGACATGTATGGTGTCAGAGAAATATATATATATTTTCAATATAATGTCCACTACAGATGACAGAGGTCTATTGCTGGGTCCCAGGAGGATATTATAAAGGCAAGCTCAATCAACAGCACTTTAATTTTTACTTTTCTCTTCTTTTCTTTAAAAACAATATCTGGATACAGTGAGGCACTTACAGTGGAAGTGAATGGGGCCAGACTGTAACTGTTAAAATTACTTCGCTTTTCTGTGTAAAGTTTTATCTAACAACTTTGTCGCCATAACTCTGAAACAACCACAAAAAATGACGAGAACAACTTTACAGCTCAGTAATACTTATAAAATTATAATCTTCACATTTCTGCTGTGAAAAATTGGCCCCATTTACGCACCCTTACATTGATTTTTTAAAGGAAAAAAAATGAGAGAGTCTAAATGATTTTTTTGGTGGTAATTAGCATTATGCTACAAATGCTGTCAATTGAGATTAACTTGTATTGAACCTGGAATATTAATTTAAGCAAGAAAAAAGTAATCAAGATGGGTGATGACCTTTTATATTAGCGGCTGGTTTCAGCTCTAGTCGGATTGAATAGCTAGTATTTGGACATTTAATGGCTCGAGATGTCTTTTCTTTCTTTTTTTCATTTCCAACCTTTATTTCAGTTGTTGCTGAGCTCAGTATTTCATATGGAAATGGCATCTCTGCCTAAAGAGAAAAATTCTATTTATTTTATAGTCTCAGACTAAAGCGCATTACGCATTCATATAATTCAGAAGTGACTACAAGGCAGACATCCGCTCTCGTTCCATATACTGGTAATTATATGAATACTCTGCATACTCCCCCTTTCTCTGCTCTGATATGATCTAATAACATGCCACAAATTATTGCATGCCTGCCTAAGCCTGGCACATGTCTGATTGCTTGGATACATTAATGTGCCTTCATAGAGCTTTTAGAGAGCTTGAAGAGATGCAATTTGAGAATGTAATGGGAGTGGGTGCTTTTAGCCTTGGACATGTCGCTTACTGGGGCTTAGGGGCTAGCTGACATTTGGAGGCATGTGTTCATTGTGAAAGCTTCATATGCTGCGCGCCTAATGTGCAGAACGCAAGTATTGTAAATTTCCCATGCACACACACTATTCCCACATTAAAACCAACAGTGAAATATCACAAAAGCATGTTTTCTTACTGTCTGTCAGAGAGGCTCATCATCTTCTTTTTCAACTGTGCCGGTCTCTTTTCTCTGGCGAGAGAATGGCCTGAAAGGGAAGGCTTGATGCCAGGTATTGGTGACACGGCAAGGGGAATTTGCTGCCTTTGCCACAAAAGATTTGGGGAGCCGCATTTGCATAAGGTCAGAGCCTGCCTCCCGATGGAAGTTGTGCAGCATCTCCCGTCTCTTAGCAACCCTCTTGCTCTCTTGGTCCTTGCGTTAAATTGACTGGTCCTCTCCTTTTCTTCCTTTTCAGTGAGAGGCTCACAATAAAATGCCACCCTCCAACCTATGTCTGTCACCCAGAAGGTCATCCTTCTCTTTTTTGCCCCCCTCCCCACTCATTCTCTTTACAGAGCTTTCATCTCCAATTAAACAATGCAAAGAATATTTGTTTGGTGGTCATGGATAAGGAAAAAAAAATAATTCTGTTTTCTTTTATTTTTACCCATTTTAAAATATGTTTAATTTTTCTAATTAGAAATAATGATTCCATTACAAAATGGAAAATCTGTTCAGTACATTAATAATAATAATAATAATAGTAAATCAGAATATCCATTGAGGGAAATAATCATTCGCAGGGCAGATGAGAGGGGAAAGGATGTTACATGCCTTTTCCTTCCTGTGATGGTGGGGTAAAGCTGGGTCGAGAAAGGATAAGAGCAGTGGAGCTGGGTGTGTTGACAGAAATTGGTTGGCTTTTCTGCCTTGGTGGTGGGAGGGGGTGAAAAGATCCAGATGCTGAGAAGCTGTGTTAATAGAGGGTCAAAATTGGACAATAGTATCCATCACTGCTTTCAAAGCTGCCTCTGTTATCCAGACCAATTTCTGACAGCTCTATCAAACAGAATTGGTGGGATGATTCAATTACTATGGTTTTGGCATGGCAGTAGCAGCGGCACACCATCATTTTCAGGGCACTTTAAAGACTCCCCCTCTACATCTTTGTGTATCCTGTATGGTGGCTCTAATGTAAAATCTTGTGGATTATATGTACATACATCTAAATGAATGACTTCTGATGAGGTAATAAAATGTGGTAAAGAGTTAATGACAAGAAATGAGTCTAAAGAGGTAATCTTCAACATAGATTAAGACTAGACAAGCTGTGATTATAATTATGATAATGTGATGATGTTGATAGCAGAGATGATGGTGGTGGTGGTGGTGATGATGATTATGATTTATATATAGTTGCATTTGAAATGAGTTTATTCAAGCCTTGTCTATGACCAAATTTTTTTTTTTTTACATCATATAAACTCGTCTTAATTATATTTCAGTTACTATCTCGCGTTTCAGACAGGTATTGAAGAACGCATTATTTCACATAATCATGAGCTGGTGTGGTCATGGTTGTCGTTTGCTTAAAAAAAATAATAATTCTGAGTTACTAAGCGCTGCGTCAGTCATCTCACAAAGACGCGTTGTGTATTAACGAGCAATACATTTGTTACAGTATTTATTAATCTTTGTTAATAAAAATCCAGTTCATGTTCGTTCACAGTGCATTAACTAAAGTTAACAAATACAATATTTGATTCTAATAATGTATTAATGTTGAAATGAACATGAACTAAGATTAATAAATGCTGTAGAAGTATTGTTCATTCTTAGTTCATGTTAACTAATGTTAAATTTATACCAGGAAGTGTCATTCTCAGCTTTGGTATGTTTATAATATTGACAAAATTATCTATGCTGATATAAATTTATTGCTGTTAAGCATCAATATATCAACAATTTTGTACTATTATTATTATTCGTTTAGAAAATCTACACCTGGCCTATCACTTCTATATTTGCTGTTTATAACTAAAAAGAGGGTGGGGAACGGTGATGAGAGATAGCATAAAAATATTTTGTAAAAAGTAAAGTTGATAATCAATCTAATTTGATGTTCACAATTAGTGTTGGTGGAATAGGCTCTCTTTATTGATATTAATTTTCACAGTTTAGAGATAAACTGTGGGTTTTATAGCCTACTTTGTTGCAAACAACTCTGGGAATATTATATCAAACTTTAAGAGGCTTGGCCCAAAAACAGACGTACGGACGTAAATAAAATGTGTTTCAATGTGTGCTCCAATGTTGCTGATGAAAAGACTAAAATTATGTTAATGGTCAATGTATTGCCTTGTAAACGCCGTTGTAGCGGGGAAACTGTTAAACGAGGATTTTTTTCCTCTTTTTAGTACAAGACTATTATGTTCGTTTTTGAAAATGATATAGGCGTATTTGAACTAATTTCCTTTCCCTTCTTAACGTGTGCACCCTGATACCGCGTTTTAAATGAGCAAGAGAAGTCATGAACAAGGCGAAGTAGTGAGATGGATAGTGCACTCAGTCATGCTGGCAGAGGTTGAGGGCAGTCTGAATTGTTGGCAGAAAGAAGGGGAGCATTAGTGTTCCTCTCTTGTACTTAAAGGTGCTGTAAGTGTCCCTGAACAGCTGTTAGCCACAGTGTTACACCTGTGAAGTTTGCTCATGTGAAAGCTGCTGGAAGGAGGGCGGCAAGCAGCCTGAAGTCAGAACAGTGACCCCTTCAAATTTTAATTAACTGCGAGCAGATGCACTGAAGACAAAGGTTCAATAAAGGACAAATTGGGAAGCATGAAGAAAGGAGAGAGGGAGGTAAAGAGGTGGGAAAACATACATGCAGCCAATCTGATCATTTTGCCCTTTAAACTTAGTCCGACGGCTTCACGAGCCACCCCAAATATAAATCATGTGTCTGGTCTTTAATTTGAGAGCTAGATCGTTTTAGAGAGACAAACTGTCTAAATGGCATATTTTAAAAGAAATGTTCACATAAATAACTAGACAACCGATTAATCCGATGAACTTCAATGAAGGAAGGAAGAAGGTCCCAATAGAAACCAAAAATGATCAATCAGACGTCATAGGAGAACTTTTTATTGTCTTATTCTCTATTTTTTCTGTATTATTATTATTTTTAGAAGACTATGTATATGTGCTATAAAGTACCTGAAAACGGATCCGAATAACGTAACATGTAAAAACGTCCAAAAAAAACAATACAGGCCCAAAATGTTCGATAATAAGAGTTTTCTTGATGAAGATACATTTTTAAACGAAAACTCGAATGCATGGAATCAAAACAATAAATTATAAACATTGACAATCAGACAAGATCTAAACTTTAATGCAAAATGTCATAGTAAATTCTTCTACAGGAAATGTATCCCGTTTGGTCTTTTTGAGGTGTGTGGATCCAGAACACACTCCCTGAGGGGAACCATACACATGTCTGACAGCGCGTGACCTGCTTAAATGACTATTACACTGCGATGATCATGTGATGAACACGTGGAGTAAAAGCACATTCAGGTGAAATGAATGCTGCACTCATTCTGACACTGGGAAATTGTACAGTAAGATTTTGAGGTAAAAGAAAATACGGTATCAAAACAATATTTCATCGTGTGTACCAAAATAGAACATACATTTCTATTGCATGCAAATAATTATAGCAGCAATGCCAAATATAATGTTAAAATGCATGTTCATAAAATAGCCTCACATTATTGTAAAAATATATATATTTTTTAAATTACAAATAAGTATTTATATAAATAAAATGTGACTATTAATTATTGTGGCCTAACAATTACTTGGTTTTCTGTAATGTCGGATTACTTGTCGTATATTAAGTGCCTTGATTCTCAAAACGGACTTCGACTTTGGTGTACCCTAATGACCAATAGCTTTCATAATTGTGTTTGAATGCATAAAGGGAGGCAAAGAGTAAAGAATATGCTAGAATCACAAACTCGTCAGTCGTGCCTGTGCGCATAAAATATTCTGCTGGGATATCTCATTTTTGATCGATATAAGAATGAGGAGTGATGGGCTTCTAAAATCGAGTTCCTAGACGCGATAGCTCATGTATAGGGGCCCCAACATCTCCCAATCTGCGCCTCAAGATTGTGATGATGGAAAGCCCTTGGACTTAGAGAACTGATTACATCAAAGAATCCCACGCTTATAGCTATCATTTGAAGTAATCTCCAGCCCTCTCCGGTCTCCCTCCTAAACATCCAGCGTTTCTCATTCCACTTGTCATTTTCCCAATGCTCCTGTCTCTCGTCTGCTCGTCATAGCCTGTAATAAACTGCCCTTTTTGTACGGAGTTAAAGTCCAAAGGGCATCAGATTTATTTCCAAATGACAGAAGAGGGGACAAGGGACAACCTCATATATCGGTCCTTCTCTTTCTCCCTGTACTCTTCCATTTCTCCTCACAGACAAAATCATCACACTGTGCCTTTGCTTCCACATTAGAAGCAGTTAACAATCAATGCTATAGGCCTACATAACTATCTAATAATAATCTGTACAAATGCATAATTTTACTTTTCAAAAAGGAGCTTATGTCCTAACCTGTGGTTATAGGATTACAATGATCAGTTTGTTTTATGATCATCATCCTCTTGACATATTGCCCATGTCTTTCAAAGATCAAATTGCACCCCGCCTGTGATTGAAATATCCCAAGCACTTAAAAAAAGAAATAATGTCATTACAATTGTAGGACCCCCTGCTATCAACACCATCTGATTCAAAATATCTTCTTCTTGAGCTTCTTCTTTCTTTAGGGCTGTCAAATCGATTAATCGTGATTAATCGCATCTAAACATAAAAGTTTGTGTTTATATAATATATGTGTGTGTGTGTGTGTGTGTGTGTGTGAGTGAGTGTGTGTGACACACATATATAATATAAACACAAACTTGTTAGATGTTCATGTTAGATGCGATAAATCGCGATTAAATATACACCCATATGTATGCATATATATATACACACACATGTAAATATATGTGTATATGTATATAGGCCTAAACACACACATTGTGTTTTCATGTTTTATGGGGACTTAGACTTAATGATGTTTATACTGTACAAACTGTATATTTTTTCCCCTAACCCTAATCCTACCCATCACAGAAAACTTTTTGCATTTTCAAAAAACATCACCTAGTATGATTTATAAGCTGTTTTCCTCATGGAGACCAAAAAATGTCCCCACAAGGACAAGGATTTTGGATATTGCCATCATTGTGGGGACATTTTGTCCCCATAATGTAGGGTTTACCAGGACACACACACACACACATATAAATATAATACGGTTAATCGATTTGACAGTACTAATTTTTCTTATATAATCATTATAACGTTCTGGTTAGAAAGAAAAGAATAAGCTTGGTCCTATAACGTGTAGGCTTCAGATAATCATTGGCACTTATCACACCTCATCCTTTTTCTTACCCCAGCACCACCAGCTCACACATGTTTTGATATATCCGCTGTATCGCCAACTGTAAAACATCTGTGCATGTGCTGCTGCGTGGGCAGGACTTCCACCCACTGTCAATGACCTGCAGTGATTCCTCCTGGACCTGTGCCACACAGAGGCTGTAAAACATGGGCTCTAGCTTCTTGAAGCTCTGTGTTTTTCTGCCATTCCGATACAACCACATCTCCTTTAGATCGAACCACTGTACAGACGCGCCTCCCCCTTCCGCACTTGACCACTATACAGGCAAAGTACTGTCAAGCCACTGGCTGTGACACAAATCCAGATCAACGACAGTGCTTTTGCTCTGTAGCATTTCCTCTCATCCCACTGCAATGTAAAACCAAAATATTGCTTGTCGTCGTTAAAGAGGGTCAAGATGATGGTGAGCACAATAACTCAGGTTGTGTCCCCTAATTAAGTATTTATGCGGCGGCAACTGGAGAAAGAGATATACTTTTACACAACACCAACCGCTCAGCCGGTCTTTTCTTCCCTTCCCCCTCCACGTATTGCTCTGCTTTTCCCAACGGCAGTGAGGCCATCGTTTCGTGCACTTCCAGCAATGATATCAAAAGGTTTTTTGGTCAAGCCAAAGAGAGGTCATTCTAATAATACCCAAGGTCATTGGTGGGAGCCAATGAGTCTCCCAGTCATTTTTCATTTGTTCGCAGAGTTAACGACAGTTGCAGGGGGACGGGAACTTGGAGCCAGTAGCCATGTGATGTCACAGACACATGCCAGGGGATTATAAGGGCAGGCAGGGGACAAGGCCTGTGGATTGAAAAAAGTAAATATAAGATTTTTTTATTTCTTATTAACATATACATAAAAAAAACATAATACACTTTATTTGGTAACACTTTATTTTACAGTGTCCTTGTTACACATGTTAAATGTACTTACCATAGTAACAACAGTAAATTATGCATAATTACATGCAACTAACCCTCAACCAAACCCTAATCCTACCCTAACCCTATAGTTAGAACATGTAGTTAATTAATATTACTCAGTATTTAAATATATAATTACACTGTAACAATGACACTTTAAAATAAAGTGTAACCCTTTATTTTAAGGTGTCCCTGTTACAGAGAAATTACACATTTAAGTACTGAGTAATATTAATTAACTACATGTTCTGACTATAGGGTTAGGGTAGGATTAGGGTTTTGTTTAGGGTTAGTTGCATGTAATCATGCATAATTTATAGTTATAGCAAATACATGTAAAGTGTAACAAGGACACGATAAAATAAAGTGTTACCCAGAATGTTTTTTAAAAAGGCAGACAATTGAAGATGAAATAGAAAATAAGAACTATTAAAAGTTTTACAGTATGTTATCTCATCTTAACACTTTTTGACAGTTTTGTTTATGGTAATATGTCAGATCAGAACTAGACAAACACCATTTCTGTAAAAGCTTTGGTTCATTTACCTGGAAGCAGGATTCTTACAAAATAAAATACAAAATGTAGATGTATTTAATAACCTCAGTACATCTATTCTAAGAAGACTATGAAGTTCTATGAAGTTTCAAGACACAAAACAGCTATTTGAAATAAAAGAAATACCAACCTTGAAATGTGCTGGACCTTGAAAAGTGTGTGCGTGTGTTTCATGTGAAACCTAATGTCTCTTAACGCATACACTTCTTATGTGTAGAGTACTTAAACTGTATTTATTTGTAAACTGTATGACAGGATGGTTTGGTGTGGGTGTCAGGTGCACTTTGAAATGTATAGAAATGATCTCTGTAAGCTGAAAAAAATGCATAGACATGCACAAATGTGAAACACACAAACCTCACAAGACAGATTATTCCATTTAAAATCAGATTTCCATTTTTACTTTAGTTTTGGATAAAATGAACACTAACTGGTGGACAGTTAATGCTCGTTGGAGTTGAAGTCCATGTTATCCTGGCGCTCAAGATGGTCTGTCAGTTCCTTTCGCTGCCACCGAAATGACAGCATTGACCTAATTGTTAGCAATCCGGCACATCAGTCACAGCCCTTGTGCATAACTTCAGCTCGCGATAATGATAAGGAAGGGAAGATTTGGACAAATTTCTTTTGAGGAATGATCTGCACTCCACTCCCCTCTGCTTCATTGGTCTGCATGCAGATAGCTCTGTTCCTCTAGCACAAGGTCATAGAGTGTAAATATGAATTGCATTTTGCATTAATTCCAGATGAGTGAAGCTGTCAGACAAATAATACCAGCTTTCAGTCCTGCATTCTGCCACTTCTCCCCCATTTTTTGGCCAAGAGGTCACGGGCAAATTGAAAGTGGCAGCTCGGCCAGCATGTTTGACAGACTAATATTGTTAGAGTACCCTGTCATAGCCCTGATCAGAGCTGCACAACACATACTGTCTGCAAGGGGTCTCCGTGTTTTGGCTGATGGAACAACTCCAGGCAGTCCCAAGAAGAAGGCAGAGGAAAGACAGAGGCGTCTCATTCCATTTCAGTAATTCCCTAATTAAATTAGTTGCAGTTCTTTTATCAGGTGCCTGTAAAGTTACTTTTCTGAATGTACCAGTCTTTAGGTCACCACATATATAGGCTTATTCAAGTGAACATTGTTACATTGTTTTTAATTAGACCTTAAAGAGATAGTTCAGCCAAAAATTACACTTATATCTGTAGAACGCAAAAGAAGATACTTTGAAGAACGTTTTTGGTCAAAAAATACATTGGACCCCTTCAACTTTCATTGCATGAACAAGGAAAAAGGGAACATTTTTCAAAATATATTTCATGTTCCACAGGATAAAGAAAGTCAAGGTTTAGAACTTTAGTCTGTTATATGGTGCTCAATCATTGCAAATGGTGTTTCACTTGGCAGTCTTTCGAATTGACAGAAAAGCTGTCAATTCGACAATTTTTTTTTTTTTTTTTTTTTTACAGTGAGGAGCACAAAGGTTTATGCATTTTTCTCCTACATTTAAAGGGATAGTTCACCCAAAAATAAAAAAATGTTGTCATCATTAACACACCCTCAAGTTGTTCCAAATATGTTTATTTCTTCCGCTGAACACCAAAAATATATATTTTGAAGAATGTTGGTAACCAGACAGTTGACAGTAGCCATTGACTTTCATAGTAGGAAAAAAATACTATGGAAGTCAATGGCTACCGTCAACATTCCTCAAAATATCTTCCTTTGTGTTCAGAAGAAAGAAACTCATACATGTTTGGAACAACATGAGGGTGAGTAAATGATGACAACATTTTCATTTTTGGGTGAACTATCCCTCTAACTGGGAAGAGACTTGCAAGCTGGTTAGAAAAGAGAAGTTGTTACTTTTAAATATTTATTTACCATTCACAACATGATGTCTATTAGTTTTGATAGAATTCTGTGTTCTAATAATTTAATGACATGCCTACACATCAAAATGTCATTTTGTCACATCTTATTCCATACCAGCTAGCTGTCAGTCTCAGCTCCATTATCACCTGCTTTGCTTATAAATGAGGTCTCCCAGTAACTTCTCAAAAGCAGGAAAAAGTGGCCATGGAGAAAAATAACTTGTACTCTCAGTCTTTTCTTCTTGTCAAGGACCCTTGAGAGAGAAAAAAGTGATGCAGTAAGCATGAATGTGTGGATGTCCAAAGACTGTAATGATTATAAATCTATTGGGATTTGCATGTTCCACACCTCCAACCAGCCACAGGACAGATCAAAAACATGCAAAACATAAAATAATGGCACCTGTCACTGGTTTAATGGGAGATATGCTGCTTGCGGCTGAGAAGGGGGAGGTTGTGTAGGAAAATGAAAAGAAAGAAATTCCTACTCGGGAGTGAATATTCATATCAGTATTGTCATCTGCAATAACAAGAGGTGTCCATTTCACATCACTCAAAGTACACTGATGTGTGTTAGAACTGATCTGGACGACATCTTAAAGAACACTGGAACATAGCCACCCATTCAACGTGGGCACAAAAGATGTAGACATGCTCAGGCTGGCTCCGCAGAAGGCTCTCTGATGTTATCAAAATATCAAAAGTAAGTCGTGCACAAGAGCTTTGACAGGGGTCAAGGTCTATGTCTACATCTTCACATGTGTCAGTATAGGTCTGGGTAGGAGACCTATGGTGTAAATGGGCTTCTACGCCTGTCATCCCCTTAATAGACTTGTCAACCAATGGCACAGCCCGAGGAGCAAAGCTAGTGGCATGTTGTGCAACGACCATATGTGAGTCTTTGAGGACTTAACGTTGACCATAAAAAATAAAGAGCATGGCGACAATGGATCATTTTTAAATCTTACCTTATTCATCGTGTATTCACACGGGAGAAAGAATTTTCTGAAATCAATGTAAAAGATAAAAACAACGAACGCCATTTTAACTTTAATTCAAAGCAGTAAGCGGCTAAAAATTACCTGTACACTTTTTCTACTTGTCGCTTGCGCAAGTAGACTATTTTCCCCGTACTTTTTCGAAATATTTAATATCTTACCATTTCAGATGTTTTGGGATTATTTAATGGTTCAGCGAAATAAATAAATAAATAAAATGTTACAACAACAACAGCAATAATAATAATAATAATTATTATTATTATTATCCTATTATTTTTTATGGTAATCATATCCACCATACCTTTTTTAGATAAGTTACACAGCATTTTTTTTTTATTTTTTAAATGACAACAAAATGTGACCCTGGACCACAAAACCAGTCATAAGTAGTATATTTGTATATTTGTGGCAATAGCCAACAATACATTGTATGGGTCAAAATTATCGATTTTTCTTTTATGCCAAAAATCATTAGGCTATTAAGTAAAGATCATGTTCCATGAAGATATTTTGTAAATGTCCTAGTGTAAATATATATAAAAAAAGTTATTATTAGTAGTAATATGCATTTCTGAGGACTTCATTTGGACAACTTTAAAGGCGATTTTCTCAATATTTAGATTTTTTTGCACCCTCAGATTCCAGATTTTCAAATAGTTTTCTCTCGGCCAAATATAGTGCTATCCTAACAACAAAAAAAAAAAAAAAAAAAAAAAAAAAAAAAAAAAAAAAAAAAAAAACTTTCTCTCTCTAGATTGCAGAATGGCTTATATGCAAGCAGAAGAGGTTCATAAATCAAACCTAGAGGGTTAATTCGTTTTTTTTTTTTTTTTGGCATTCTTGGTCTGAATTTTCACTTACTATAGCCTATGGGCGATTTCAAGTTATAAATCGCAGATCTGCTCTGTTCCTTCTGTGTTTTCTAATTCCGATATAATAAGAAAAAATAACCTCCAAGTAATCTTTCTGCCAGTTATCAATCATAAACAGACTATATTTGATTTCCATGTAAATTACGGCTCAAATTACAGTGTACATCTTTTTTTGTGACGGCTGCCCTTTATTTGATTGTCCTATGGCGAACAATAAATGATACAGAATTATTAAAAACAAAACATCAAGCAAAGTATGCACTTTTTGGAGGGGGTGTGCACAAATTCACTAACACGAGTTGTCCAGTGTTGCGTATAAGTGCATGTGATAAATCATTTCGTCATTTATAGTTAATTAGATAGCGTTCAGTGCTTATTTTTGTGCTCTATACTTTTCACACTCTTCAAACACCCACACAGACTCACTGAGGCTCAGCATAATTAACCAGTGCTCCTTTAATTGTGTTATAGGCACATTGCTTGTTGTAATAGTAAAAAATGATCATCTCTGTTCTCTAGGAGCAAAACACGGATTCTCTCTCGTCTCTTAAAATGTCTGTCCAGACCAATCCTCTGTTCATCATGAATTCTTTAGCGGATATCTGTCTTATTCTCTCACTCTGCCTCTCTCTCTCTCTCCCCCTCTCTTTTTCTCTCCTTTATTTCACTGATCTGAGCTTGAAATGCGAAGGCAGCACAGCACTAAGCCTTCAAACGTGTGATTTTTTCAAAGGATCTCTGGAAGCAATCTCAGCTCGCCTGACCCCTGACAGCTGCACATCTCTTTATTTCTCTCTGCCGCCACTTCATTTGGTAGAAAAGCTCTCAGATTCACACCTCTGTTGGTCAGCACAAGCGTTTAAAATGCCCTATAGAGAGCACTAATAATAATTATTTGTAATAAAATTAATAGTAATTACTTCCAAATCTGAACAGGTTGAGTACCACGTAACTTTCAAAAAAGTTTTTTTTTTCTCCCACACCCCAAAAACATCGCCATCTAAGTAGTATAGCGTATAATCGTTTGTAAATTAAGCGCAATTTAAAAGGTTTCTCTTCAAAAAAGGACAGAAAACAAAGTGTTGATGTGGTTTGATTTTTGCCAAACCAATACTATTTCCGAGAATTTAAAAAATTGTGAAATTTAGCCTGAAGACGATACTTTCCAGTCTGTGCATAACACTACAGGTCTGAGTTACAAAACAGAATAATCTAAAACTGTAAGGCATATTGATGCATATAACTAAATAAGTACAATGAATGTACTTAAAATTTACAGTCTCACAAAAATGTGATCAAATTTCATTTTTTTAAATAAATAAATGAAATTTGAGTAGATGAGCGCCTCCGACTCTTTCTTCCTAATACAAATCAAATCAAAAGCAGTTATTTTACAATGTTCAGACCTCAACCCAGATGATCCACAAATGCAAAAAATGTTTGGAATAGTCACTATAGTGAGGATGCGAATGCAGAAGCCCTTATAATAATCTACATTGCATGCCATCCACTTTTACTATCATTAATCTCTATATGGCATTCAGCAGAGCCTTTTTCTCCCCCAAAAATCATAATTATTTATTTTATTACAGTAAGCCTTTGGTGTCTCGACTTTCAGCAACGAGAAAAGTATTTCCGTGTTGGGGAGGAAAATCCCTGGAAATGCTAACAGAACTTTAGGCCTTAGTTCAGCACCCTTGGATCTGACAGCTCCCATAACGACGCGCTTCAGTTCTGCTTCATAACGCATTTCGAGCTGCTTTGGAGACAGGAGCTTCATCTTTTCAAGATAACCTACAACGCAAGTAAAGGTCATGTTAGGATTGAGGTTTCGTTGATGCTGTCTCGGAAGTGCTGAAAGGAGAACTTGAGGTTCCATCAAGTATATTACTATATTTAAAAATGTTATTTAGAATAGTTGCTACTATATAGTGGCACATATAGCTTTTCATTTAACAGCAAAATGGAATAAGACATAATACCTTCTGTTTTTCGATTTAACATATTTTTTGGTGTATTCAATATATAGGCTAGTGCTTTTGTTACATAATTTAAAAGCGTATGTTTTTTGTTTCTTCTATTGTTGCTATCACTGAAACAGTTTCTTTTATATATTCATATAAACGAAGTATTCAATGACTTGATTATAACTGTTAGTTTGTAGTATACCTTGAATGATCCGAATGCAGGTTTTCCTCCCTGTTTTTAAGTGTGAATATGTTGTGGGACCCTCCCTCTTTTGAAATGAGACTGTAGTCCCTATCATTAGATCGGATGGCAAGTCTTTATACAAAGTGTTTTGCATAATTATATACCAAAGCCAGAATAGCCACCCTCAAATTTTATGGGTCACATAGCATCCACAATTGCCACATTATTGTCCTCCGAAGTCTGGCCCAACGAGTGACAAGGACTGGGAAAAAAAATCTCATCTGCCTAATCTAAACTTGGGAGATTGAATTTTCATTCTAATAAAAAAGTAAAGAAGATTATTTCCAAACTGACAACTTGTTTACATTTAGTGATAAAGTTCAGAGAACTGGCCAAGACATAAGGGGACGTGATTGAAGCCTGCACAGTCGGGCTAACATTCGCAAGACAGACCCAGATCCTCTAGCTCAACTAATGAGTCTACTATTGTGTTATTGTGTGTAATGGCAGCATGATATAGCTTGTCTGATACAGGCTACTGAGTGTGTAATAATAATTATTATTATAATTATTATTATATTTTTATTATTATATTATAACAAGTCATTGCATATTACTTTCTGAAATAATTAATTTCTGACGTAACACCCGGTATAATTTTGTACATACAAAAAAATAAGGGGATATTGTTGAAATGGCTCAGTTAAAACTAAAACTTAAACTAAACTAATGTAATTAATAATAATAATAATAATAATTATTCAGTTCCATAAACCGTTTTAGGACTGCTGTCGACAATGACAATTAAAATATTTATCATTTGCTAATACGATTTTTTTTAAATAAAAATCGCTAACAAAAATGCATTCGTTTTTTAAATCAAATTTTATGAGATTTGAAGTTGTCAGTGAAGATGGAGTGGACATTAGAAGGCAGCTAAGAAGGGGAAAAAAGAGTTCAGTGGGTCGATCGTGGAGGTCAGTCAGAAATCTGCTTTCTTGTAAATTGTGTAAATTTGTACCTAAAACAGACCGCGTGGACGCATGACGATAAGTGCCACAATTAGGTTTAAGTTAGGTTCAGGAAATATATATATTAAATTAATTTAATTATAAATTTACATTACTGAATTTATGTATGCTGTAGACAAGGGAAAACAAAAATGGGAAACATGCTACTAGAAAGGTTTGTGTATTAAAATCTTCATACCATTTTTTTTAACTTATAACAAAGTATTATCACATATACTACTACTACTATTACTAATAATACTAATATTAACACATTTATTATAATAGGGTATTATTATAGGGAATCAACCGCACATTTCACTTTGTATCAAAGCGTTACAGTTCTTTATTCGTCTTTTTTCTATTCGTCATCTGCAGTGTGAGAAATGTTTCTGAAAAAATAGGCTTTTACCAAATTCATCCAATTGTCACTTATGATTCTGTTTATTATATCACTATAATAAACAGCATGCATTTCTTCTAAATCCCACAAATATTTTTGAAAAGCAAAAAGATAAAGAAATATGCAACAATAAACATCAAGTTATCTGAATTTGCAAACACATGGGAAACTTCAGAAGCAAAAAATAAAAATCGCATTTGCACTAAATTAATAAATAAATATAAGTGCATGAATTGGAAAGGAAGGCAAAAGAGTCGTTAAGTTTATAAATGATCTTAAACGCATAGTACAGGTTTACAGTATTTCATTCTTAAGTACATTTTTATATCTTAAATAAATGGGGTGATAATCAATTACAGATGACAAATTACAGTTTAACAAAAGATTAAACAGATTTTTTTTATTCATGGTACACGATCATCTTAGTTTTCAAACTCAAAGTTAAACGCATGCTCACAAAAAGGACAAATAGGAAGAAAAATAAAGAATAATTCATGATATTTTATAGTGTTGTTTGATGAAGTTTTGTGTAATATATCAGCATGATAAATATATCAACATGAACCAATGAAAAAGACAACGTCTGATAACTTCGACGTGTGTGACAAAGCCAGTGGGTAGGATCTTTTGACAGATGAACAAAATAGCGCCATCTTGCTTTTAAATGTAAAACAGCACCCTTAGTGGAAAAACATTTCTGATTAACCGGGATGCTTGTGTTTTTGATGTGCATATCAAAATGACACGCAGTTCCAACGTCATTTTTCAGATTTTCCTATTTTGCTCTCTAAATTAATACATATTAGTTTTTATTATTGCTTATTTTTCTTTATATTTTGCCCTACACTATAGAGCTGTATTTTCTCTCTTAAAGCATCCCCATACTGAAGTCGACAACATGCTTACCTCTCTCAGCATGACTGGCAGCAGTGCTTGAGAATTTAATGCACCCGTGTCTTATTGTTCAATCCATGCAAGGATTGTAGCTGGAGGGGGCCGCTAATGATCTTGAAAAAAGAAACAGGGAGCATGTGTCTCCATAACTGACATCGCCCGCTATCATGAAAGCGATGGCGCGGGTGTCGGAGTCTGTGTCTTTCTAAGTAGGCTATCACTGTGCACTCAGTGTTCAAATGTTTAGGTGCACATCTCAAACTGACGCTGTGCCGCACAACATTCCAGATATACAGGGGAAAATATAATGCGTGCAATGTTTTAATGATTGTAATAATATATATATAGCCTGATTAACTAATATTAAAATGTCTAATGTCTTGAATAAATGTCCTGAAAACTTGTCGGGTTCAATGTAGAGAGCATTTGATTTCCAAACTGTACTTTGTAGTTCTCAAAGAGTGTCATGGTTCTTGACGAAGCGATCGAGAGGAAAGAATAACAGCCAGGAGACGAGGACAAAGATATCCAAGGCCTTCGTCGCTCGGTGTCTTTTTACACTGCTGCGTTGTGAGGATGTGATATTTGCGTCGCGTTGGAGCACGAATGTTATTTTAGAAATATATATTTTATCGGTGGAGTTACCGTGCTCTAACCTTGTATGTATGATCCCGTTTATGTGTTACTCGTGTTTATATGAGAAAAAAAATGCAATAATAAATAAACGTCATATCAGCAGTAAACTAGTACATTTTATTCTGATGATTCCACGCTTTGTTTGATCACAAACGCCTTTCATCTCTTTTTGTCTCTTCAGAGCACATTTGTTGTCATAAACTATGGGAGACTTATTTTTCTTTACTGGTGCCTGTTCAACAGATGCAAAGATCTTAATATATTATAGGCAACAGGAATTTACACTTGTTATTCGTGTGTTCAGAGGGTTAATAATACTCAGAGCCTTAACATCTAAATATTACAAAAGTAGCATACACTCTGAAATATAGCAGCAATAATAATAAAAAAAAAAATCATAACATCAATAACACACCACCACCTATATTCATAATAATAATAATAACAATAAATTATTATTATTATAATTGTTGTTGTTGCTGCTGCTGTTGTTGTTTTGTTACCCCTAAAACGCCTTCATAAATAGCCAGTGGACAATGACAAATGTTAAGACAGCTTTCTTATAAACTGACCCTATCCTAATCAAACATTTAACAAATCAGACTGCAATTTTCGAACGCTCCCCACAAAAACGTGCATTCATCAGCAAATGAGATGTTACAAGAAGTATTTGTGGTTACAAATATAAACATACGAAATGCATTTATCAATTAGCGTTCAAGACAATACCTTTGACTAACTGTAAAACTTAATTTCCTTTTGAAAATGATTATTATCAATAACAAGAAACAGTTTTGCATTCACTTGTCCTACTTTGTTCAAGCCAAAAATCCAAGTTCTGTATATTAGTTTAGATGGTATGACTATCCTCAGTTGTGCGCTTTAGATCTCTCTCTCTTCTCCTATTGGTTCCTCTCTCGCGCTCAGTAAAGAGCGTTCACTGAGTCTGACTGAGTTCACCAACGTTTAACTCTGCGTGTGCAGTTAGCGGAAGGCCGCTTTACACAGGTATCACATTTTTTCCCTTTTACCCTAATGTCTAAGTATTTAAATTCAGGATTTTCACAGTGGGAAAAAAATAATAAGATGTTATCAACTTGGAGCGTTGCTACATGCGCTTTGGACAAATGATAGCCTAAATCTTGCGACTGGACTCAAAATGAAAGCCATTAGTTCCAAGATATTAATCTAGGCCATGACGAGTATTAGAAAATAAATTTACCCTGTCATCACAAAAACGGTAGCCTATTTAATATATAGGGGAAAAAACTCAAACATAGCCTACATACTACATAATTTAAGAGGTGTGTCCATACATCGTATACTATGTGCATTGGTGCAGTTATTACTTTACCTCTTTTAAAAAAAAAAAAAACTTAACTTTAACTTTTTTTTTTTAAATGTTAACCCTTTCGTTGTCCCTTTCGACGGTAGGCCTATTTCACGAGGGTGCTTAAACGGGGACAAAATATTCCGAGGTTAATACACTGTTCATCTAAAAATCTACTGAATGTTTAGCACAACATGTAGAAAGCGCAGGATCCGTGTGTTTCCTCAAGAAACTGTGAATGAAAGTCATTGTAAACACGTGTGGTATACTAGACAGATGTCTGAGAGGAACCCGTGCACTGGGAATGCTAATGAATTAAACAAGAATTAACCCGTCCATTTGAAACTGTGCTAAAGATCAGTGTGTGACCTGCTCCTCTGCTCCCAAGAAACCGAGAGAAGAGAAAAAACTTTACCATAGACTTTGTGGTAGTTAATTAAAGAAAAAAAGTATGGCTAATAAAACGACACTAACATTTACTGTATTAGCGTTATTGTGTTGGTGTTTTTATACTTTTAATATCTTTAGTTCATAAGGTTATGTTGTGATCTAACTTTGTAATAATAAAAAGTGTAGAATTCTTCTCACTCAAAGATATGACTTAACATTGTATAAATGGAGCAACCTTTGGGGGGGAAAAATAAAAAATAAAAAATGTTTTCAAACAACATTGTGGATAGGATGTCAAATGAGTTGTATAGTAGCCTATGTAGTGATGCAATCCCTCCCCTAACTTTGGTACGTTGTAAGTTATTCTAAAATAATATCTCAAACATAAAATCTGTAATGTTATTGATTTAATGCTTGTTTTAACTCAGAGTGAACAGACTACACTTCGAAGCATCTCACCAACCCCCTCAGTCTCTCCCTTTGTGTTAAAGTTGGCTCAAGGTCTCGGGAGGTCCTGGAAGTGACAGTTCTGTGAATAGCGGGTAGATGGCACAATTTTCTAACATTTAGAGAGAGGAACCCACCGAGCCGAGAGCTGCAAGTCTATTTTAAAGCACTTTATTCAAAATAACAGACAGACGGACAGGCGAAAAAAAATGCATATATAAATATATATTGAAATGGAGCCTGTTACGTTTTGAGTAATGCGTCATGCGTTTTTTTTTTTTTGCTCCATTTTAGCTTTAAAAAAAAAAATTAAAGACAAGGCAGAGGCCTACTGACCCAATTGTGCATAAGGCGGTTTTGTTCAAATAAATAATGGTTATTATTATGAAGAATATAGGCTACAAGCGTTTACTTAAAATCGCTTGTGTGCAAGACTAGGCCACATTAGATTATTGTTATTAGATGAATGTTTAATTGCCCAGTTACAGAACATTCCACGCACTTTGCAGCAAAAATATAGATGACGTCAAACAAAAGTTCTCCAAAGTACCTCATTATATGAAAAGCCAAAACACTAATATTAACGAGTTTTTCTCTTATAAATGTATATAAATCTGATGGCTAAAATATGGACAGGTCACATCTATATTCACGACCAAATCTTACGAGGGCCAATAAATATAATGAAACAGAAATATGTTGATACTCGCGTGAGGTGAAAGAACAACACAGACGTTAAATTGTCTTTTTTTCTCGAAGGGAGTGGGGGGGTCTATGCTTTGCTTATTATCGCTGCTCTTTGGAGGTCGCTATGGAAACCAATTGCTGGCTCTTCCTTCGTCGAGCTCATCATAAGAACAACACAAGCGAGCATATGATAGTCTTTCTCAAAGCTATGATGACTTTTGCTAAGGAGTCTAACAGATGTATGACCGTTCGTCAAAACCACATACACTTAGCTCGATGTCATATTAAGGCTCAGGCAAGGTCTGAGAGGTCATCGTTAACTTGATTTTAAAAATGAAGTCAAAGACAAACAGTGTTATTAGCTACCGTACCACTGTTAAGCCAGATAATTATGTGCTAGCTTTTAAAACGAGTCTATATTTAATTATTTTAGAAATGTAGACGATGCTGGATGACGGCAACGGACGATTTCAATCCCTCGTGACCGCAAACACCTTACATTTAAACAGTAGCGATTCCTCAGAGCCTACATCATCAAACAATAATGCCTTAATAAATCAATAAAGACATTTTCCCTCGCACCTGCAAGAATGTGTTACTCTTAGTTTAAAATGCCTGTTATAGACATACTATAGAACGTTATAGACTCAAGCGGTTAGGAATCATTTGTTGTTGGCTCGGTTGGCCCGGTTGGCCAGCCATATCCCATAGTACTTTTTCCACGAAGAAATAAATAAAAGTGACATTGTACTGAGGGAGACCTCATTAGTTCGTTGTCCGACGCTAATAAAAGAACAGAAGTGCAAATTATAGAGTTCAGCCTCAACACACGCTCTGTCAACTAAAATCAAGCCTGTGAAGCCATGATCCAAATTACTACTAACCTGCTCTGGTAAGCCTATCAAAGCAAAACGAGCATTTAAAGCGAAGAAACTGTCAATTCGTCTTTGACAAAATATAAGATCGGTGGAATTTGTTGCACAGACTTACATACTGGAATTAGTTTTTTTTTAAAGCACGTAATGCCAACTACTAATAGTATCTGGAGTAGTTAATAGGTCTCATCACTGTGTCATAATTACAAGCCTTCCTCTGCTACATACATTAGCGCTCTCATCTAACACACATCCTGAACCACGTTTAAAACAATAACAAACATCCATCAATCATTTCCGGTCATCTAAACAGGCCTTTACCAATAGCCCCGAAACAAACTTACCAGGATTACGCAATAACTCTTGCCTTCCCGATCAGTTTCAGGTAGAACTCTGAATCTTTACTGAAAAAGTAGCTAAATAAATAGTACATGGAATATAGATAATATTAAGCTTTATATAATTTAATATACGCTGTTATTATTATTATTATTATTGATGTTGTTTTTGTTATTATTGAAAATAATAAAAAAAAAAAAAAAAATGGCGGTAGTGGTCTGATGACCATTATTGTTTGTCACATCATTCCTCAGCCATCATAAGTTACTTCAGCCTATCCTCAGTTTGTCAGATCCAATATCAAAACAATACGTGTATTTGGGTTCAGTGTGTTACTTTTTTTCTCTCAAAGTAGTAGAATTTGTAAACCGGCCCTGCAAATTCATTGTATTGTAGGGAGAAACTAACGAGTTAGCAATGATCTTGTTAAATTGGGCTATCGTACGTAAAAAGAAAAGTACGTTTTAATTACATTGGCTATGAAAATATTAAGCATATCTTTGAATTTTAGGACTGTTGGACTCCTGACAAAAACTTTAACACGTTTGCTGTCTGAAGTTTTTTTTTGGGCCCTTGGTGTCGATTGAGGGGCCTTTTCTCCCAGCAATGTGGTTTCAATTACAAGACACCGCTTTGCTCCGGGGAGCCGTAGCTTGCGTTGGATTGCAAGACGCCATATTGACTCAACTAATAGGACACCAAGTTGAAGGCGCAGTTTACAAGATAGCTTCACACGCTTGGTGTCCTCTAACAGATAGCCCTAAATGTGACACATAAAATACCGCTTTCGAGGTAGAACAAACAGTGGTCTGCATTTTGTCATTTGTCACGTTTACAACAAGATGGCATTTCATTTGACATGTACTGAACGCCCAATGTTGCATTTCATCGCGACTTCAGTTCCGACGTGTCAGTACCTGCTCTGTGAAGATTTTATGTATTTAAATTGAAAGTGATACCTAACAAGGCAATGAGCAAGAACATTTATAGCTGGTAAGTAGGGATGACAAGATACTTGAAATTTCCTTTTTTAAAATCAAAGATGGATGAATGTGGATGTGTAAAAAGTGTTAGAGGGCAAATCAAAGCGTACTTTCACACTTGAAGCTGCAGCACTTTGCACGTGTATTTACATAGCCAAATGTAGACGTAACCTGGACAATTTCCCATGCCAAACCTCGGAGTTACCCTCGCACCCCCAACCCTCCCGCTCTCTCTCTCTCACACACACACACACACACACACACACACACACACACACACACACACACACACTCTCTCTCTCTCTCTCTCTCTCTCTCTCTCTCTCTCTCTCTCTCTCTCTCTCTCTCTCTCTCTCTCTCTCTCTCTCTCTCTCTCTCTCTCTCTCTGAAACACACACCCGTAAACCCAACCTTCAGCAGTTTGAGACAGATCATGAGTTCACTGTCCGATAGAACAGACAGATTTGTCCGCTAATCATGAATAACACAACAATGAAAGCCTTTTGATTTCAAATTCATAAATTATAATTTAATACCAAGAACAAATTTACAGCAGAATGCTTGTTTACAATAAGCTAACACAAACAAACAAGAATTGTTTTCAACTATAAACTTCCACACACACTCACGTATATCACTTGCAATTAATAATAATCAATAATAATAAAAAAGTATCTATACGTTATCAATACCCTGCAGTAATATATTTTATATATTTATATAAAAACGTGGGTCAGTTTAAACTGTTCATAATTACAATCATGTATCATTCACTGGTCCATATGTGGCAGCGAACAGCCCAAATAACTGTTCAATCAACTACACAATATGATCCCTTTTTATCCAATCACAACATGGTGTCTTGTGTGTTGAAGAAAAGCCTCAAAACAAGGACGAAATTGCAAGCTTTCACACATACACACACAAGGCATCTGTTACAGACCGAAAAGGAGCAGAACACCAAGTCAAAATAGCCACCCCTTTCCAAACCAGCTCACCCTGTTAAGTGTCAACCTATCGTCGAACGTTTTTTTTTCTCATTTTTTTGTCTTTTTAAATACAAGGGCTAGTGTACTGAATGCACAGATTATATCTATACAGTCAAAAACATTTACATTTATATATATATATATCAAAGGTAAAATAGGTTAGCGACCTGTGGCCATGCATTCACAGTCTAAATACATGAAAAAGAAAGGAAGAAAAAAAAAACATTTGTCTTAATATGTATGTACATTACAACCAGAACTTTCAGTGCTACTAGCTAAGTCTGTCACTCATTTGAAGACATTTGTATTACCGAAAAAATTGGCAACCACAGTTTTATTCTTAATCACATATACGTTGTATAAAGAAAAAGTCCTTGAAATGAATTGACCTATATTTACAAGAATACTGCCTCTACTTGTTTTTTTCCCTCAAGTGAAATGAACAATTATAAGACTTTGTTAAATTCGAAGCGTGTTCCCCATGGTGTATAGACTTCAGTAACCGTTAATAACACATTTGCGCTGTACAGGCACTTTAATGCTTTCAGTGTTGAGGGACATTTATAGGGACGTCTTATTAATACTGCTGCTTTATCATTAAAAGAATGATGACCCATCATTTCCCCCACGTTCAAAATACAGTTTACTGTGGCAAAACACGTGAACAGCGAGAATTCGCATGTGCGCAACTTAATACATTTGAAAATATTAAGTGGGGGTCTCCTTAACTGTAAAATCAAACACTTTGTTCTACTATTTGCATTACAGCCTGACGACCATCCCCGAATCCAAATAAGTTTTTTTTTTTTATTATTAATTTTTTTTTTTTTTTTTTAAATGGAGACAAACACTTTTGTGGCGCATATAACTAAATGATAGTTTTGCTCCTACATCCATTTCGGGAGATAATGATTTGGGGGTGTCTATATCAGGCAGAAGAGTGGTATGAAATGGTGCATTACTAGTGCTCTGGCATTTTGTGAGTTGATTATGAAAATAATCCCTATTCTCGCTCATTAAGGGACATCAATAGAGTAAGTGCGCTTGCAGCATTAAGCATAGCCTATATTGCTGTGGATTTAGTTTTAATTCTCGAATTCTCGAAGAACGTCTTTACATTCTGAACTGTTTTAGAAGAAGTCATGGTTATTAGAAAAAAACAAAAAACAAACAAAAAAAATAATAAACAACTGCATACTACAGAATCACATAGGCCGGTTTGGAACCAGAAAGGAGAAACAAAAAAATTACAAAAACAGCTATAGATACATGGACACAGGACAATATAGCAATTTAGAAAAAGAACTTTTTTTCTTCTTCCTTAATCTTTCCAAATTGTCGCTTAAATGCACTTTATAGTTTTGATGTCCAGAAAGGATTATGAAAATCCTTGAATTTTTTTATTTTCTATTAATTTTAGTGGGTTATTTATTTCTTCATTTTTGTGTTTATTTTATTTTATTACAAAAACAACAAACAAACAAACAAAAAAACATTAGAACAAACTGTTCAGAATGACACAGGGAGCAATCTCTGGATTTCGAGGCTTCACTGAATGTCTCAATTTTAAAATTCACAGTCATTGTATGAAAGTCTTTCTTCGTGAAAGTAAACTCGTGTAACAGCCGTTTCCTTCTACAAAAGAAGCGCTAACTATTGTAGTCACAGCCCCTTTGATCATTCCTTCTGCCTACTGAATCGACATGTAAGGCCAGTTAAAACTGCTCCCCGACAGCAACATATCCCTGATGAGGGTTTCAATTGGGGTTTTACCTACCAATCGGACGAAAAATAATTGCTCTATGACCGAAGACGAGACTGTACGGAGAGAGGGCAAGCGCAGTAATAACTTCCCAAATCGAGTTGGCTGGTTGGGATACTGGCTCCGAACGTACTCCTCCAGAGCGCACTGGGACTTCTCTTGCAAACTTTCCACATGGGCCACATCTGACAGGCCACAAGCATCTATAAGGAATGGAGAGATAATCAAATGTTTATTGCATTAACAGCACACCTGGACAATTCATTTACAAAACGGCAAGTTACACTTCAGTAACACATAATATTTCATTTAAGTTTGCTATTACGTCAGCACAATATAGGCTACAGCTAACGCAATGCACAAAAATCGTATGTGCCATATACGAGCTAACTTTACTAGAGATACATAAGTGCTCTGGAGTTTTCTGCTTGTCTTAAAAAAATAATAAAATTGAGTGAGCATTGTACGAGTAACAAAGGCATGTAATCCCCATAAAAAGGACAATTTAGCAGCATGTGGGTCATAATATTATGTCAAAAAGGAACACAGAGGGGCAATGTAAAAAGCGTAAAAAGTGCTAGCGTATTATATTATATTATATTATATTATATTACATCTTATTTAAGAACATTTATAGACGCAGTTTAGTCCTAAACTTTTAGACAATACTGAAAGTTGTTTTTAAAGAACGACAACAAACTCGAAGCTATCCACAAGAGGTGGTATAAGACTGTAAATCAATAAAGCTACATGACATCAACTTTTAAAAAATAGCATTTTTTTTTTTAGGTTTTGATTCATTTATTTAGATTTTATTGTTGTAGGGAACATTATCTGTAAAGAAATCAAAACAGCGTATTTGCATTCTGGGGTAATATTTATTGTGCAACTGGTACTAAAGTCATAAATTACCGAGAGAATATATTCGCCATTAAATCTGTAAAACTTTTTCGCTTTAGCTCTCTTATACACAAATAAAGAAAGGAAGTCGGGGTCATGACCCAGTTCTGGAACGAGTCCAGCATGTGTCTTGGATCCCTAGATCATCCTAACAAAACAAGGAAGAACTGTGAGCTTTTAACAACGCACAGAAATGTCTTGTCGTCTTTCCACAATAAAAGACAATTAAACAAAACTAGCCATTGGTGTTTATCGCAACCTGAATATATCTATCAATTTAAACTATCGGCTCCAGTGGAAAGCTGGGCTGTGATGTGTGTAAACGGAGCATTAGGCCTTTCTTCCCTTTCCTACAGCCTCACCCCCTCCCTTCGAGCATGACATCCTTAATATCTGTCATTGCAAATAAATACAAATAATTGATTGCCCTTCAATATCATTTTATGTTGATGTATTGTGAAACGACAACAAATTATGAATAAAGCTACAATGTAGATTTAGTAAGCCGATAGTGCTCATTTTCTGACATTAGTTGTATTTACATTTTTTTTTTTTACGTAATATTCAAACGTATATCTTCTATTAATATTCTATTAATATACTTGGTATAAATAAATGTTTTTATGTACTGCTGGCTGCCACGAAATATTAATTCTGTCACCATTTAATTTGAGTGCTAAAATACATTCTTAAGTGTTAAATAGAACTGCTGTATTCTATTGACGATACGTCGATGCTTTTAAAGCATTTTAGCCAGACGAAATAATTTTCTTAATTTTACTTATTAACTGCATTTTCTATTTACACTTACGTGTCTATTATGACGTTTACATTTTAATACTTAATGCTAAATACAGGTTAATAGGCTAAAACTGGCACGTGTGTACTTTCTAGATTTGATCAAAACACTCCACGAGTCTTTACTGTACAAACAATAAAATATAAGATAGGCTAGATGATTAAAAACAGATGTTTTGAAAATGAAAACTTACCTGAAGTGAATAAAACGATGGCCTTTAAACAGCTGTATTCAGCAGAGTCAACATGCAAAGCTTTGAGCTTTTCTACTTGTTCTTGGAAGATCCTAATGTGGTCCATAAAGGCGACCACTCTGTCCGCAGACATGGGGGAGGCATGGAGCCCAGCCGCCGCCAGAAGTGGAGCCACATGGAGCGGCATGGAGCATTGAGCAGCGTTGAGCACAAACAACTCACTCCAGGTCAACCTCAAAAGGGCAACCTGGTCGGTAATTTGGAGGTCTGGGAAGAAGGGAATATTCCTGGCCCACTCTACCGCACTAAACAGCATCCTGGCCGCCAGTTCACAAATGTTCTCGATGCCCATGATGTTGTTGGGCTGCATGCATTGACTGCCATACCGAGAAGTTGGGTAGGGCTCCGCTCGTAGTAGTAGAGAGATATATCCGGATAAGTAGGAATGGCAGTGCAGTGGGTCCCCATTTGTCAAGGCGAACTGACCATGGTGTGGCTGTGTGGGTGGCATCCGTCCCCTTTGCACGGCTGCAGTAAAAAGAGAAACTGTAGATATTGATGCTTGAATTCTACAACAACAAAACATAGCTTGACCTTGTTTCTACTTCACTTGTGGTGTGATGTTACCACACAATTTGTTTAGGGAACTACACCAATAGCATTAATATAACCAATTAGACTACTATACCACTTGACACGTGCAGAACTTTTAAACTATCAAAGTGGCCTTCGTAATTTTACTGTTTAGCGAAACAATTTAAAGACTAGGTTCTTAATGTGCTCACAATAATGTTCTGCACCGTCCACTACACACAAAATAATTATAGTCAAACCCTATGTTTTAGTTAACAGAAAAATAGATATTGGCAAATGTTTCATTTTAGTGTACTTGTCAATTAATTTGTGTTTACGTTTCACAACATGAGTCCAGTGAATACATGCACAAAGAAAGACATGAATGCTAACCCTTAACCTATTTAGCTAGCGACAGAGTCAGTTCTGCTGTCTATTGAGAATCTGCGAGCGAACTGGGTGCCTGGCGGAACGTTTATTCGAATAAATACTATAAAAGCGCAATAGTGATTATTATTTACTTTTCTCCTGGAGAAGAGCGATGTCTATTGTGGTCTATCTGGAGACCCTAGCCTATAGTGTGTGTGTGTGTGTGTGTGTGTGTGTGTGTGTGTGTGTGTGTGTGTGTGATTTTGACGCTGCCTCTACTCCTTCGCCATAACTGCACGGCATATCTGCAGTGATATTATTAAAAATCAACACAAATGCCCATATTTTCGTCGGCGAATAAAAGTGATAATCAATTTAACGTTGCGAACATGTAAAATGCGAAATAGAGGTTGTTCAGTATTCGAGCATTAAGGGCGCCGCGATAACGCTCAGTCTCGAGCGCTATAGGCGGTTCCTTCGCATGCTGTGGTCGGGCAGACTGAGAGAGAAGAGTCGGGGACAAAACACAGGGGGACGTAGCATGCATGATTTAATCAGGCTAAATACAAAAGACAAAGACAGCAGTAAAACAACAAAAATCCGAATACCTTCCCGTCTCATGCCAACTTTGAGGCATTTTTTGAGGCGGCAGTACTGACACTGATTGCGATGGTGCTGGTCAATTGGACAATTCCTGTTGGCACGGCATGTGTAAGTGAGGTTCCTTCGTACGCTCCGTTTGAAAAAGCTTTTACACCCCTCGCAAGTGAACTGGCCATAGTGTTTGCCGCTGGATTTGTCCCCGCAAACCACGCACTCTATATGCTGTGGCTGCTGCTTTTCCGACTGACTCTGCGTCGTCTGGTTCGTCGGGGTGGACTGTGTGTTGTTGTTCGGGGGTCCTTGAACGGGTGTCTGAGGGGTCGGAGGGGCAACCTGAGAGGCCGTCAGACCCAGCTGGCCTGGTTGAGGGGTTGGAAGGGATAGTCCTCCTTGGGCTTGCGATGAGAGGGTGCCCTGGGTCTCGGCCACATCGTCCTGGGAGCCTCTCCACACTACCATTGCCATATCTATCAGTCAACGTTAAAAAAAACTTTTTGTTCCCCGTTTTTGGTTTCAAAAAATAACAACGAAGCACGGTGCCTTTATCACTTAGGAAGATAAAATAAATAATTCAGGATCGGCACGGTCGCTTAGAGTCTGAATGTCCGTTCAAAGTTGTGTACCGTCGGCAAACAGTAGTCTATTTCTTGACTGAAATAGCGTTACCTGGCATGTGGTTAAAACTGAAGCAAAGACGAGCCGAAAAGCAGCCTTGCTCTAAGAGGCCAAGTCCAGGGGCACTTGCAGTCATCCATCCAGTAAACCCATCAAGGAAAAAATGGAAAATAAACACGGCGGAAGAAGATATGAACAGAGCAGGACAGATAACTTCACGTGTGTAGCGACGTTCGGACGCGCAGAAACACGCAGCTTTCAGAGATACTTGCGACACGCGAGAAGTTCCAGCGTAAAGTCTTGAAGAAAAACCAACAACTGGCAAAAAAATATTGCTGCTTCTTCCTTTTCTTCAGATGAGGTAGCGCTAGCAGCCGCGCGCAGTTGCAGCCTGTGCTCGAGTCAAATATGAAGTCAACTCTCCGGCAAGCAGGACTGATAATATAACAAAAAGATCACAACCTATAGAACCTCCTTCATGCGCGTAAAAATAATAAGAGAGAGAACAGAGAATCAAAGTGATCAAATATGTTAAAAAGGGGGAGGTTAGGAAGTGACTGCGATTTGTAGGCGCTGGGCTGGCAGAATGCTTTCTCTCTGATCAGCTCACTGAGCTCTCTATATAGTGAACTTTGACACGACTGCTGCAACTTAGCACACGTTACCATGGAGATGAGTTGCCATATATGGAAAGTGACTGTGTTTGACTGGTCAGAGCTCACGGACCTCCCCCTGAACCCTATTGGCTAGTCGGCACTTGTGCTACTTGGTTCTTTGCCAAAGCCAGGAATAAGGGTCGAGGAGCCGCTTGGTCCTAAAGAGAGTAGGACACAGTTCGAACGAAAATGATCGCAATGCATGTGTTCATTATTTTCATTTCTTTCAAATAAAATCCACGTTTGGCATAAACCGCTTTCCACACTACATAGGTCCAAGGCTTTTCAAAATCAATATTATGCCAATTTAAATAAGTTAAAAAAAATAATAATAATAGGCTACCTTTCCTCTCATCTAACCACTAAATTATATTGTCTCCGTGATAATGATATTTCGGTTATGATATTTCACATTTTCAATGTGTGTTACATGCATTGCATACCTTAGTTACATTTATTCTATAGACCGGCCGCAACGTGTATGATTTGGTCAGATCCATTAATCCATTTATCCGCATTAACGCCTCGTTATAAATCATGAAACTGCATATAATTTATCAAGTCAGTAATGCACTGACAAATACATTTAAAACAGAGACAGTCCACGAGGGAACAAGCAATGTGCGAGAGGCTTTTGATGTAAGTTCGCACTGTAATCAAGATATGTCAAAGATAGGCAATGCGAACATTATAAGCAATACAGAGAAAAATTACTAAATGAATTAACAGTCAACAAGAGTCAGAATTTGTGCAAGCTTTATTTCTGCGAATTTTCAATTTGCTTCATTTTATCTGAATATGAATACCTCACATAGCCTATTTACGTTGCGTTTATTTTTATATGGGCTTCCAATCCATTAATTATAGTCCAAAAGACCTATTATATTGGCGTAATACTTAGGCTATTATATTATCTTTCAGACATATATGTAAGTCGACTGACTTTACGTGTAGGCTATATAGTTCAAAAATCCAAAAAAGATGATGATTATTGACGTTTAATATAGTTATCTACACAATTTACAACACAATTTACAGTATGCTTACGGAAGCTAGCACCAATTGCCACATAGCCTATGCAGCTTTAGTTCTAACAATAAAGTAATGAATATTAGTCGTAACTTATTATATTATGCAATGATTTATAGCCTATGTATATCCCGCTCTCAATACACTATGTTATTTATGCAGAGATGCAGCATTCATTCTCATACAACAAAAGAGAATTTTAGGATCACTGTGTTTTTAGGGCCTTGACATATTAGGCTACAGATCTTACTCAGTTAAGTTAATACAATATTCCATAGCTTCCTCCAACTGATCACTGGGTTTAAACAACACTCAAAACATAAAAAAAAAAAAAAAATCAAACATGCAAACATAAGATAAGAAGGATGCTCATTGAGAAAGCAGAAGCCCAGGAGTCTTATGTTAATTGCCATAGATGTTCTCTGGGAGCCTCGGGGTGGTCAAATGAGGTGTCTCCCTTTTCGCTCCCCGGGTTACAAGTCAGAGCACTTTTTTTAAAGCTCGCTTGTTGAAGTCTACTTTCTCTGTCATCAGGGGTTGTCGGAGTTGGGTCCACTGAAAAACGTACAGTGCTAAATCACTGCATATGCTGCCTCGGAGGAAAATGCTGAAGACTGGACGTACAGCAGTATATGGGCGCCCCCTAGCGTTTGGATTATTTCTGCTTGAAATCGCTCTTTAAGGTGGAAGAGCCATCTTAAATGGAAACTACATCGGTCGCTCGCCTCTCACATACACCAGAGTAACATGCGCCTATTTTAATCTGATTAATGCTTTTGAGATTTTCCTTCTAATTGACTTGGACGTTGCAGAGGTGCGTTTGTAAGTCTCTACCACACATTTTCTCCACAGTGTTGTTCACGCACGGGAGTATCGCAGCGTTTCGGTTAATTTTGACCAGTTTATTGATACGATCAAAAGTGAGCACCGTGCCTCATCTCCGACCATTCAAAAGCCAGTATGTGAACAAGACAGCCGAAAGCAATACCGCAGAAGTCAATTATAGCGTACCGATGCAAAGTGGATTTTACCCCAAGATCAAGGTGAGTGTTAATATTTTCACCCTTTATCTCGCAAAGTCACGGACGTCTCGTATTTGTCTTTCTTTTTTCTTTTTCAAAGCAAGACTAGCAAAGACGCATAGACAGACATGCATGCAATACATCAACATCACTTTTTAAATAGCAGCAAAATAATTAACAAAGATCAAAAAGAAAGAAAAAATAATAATACGTATAACTTGGGATGATTAGGTAATAAATGGAGAAAGGGTTCCGCTTGCTGTAGATACAATGCCCATTTTAAAATAATTTTAATAAATATTGCGAATGAATTCACAACACAAGAAGCAACCATGTTCACTTTAACATATTCCAGTTGATATGTACATGCTGAGTAAGATTTGATTCCCAACAATAAACATACCAAATGCATATGATGTTGATTCGTCTTCCCCGTGATGCATCCTCTCCTAAATGAAAAATATACTTAGTCTTCTCTTTCTGTGCGAATTAACGCTCCACTGACGGATTTATACACAAAAATGCGGCTCTCTGTTTATTTGAATGATTACTAAAACTTTAGGGAGGGAAAAAAAGACAAACCGACAAAATTAAACTTTTCTGCGGCGCTTGAATCACATGTTAGTATTTAGTGCATATCCTGATAGAAGGACAGTCGTGTTGATGACTTTGAAGATTGAGATTTTTTTTGGGAAAAAAAAAGAAAAGAAAAAAAGACAGAATATGCTCCTGTGCGTCTTTTTCTTTTCCACAGAAGGTAAAAAGCCTCCTTAGTGCAGCTGCTTTGTGTGGGCTGTGATAGTGAGAGGGAGGGGGTGAAGTCAGGAGAGACACCTGTCTGTTTATGTGCAAACTAGTAACAGTGATATGCCTTTGTCGTCTTTTCAATGGTTAAGTCCAATGTGAGGACTTTACTATATCAATTAATTTCGATAATTGTCGCAATAAACCTTTACCTTTATGTAAATATTGTTTTAATATGTCATTAAGTTCATGAAGAGGCTACAAGAATGCACATAAGAACATCATATCAATAAGGGTTTGATACTTATTCTGGTGTCTGAAAAACAAAACAAAGCTAACAGCACTTCAGAAAACACTACTGACGTTTATAAGCTCTGCATTCACGAGTGACGTCAAATTGCAACAGAGTAGACAATTATGGTTCAAGTAAAGTAATGCAGTCAGTCTGATAGGTTTTAAGAGTTGCTGTGTGTACAGGGCGCTTTAATTGTCTATTCTGCTAAGTCAACTATAGCTATACACAATGGAGAGTCAAGGTTCAGGATAGCAGCTAATAAATAGAACGTCAAACATATACACCCATTGAATGGATAATAGATAGATAGATAGATAGATAGATAGATAGATAGATAGATAGATAGATAGATAGATAGATAGATAGGTGAATGCATTCATATATCAGTGATTTAAAGCCTATATACCAGCATTTCCAACGTATTACGCCGTAAAAACACACTGAATTATATTAGTAGGCGTTGGTAAAACGGAGAACTTAAATTTGACACCTTGCATAACTATCTAATTCAATGACGTAGGCTACCTTTCATTAAAATACCAAAAACTAAGTTTTATTGACTAGGTTATTTGTTCCACCTCTGAAAGAACACAAAATAAAAGCAAAAGCCCCTATAGCAACCGAGTAGAAATAAATGACTTTGCGCATCAAAATACAGCGGAACGTGCTGAAGGAACCTTGGAAGAAAGCCGTTTTCAAGCAACTTGATGTTGATCACTAAAGTGCAACCAAAGTCGTCCTGGTACATTTATCATTGTAAAACGCACTGCACAAGAAAGAGTCCTCACACACAGAGCTCAGCAAGCGTCCACACACACAATAGAGCTCCCCCATCGGGACCTCCATCGATTAGGACGAGACACTACACTAAATATTTACTGATCACACACAAATAGCAGGATCTTTAACGATTTTCCATGGCTGAGACGAGAAGAAAGGGGCAAATCACTTTATTATTGTTTGTAAAGTGAAGTGCGCACGCTGAGACAGGAGTGTGTAAGATGTGACTGCTGTAAGAGGAGTTATACGCGATTAAATCGATAGACATTTCATATCCAAACCGCAGCAAATCTCTATAGGCTAGCCTACATACTAAACCTTAAAAGAAACAGCTAAACTCTATTTGATTAAATAAAATATAAAATGTTATATCGAACATTAAAAAATACAGGCGTTTTTTTTCAGCTTCTATTTAACACTCACAGTAGCTACATTTATATTACTCATATTGAGTCACGGACAAGACATGGTAATTCTCAAAAGCGTTGCGAGCGCAGGTTTAGGCGCAGGTGTCTATTGCGCTTTGATGGTTTGGAAGAGGAAAGTTCACCCTAATCTTATCGCTGCCTCCACCGTATCCTTCAAGCATGAGATAGAGGGAATCTGACCCTCGGGTCACTGAGATCCCGGCCTGATTAACCCTTGCGGACCCAGTACGGAGCAAAGGTTAACCAGGCTAATCAACATGAGGAGGCTGATTAAGGCGGATGATCAGAAGTCAGAAATGCATAAATATAATTTACCTTCTGAAATAGCTAATTATTACAGAAAACGTAACAAAAAGTCCATAGGCTACATTATCCATACATTATAGCTAATTGCATGCATCATGCTAATGAAGAGCTGACATAGTCTACAAGATTATCATATTACACCAAGACGCAACACTGCTTAATGATTTATTTTTTTAACTTTTATTATTATTATTATTATTATTATTATTATTATCACTAGCCTATTATTATCATCATCATTATCGCTATCTGAATACCTTTTGTTTGCATGCGTGTCTTTGGGTCGATCAGATCAGTGTGGTCCTGGGAACTCATAGCACTGCACATTTTGTACGTCTCTCTAATGAAGGATTGAAAACCACCGGATCAGACGCTGCGGTTTAAAACGTGTCCAAACGAGCAAGTAATAGACCTGTCAGCTGGTGTGGTTGCAGTCTATAGCACATCTGTTGTGTCGGTGAAGCATTTTCTGATATTTCGCAGTAATTAGCAATTACAATTCTTTTGACAAATAAATTAGCGATTGCAAATTAGCCGTTTTTATTTATTCTATTAGACGTAAAGAAAGCATTATTCATTTATTTCAGACTGATTACACTTGTAATACAATGTATGCACATCTACATTTCTTGCTTTGAAATTTGTAATAATATTTCTAATTGGCTATTAGTAACTTAAACATGAGGATAATCAACAAAAATATTCATAAAATTACATAACATTTTATTTACTTTATCTTATTGTAAACTAATTAAGCAGAAGGAACATAAAGTGAAAGCTCTTTTAATACACAGCCTCACCAAGTCACAGAAAAAGACTTGACAGATAGCATGAAATGTTTTGGTTACACTTTATTTTAAGGTGTCTGTGGTGCAGTGTAATTATATATTTAAGTACTGAGTAATAATAATTAACTACCTGTACTTGTATAAGGTTAGGGTTAGAAATAGGGGTTGGTTTAGGGTTAGTTGCATGTAATTATGTATAATTTATAGTTATTACTGCTGTGTAACAAGGACACTGTTAAATAAAGTTTTCATAAAGTAAATATGTTTCTAATATGTGTATGTGGTCTGAACTTTCAATTAAGCAAATACAGATTAAGCCCGCTGGCACTAGTTTACTGCTCAGTACATGTGGTAATTTTACTTTATTACTAAAAAGGGAGAAGATTAATCCAAAATAATACAGAAAACTTTTGAAGTATTTTCTCACGCAATCCTGCCGTTTTTTATTGTTTGTCATTTAAAAAGATCTAAAAAACTCCCCTTGACATATTCTTCCAACTCACTGAAGAAAATCTCATATCAGTTACGGGCAAATTGAATAGGATTATGGTTTTATTCTCTACAGAAGCCTGGCTCTGTGCCCAAATATGGTGTGATTTGTTCAGCATTACCTTCAGTCTTAAAACAACATTGCCCTGGGAATTCAGAGGACTTAATGCTTCTTCACAGGATAACAAGTTCTACCTATGTATTTCACTCTTTATGATAAGAATATGGACCAATTGTTGCCACAGTCCATGAAAAAAGATCTTATGGAAGTATACGCCCATATAGCCGAGACTTCAAAATGTGGGAAAATCTTTCAATGTCCTTTTATTATTTCTTATAGTTTAGACAGAGTGCAGCTAGACTGAATTGATACTCATATGACCTGTTACACAAAGAGTTGTAGTAGAATTAACGGTTACACTTTATTTGAAGGTGTCATTGTTACAGTGTAATTATATATTTAAGTACCGAGTAATATTAATTAACAACATGTACTTATTAGGTTGAGGGTTAGTTGCATGTAATTATGCATATTTTACTGTTATTACTATGGTAAGTACATGTAACATATGTAACAAGGACACTGCAAAATAAAGTGTTACCCTTTATTTTAAGGTGTCATTGTTACAGTGTAATTATATATTTAAGTACTGAGTAATATTAATTAGCTAACATGCAGTTACTATAGGGTTAGGGTAGGATTAGGGTTTGGTTGAGGGTCAGTTGCACGCAATTATATTACTATGGTAAGTACATGTAACATATGTAACAAGGACACTGTAAAATAAAGTGTTACCAAATTAACTTTACAGAGTCAGAGATTCCACAGGTATATAGCAAAAGAGGCACAACCATTTAGGTAAAGGGTCACACACTTTTGGTGTAAAATTTGCTCTTCTGTCATTAATCTGATATAATGCACCCTCACTATGTGATAAGGGATTATGCAAATTGTTTGCCACATGCAGCCAATCTTTTACAGGCAGTATTTGATTATGAATGAAGATTTTGTAGTGATTATTGCTATTTGTATTCCTTTGGGTGGGTTGTTGTATGCATGGTATGGCACATTTAATTGTTGGTTCTTACTATGCACTTTATTCATCTACATCAAATATATATATAGATATTTCTCTAAGTCATGACTAAATATCAAGATTTAGGCATTATTGGAAGGGTCACAGATTCAAATGGGAGGCTGTAATATCTATAATGGTAATTAAAAATAATCTCATGATTAAATCTGCCAAAGGATGATCAACAAATTTTATGAAAAAAATGCTTCATTTATTGTGGATATATATTTAATCACATTATTGACAATTAAATTCTTATCAAAAACACCTAGCTGTAAGTGTGTGTGTGTATGTGTGTGTGTGTGTGTGTGTGTGTGTGTGATTGATTCATTCAATTGGTGCAGGTTACCTTCTCCCTGTCTATTTCTGTTTGCCCTAAGGGCCAATCTAAGAAGCCAGCAAAATCATGATAGAGCACAAAGTTCGATTCTCCAATGATGGATTACAGTGTCAATTTAAACAGTGAAAGCTTAATTTGTTTCAATAATCTCTTCTTAGACTGAATGCCAAACTTCTATTTTCCACATCACATCAAAGTCAAAAACCCTGTGTAATAAAAAAGTGTGATTCAAATCATTTAGACTTACATTTATGTAAGCATGTTATTAGTGTTAATTTTTACATTTAAATGAAATAGTTCCTTTGTTACACTTTACAAAGTCACTTTACATACCATGAATAAAAATAACTAATATAGGTTTAAAAATACAAGTGGCTTATGCTCACTGAAATACAAGAAAAAACAATATGTTATAATATTTTTTTTTGCTATTGATGACTTATAATCAACTGTCTGAAACTATAGGTCGAATACGGCGTTCTGGCAGGCTAGCTGTGCATTGTCTCAGACCTCTGCAGGACTGTGACGAGGGCAGAGGACACGGCCACTGTGGGAACCGAAGAATGTCGAGTGGTGACATCAACAACACCAAATGCATGATGGGAGGAGGAACGTCACGCAAAGATCCCACAATGACAAAGCAGGGAAGGTAGGCCTTAATGTATGCTTTTGAGCTACTGGAGCAACTAACCTGTATTCTTTTATAGGCGAAAGGATCATTGGTCAGCTGACAACGAACTGCTTGAAATCAACTATGTACGTATTGTCATTCTGCACATACTGTTATGATGTATGATTAAAGCAGCACTGTAGAACGAAATGTTGAATTATCAACTGTACAATAACTTCTGCCAAAAGCTCAAGAAAATAAACATGGGTCCTTTATGCATGTTGTTTGTTATTATTAAATAAGAATCTAGCACACATATAATCTTCTATGGGTATGTTTTTAGCTGTCTTCATACCTTTCTTATGAAGTCTACAGCATTCCAAATTTAAATATAAAGCTTTAGTGAAAATGTGAATTTGAAAATAGCTAAACATTGGTTGTACAGCTCTAAATCTTCATTTAATGTGGAGCTGTAACTGACATTTTTATTACAAAAATGACCAAGTTTCCATTTCTTAGCTGTTGTGAACAATTATAGATAGATATTATTTTCCACATACACTCTTCTGCATTCACTATACCAGTCTGGATTTAATCACTGGCCACTAGACTAAACCCCAAGTTATTAGGGAATATAAATGTTTTCAAAAGTAATCAAAGAGCCAAAGCTGAAGAAAAGAGATGGAAAAGACAGAAGGGAGAGAGAAAGAGATTCAGAGTGTATACTTGCTGTCTGTAATTGAAAGCAGCTTGTTTTCTAATGTGGACTATACTGAGACATGGGTAAAGGTTTGAAGTTTGCATTTGCACTTATATCTCACACGTTATATGAAAGGTGTATAAAACAAATGTTTGGAAATTTAAAAAAATTACATTAAATTAAAGCCTAAAGTCTTCATATGGAAGTCTTTGAGTGTGTACACAGCCTTACATTTAGGCACACTTATGTAGTCTTTTACCAAAACAAAGTTTATTTATTTGACTTTTAGAGTAAATAATGTGTGCAATGGCACATGCAGTGAACCAAATGGTTGAACTGCTAGTGCCACTTTCCCCAGTACTAAATAAGACTTTAAAAACAAACAAAAACTGCATGAATAATGTTATTGACATCACAGAGGATCTTGTCTCTCTGCTGATCGAAATCATGCAAATAATTTAGTCTTTAAGGTTAAAGAAACAACAGCAGATACAACAGATTTACGCTTTTCAACGTAAAGTAGGGCCATGAATTACAATTTTCAATTTGGCCATTACACTACTAAATTAATTTATCCACATACACAAATAACTAATACTACTTATTTATCATATATTTAAAGATAATGCTTAGGGAAATAAAGGCAATAATTAATCTGTGCTAAATATCAAACACTGACTAACTAAATGCACATCCTGTCGCTTAATCCAAAATCCTTTATATAGACTACAGGCAAGTGTACTAGGCAAATTATTTGCAAACTGTAGTTAGTAATGTCATCTAGATTACTCATTTTAGGACTACTTTTTGATTACTTTTAGATTACTTTTTACCTAACACATTTATCACTTAGATTTAAATGGGATTATTGTGTACCATATTTAAAAAAAAACATTGACCATTTTTTGTTATCAACAACATGAAACGCATTAATGAAAGAACTGCAGGGGATTGTGAGTTTATGGAAAGCTAATGACTGTTTACCTGTTGATGTGACATGCAAATGTGTTATTAAATTAACTTAAAATCTCAGGGGTCTCCAAGTAAATATTTTAGGTTTTGTCTGACAACAAAGTTTGGGAATCACTGCATTACATGAGCAAACAATAATAAACATGATGAGTTTTCCAGTTTTAAAATATTTTTGTCCAGATCAATAATTAGTGAAGGTCACAGGATATAATGAAGACATGTTTCACAGCTATATATCAGCAGTGTTTAGTAACTTTCATAATGAATCATCTCATACATGGTGTAACTGAGAGGTGCTTTTGCCCCCAAATTTAGAAGCATCACAAATGTATTTACATGATTTACATGACATTTACATGGCTATTCTGTATTGTGAATATAGTCAAAGCTAAACAGTATGATGCACAATAGGATTTTTTAGAAAGGGAAATTTCAAAGAGTAAAAAGAAGAACTGGGGAGAATCAATAAATTATGAATAATTGACTGCTATTGTGTGGATAATATGTAATCATATAATTCATTAAAAAGCAACTGTAATCCGATTATGAGCATTTCAAAATGTAATTAATTACAAGTACTACATTTTTGGAATCTGATTACGTAATCCACATTACATGTAATCAGTTACTACCCAGCAGTGTGTGTGTGTGTGTGTGTGTGTGTACAACTGTTGGTTGTTAGTACATTATCTTAAGTCCATTAAGTAATAATAACAGATACAACTTTTGATTTTTTATTTAAATGTAGTAGTAAATGCTGACAATAACATTAACTAAGATTAAATGCTTCAGAAGTATTTTTCATTTATAGATCATGTTAACTAAAGTAGTTGATCAATGTTAGTAAGTGTTACTAAATACATACATAGCCTATACACACTGTAAAAAGTGATCAGTTGACTTAAATTAAGTAAATAAACCATGCGTAACTGAAAAAAATAAGTTATGTGGAATTGTCAAGTAATTTTTTTCAATTACGCGTGATGTTTATTACTTAATAATTGTAAGGCAATGGGTTTCCTCACTTTTTTAAGTTGTCAACATCACGTTTTACAGTGCATATATATTATTTATTATTTCATTAATAATATACATAAATACATGTTATATCACAACTCTAAGAAACACATAAGGGAGACAGCAAATCGAGCGAGTGCGAAAAATGAACTAAACCCCCACCCCACACACACTGGCAGTTGTAAGGCAGAGAACACTCAGCACAAGATTTAATGAGTGCTGAGTTGTTGTGGTATTTGCAACACGGCCAAAAAAGCTCAGCTATGTTCAGGAAGCATGTGAAGTGTCTGCAGTGAAAAAACGTTGTCAAACAAGATTTGGGATCAATTACCCAGACAGAGAGTGTAATGTTTATGCGAGGCCCCTGAAAGAAGCGGTGTCCGGGTAAACTTCAGCTGCAGGCCCTGAAGTACTCATGTAACTGGCTCTTGAAGTTTCCTCTAAGGACGTTTGTTTTGTCACCTCCATTAAGGGCTGTTTGGTCCCAACAACCAAGCACAACCCTGCTTCCTCTTGCCCTGAAGAAATATAGGACACTAGTTCATTTTGTGATACAGGTGACAAAAATAACAAAATGGTTTAATGACAGAAGTCCGATTATTGAGCTCTGAAAATATTGCATTTTTATTTTAAAGGGAAATATTTGTGGACTTTGTGATAGGTAGGTTATATACCTATCTTTTAATAAGTGATGCTTTTTTGTCTTTAAGGCAAAATAAGGCTAACTTATCACAATAGCTAATTATTAAATAGTATCTTACAGAGTACAGAGCTCAATTCCTCCTGTCCTGGCAGATGACCGAATGTAACACTTTAGTATCAGTGTTTTTATTCTGTGCAGTGGTTAGAGTTTTAACATGAACAAACTTGCTCTAATGTCACTCTATGGAGGGAGGGTGATATCATTATAGAATCATAGTCCAAGAAATACATTTCTGGTGTTGTATGTAACATTCAATAATGTATAAAAAAACAGTTTTTAGATGCCCATTTCTTAACAAGTGCTTAATGATGTTAACCAGCCTTTGACCTTAGTTTAAAAGGTCCAGGTATGTGTGCACACACACCTTTAAAGTTGTAATCCATAATGTAATATATTTTGCTTTGGTTTCAGAAAATTAAATCTGTGGTTCACCTCAAAGGGCCCTGCAGTGTGGACTTCCTACACAAAGAGTAACTTTTATGGTTCCATGGGATTCCTATGTCTTTTAAATGCCTCAATATACAATGGAACTACAGCATATAAAAACATTGTAGTTACTGATAAAAGAAATGAATGAATGAATGAACTTAAGTATGTAATCTTTAACAAAAGGGCAGAATGAAACTAGGGGTGCATTTGAAATTGCATACTACTGTGAGCTAAGGCTGATTTAAAGGAAAAAATTGTGATTGTGATTTAAAATGCAATTTTAAAACATTCAATTTTTCTTTGACCTTAGTTTAAAAGGTCCAGGTATGTGTGCACACACACCTTTAAAGGCCATAATACATGAGGTTTAATAAATGCTAAGTGCCTTAAGCAGGGTGTGGACAAGTCCGACAGACAAAACAATATAAATAAATGTATCAGTTAAATTTCTGCATCATCTCAAAACACTGCCAGATGTTCCTAGCTTTTGAGGTTTTTATACATTGAGGGTTCTTTTTAAGGAGACACCTTTTTAACACATTTTCACCTCAACTTTGCGTTGCGGCTTCACGACGAGTCTCTGCCCATGTGGTAAGTTGCAAACAAAAGCATCTGCATTCCATTCAACAAGAGTTAGAGGTGTGAATGTCAGAGAGACAGGGCACTGGGTCAATGCTTACAACATGTCAAGGAAACACTGTTGTAATACTGGTTAAAATACTACTCAGTATTGTTTGAAAAAGAAACCTGCTTTTCTGCCGTGTTTCACAGCTCGAAAACAAACTAAGCACACTGCTTTTGTTCAGCTAAAATACTTGACAGTAAGCATTATAACATTTATTCAGTCATAGTGTAACCCAAGTTACGCCTGTAGCATTATATTTATAAACGCACAGGAACATCAACCATGATTTCCACACGATACAATGCAATGTCAGTCCACAGACAGCGATAGTGAGCCGGTAAATCTTTACAAGGATAAATGATAGCTCTCCAGGCAACAGCTGAATGTTGTAGCACATAATGTAATATATTTTGCTTTGGTTTCAGAAAATTAAATCTGTGGTTCACCTCAAAGGGCCCTGCAGTGTGGACTTCCTACACAAAGAGTAACTTTTATGGTTCCATGGGATTCCTATGTCTTTTAAATGCCTCAATATACAATGGAACTACAGCATGTAAAAATATGTAGTTACTGATAAAAGAAATTAATGAATGAATGAATTTAGGTATGTAATCTTTAACAAAAGGGCAGAATGAAACTAGGGGTGCATTTGAAATTGCATACTACAATATACTGTGCACTAAGGCTGATTTAAAGGAAAAAATTGTGATTGTGATTTAAAATGCAATTTTAAAAAAAAAATCCAGGTTTGCTGTGCTTGTTTGTAGAGCAGCACAGTAGACCGTTATCACACTTCCGCGTTCGAAAAGCGGAAGCTTCAAATAGGAGTGTAAAAAAACTTCTGCTGTAGCCTGTATCAATGGCTGTGCCCATATCACGGGATTGTAGTGACTTATTTATGTAAAATTCAGCATAGATACTTTTTCTAAAGATACCAACCTCAGTTTACAATCATTAATTGAGTATTGTGAAACAAAGAAAAAAGGTGTCATAATATTCATACGCATATTTCATGATTTAAAGGGGAGCGCACAAGCCATATTGTATGTGTCTGAGTCTGATCACCTTATTTTATTGCAGAACTGCAAGAATACAATACAAACAACATATAACATTAAAGAGCATTAGAATTAAAGTAAAATTAAATAAACAAATCTTAAAATATTAATTATGACTAAAGTCTATTTTGGGGGGATTAAATGAAAGGTTTGGAAAACTTATATTAAACAATAATGTTCACAATTTTTTCATGTACATACTTTTCAATGCAAATCATTAAATCAAATTGAAGTTGTTTAAATTAAGAAATATTTCCAGCCCAGATGATTATTCAAAAATATCTGGTTTGATCATTGTAAACGAGTCATATCCTTCGTGTTTGAGTGCAATGATTAAGCATTATAAATGTAGACAACAATAGGTGGCAATATACAGTGGTGGTCAGAATTATTGGCACCCCTGGTAAATATGATCAAATATGGCTGTAAAAATAAATCTGCATTGTTTATCCTTTTGATCTTTTATTAAAAAAATTCACAAAAATCTAACCTTTCATTGAAGTAAAAGAATTGAAAGTGGGGGGTAAATCACATTATGAAATAAATGCTTTTCTCCAAAACACGTTGGCCACAATTATTGGCACCCTTTTATTAAATACTTTTTGCAGCCTCCTTTTGCCAAGATAACAGCTCTGAGTCTTCTTCTATAACGCCTGATGAGTTTGGAGAACACCTGACAAGAGATCAGAGACCATTCCTCCATACAGAATCTCTCCAGATCCTTCAGATTCCCAGATCCATGTTGGTGCTTCTTCTCTTCAGTTCACCCCACTCATTTTCTATAGGGTTCAGGTCAGGGGACTGGGATGGTCATGGCAGAAGCTTCATTTTGTGTTCAGTGACACATTTGTGTGTTGATTTTGATCTTTGTTTTGGATCGTTGTCCTGATGGAAGATCCAACCACGGCCCATTATAAGATTTCTAGCAGAGGCCGTCAGGTTTTGATTTTTTATCTGTTGGTATTTGCTAGAATCCATTATACCATGTATCTGAACAAGATGTCCAGGACCTCCAGAAAAAAAATAGGCCCACAACATTAAAAGATCCAGCTGTATTTTTAACCGTGGACATGGGGTACTTTTTATCCCTGTTTGCACCAAACCCATCTGGTGGTTTTGCTGCCAAAAAGCTCTTTTTATAGTTTCATCTGACCACAGAACCAGGTCCCTTTCGAAGTTCCAGTCGTTTCTGACAACTGAATATGCTGGAGTTTGTTTCTGGATGAGCAAGAAGGATTTTTCTTGAATTCCTCCCAAACAACATGAGGTGATGTAGGGGTTGTTTGATTTTTTTTTTTAGGCTTTCTGACCCCAAGACTCAACTAATCTCTGCGATTCTCCATCTGTGATCCTTGGAGAGTCTTTGTCCACTCAAACTTTCCTCCTCGCCGTGCATTAAGACAGTATAGACACACGTCCTCTTCCAGGCAGATTCGTAACATCTTTAGTTGATTGGAACTTCTTAATTATTGCCCTGATGGTGGAAATGGGGATTTTCAATGCTTTAGCTATTTTCCTACAGCCACTTTCTATTTTGTGAAGCTCAACAATCTTTTGCTGCACATCAGAACTATATTCTTTGGTTTTACTCATTGTGATGAATGATTAAGGGAATTTGGCCTTTGTGTTTCCTCATATTTATACTCCTGTGGAACAAGACATTAGAGCTGGACAATTTCATGTTCCTAGTCACCCTGGTGTGCTAAAAAATGTAAATATTAATGGGAATATACTTCAGAGATATTTTACTTATAAAAAATTCTAGGGGTGCCAATAATTGTGGCCAACGTGTTTTGGAGAAAAGCATTTATTTCATAATGTGATTTACCCCCCACTTTCAATTCTTTTACTTCAATGAAAGGTTAGATTTTTGTGAATTTTTTGAATATAAGATCAAAAGGATAAACAATGCAGATTTATTTTTTACAGCCATATTTGATCATATTTACCAGGGGTGCCAATAATTCTGACCACCACTGTAATGCAAAAATAAACAAAAAAACATTAAAAATAAAATTAAATCAGTCTGATGATTCCTCTGGCGGTACGCTGACAATCGCATCTCTCAGATAATGTTACACAATAAAATGAAAGATGACATGCATGGTAAGGTATCATGTACTGTAAGTCTAAATAAACAATTTTAAATATTGACATTTATTGTTAAGTTCAACTAAATTAGTTTTAATTTTCTTCTCAAAACTGGCGTCCATTGACCATTGCAGGCGGAAATTCCTTTACGCTACTAATGCGGACTATGAAAAAGGCCTATTTGGGCAAACATGGCTATATAATAATAATAATAATAATACAAATAATAATTATTATAATATTATTATTATTATTATTATTCATTCATTGAACTTTTATTTGGGCGGAAAACCACATGGAGCCCCTAAAAACTCTTGTTGATAAGCGCTTCTCGTTATATATGGGAAGATGGTTGCCGCATGTTGCATTCCCAAATGCACGTTAAATCGAGCCAAACTCAGAGTAGATGTAGAGATGGAGTTTGTGTAACAAGTAAAAATGTATTCAAATAATGCAAATCAATAAGCATTTTTGTCTTGGACAAATTCCGTGGAAGTCTCAGAACCAAAAAATGTTTTCCCAATCATTGCATTCGGTCCGATTTTCAGTCCGAATTCAATGATACCAAGTCCTACCTGCCTGCTAACATATGTATTTCCATACCTCCGCGCACCCTGCTCACGTAGATATCACACATCATCGGCACGTTCCGGAAGGCTATGCAGAGTTGTAGACAGACGTCAGTCACCGAGCACCACAAACAAACAGCAGCTGCCTTTTACAGTTCCTCCTGATTCAAAACAACAAGCTTATGCTGTGTTCACTACCCGGAGCTGTTCACGTTCTCAGACTCGGATTTATACATTTGTATGTCAACACTATCAACACCGAAATGAATCTGCAGCAGTCAGGTGGTACAACTACAGCTCTGTAAGTTGTTTACATTCATTATTATTGTAATGTTATGTGCTTTGAGACATGAGATAAGTTAAGCGCCGTCTCTCGTCCCGTAATGCTTTGCAGACTCTGCATGTCTTTTGGAGGAGGCGTAGATTTGGAGACGCTCTGAAGATAGGGTGGGATGTCATGCTTTCAAAGCTAGCTTGTTATTGCTAGCCTCTCCAAAATTGCCTACCCAACCTTTAAGTGAGTTTGACGGAATTTAATCCCCTCTTGAACACCAGTAAATGGTCACAGAGCTGTCGCATCAAAGACTCCAACAGATCTAACCCCACAAACAAGGTCCAAGCTTACAAGGCAGATGCCTCAAAAAATGACCTATAATTGCACTGTTTAGCAACATTCCAAAATACGACATGACCTTAATCTGCGCTGTGCAGCTAGCGCACTGAATCAGCTGGACCATTACATCAAAGTCACCAAAGCTCATTAGACTGGAATGATCAGTTTAGACATTGCAGTCTGACCTAAAACACTCACTGATCGGCGGCACTCATTACTGCTCTTGGAAGTCCTAACACATCAGGTCATGCACCGGCTAATCTCTCCCTCAGCATGCCTGACACTTCTATCTGGATCTGTGGACACCACGGGGACGCATGAAGAGGGCCAGATTACATACCTTTTGTGTAAATTGTGCAGACACAAAAAATTATAATCCCTTATGTAATTTATGTCTGAAGCTTTTCCTGTTTCATTCTTTTTTGAGAGCATGGGATAATTGAGTATAGGGTGTCCTTTTGGCCCAGGTCAGTCTAGACTTTTCTTTATGAATGAAACATAAGCAGTGGAAACACTGCTGACATGGGTGCGGCTGCTACACCATGTTTTCTCCTTTTTTCTTGTTTTTTTTTCTTTCCCATGTGTAGCATCATGCTACAAAAGTGCTAAGATTCATACCATTCCTATATACCTGTGTCAGACAATTGCTGAACTTGTCAACCCCCCTATAACTACACATAAGCCCTGACTTGAATTGCAGGTAGGATTGATACTAATGAAATTTCACTCTATATAATGAACACCTGGGACGTCAGCAATATCTAAGGTAAACAGTGAAATGACCTTATTAGCTGGGTGTGTTTGCATTTTGCATGAATAAGGCCTGTTTATACTTTGTCAGCTTCCTCGAATAATGAACTCAGGTGTCAGCGACTAATATAATCTACTTGTGAAGTATGCAAGTTAAATACTGGCTAGTGGTTTGATATTGCATGCATGGCTAACATCCAAGTGCCATTATATTTTAATATGATACAGGAAAACAATTAATACGCTTCAAAATATTTACACTTGTATATCAAAATTCATAAATATATGATAGAATCCAGGCTCTTCTCTCAGAATAAACGTGCAGACTCACACTTCAAAAATGTGTTAAAAGAGGCTGGTGCTAGCATATCTACAACACTATGTAACTTTGGGCATTGACCTGCAAATGGAAAACATTGTATTGCATTCCATCACAGTGACTCTCTCACATGTAATTACTTCCACATTAGATCCTTCTCTCTCACTCCCTTTCATGAAAGCAGATCCCCTCTGACATCTCCAGGAATACAGCCATGTGTTAGCAATGCACTTATGTTACACTCACATTGCCACAGAATTCCGCTTCACTGCACGTCTCCTCAAAACAATTGTGCGCTGTACTGCCCCTTCCTTATGCCTGCGGAATCGATTTGAGACGCAGGAGCTAAAGCTTCAACTGACGATCAGTTCTCATCTTTCCTCTGTTTATAGGGGCCCAGGGGGTTCCAGCGAAAAATGAGGTGGCCACATTACAAACGATTTATGACATAAAAACAATTAGAACCAAGAAGTTCTTTAGTAGTTAGGTTTAGAACCGGCTCTGTTTAAAACATACTGGAATGGTTCACGCAAGTGTATTCTTCTGCGGATGGGGATGGGATATCATTCTAAATCAATGTGACATGGGCTGCATCCTAAATCGCATACTTCCCTAATATACAGTAGGTGGAAAAACCATATGTGACAAAAGAAGTGTCCGAATTCACAGTACACATACACTGTAAAAAATTTCAACCTATTTCAACTTAAAAACTTACGTTCAGTTGCTGCCTTAAATTTTTAAGTTAAAGCAACTTAAAAGTACAAGTCATTTCAACTTACTATTTACTGTTTAAATTAAACTGACTTACAATTTTGAGTTGAATCTTGTATAAGTTAAATTAAAAAGTTGAAATTGCTTAACTTATTTTGATGAGTTAAATTAACTTAAAAACATATGTTGTCATAATTTATTAATCCTATCATTTTTTACAGTGTAAAAGAGTATAGGCAACCGGATTACCTACTACTGTAGGTGACCTAAGTGAGCATACAGTGGACACTTTACTATCCCATGAGGCCACAGGAGAGGATTTGTAAATGGCAGTGAAGCAACGTTGATGTTGGTAAAGTGAAAGTGACATGAAGGCCAAGTAGGTAACCCATACTCGGAATATGTTTTCTGTATTTAACCCATCCAAGTTAGTGCGCACACATTAGGTGGAGTGAGTAGTGAATACACACACACATACTGCAAACTGTGGACAAACACACCTGGAACAGTGGGCAGACATTTGGGGGGTTAGGTGCTTGCTGAAGGGGACCTCAGTAATTGAGAATCGAACCCGCAACCCTCAGGTTACCGGTTTGACTCTCTAAACATAAGGCCACAACTGCTTACCACTGTAGGTCACATGATAATGACAACATGGAGGACATAGTACATCTGGATTACATTCATACTATATAGGACATACTTTTTTAGCGGTTGCAAAGTAATTACTCATTTAACGTACTAAAGAGAGTATGCGATTTCGGACACAGTCAGAGTTTTATGCACCACTTATTAGATGGCACCACAATATCTGAATGTACAGCACGAAACCCAGACAGCAACATAGTGTCAGCCCAGATCCGGCCCACATCTGGTACACGTTGAATCCACAGGTACCAGGTGTGGCCCAGATCTGGGCCGACACTATTTGCTGTCTGGGAACAGGCAGCACGACCAGTGTTGTCCAATTAACGAATGACTGACTCTTATGAGACACCTCTTTTTAGTGAATCACAAGCATACACAACTACTGTAGTCTGAATCCCGAATGAATATCTTTATCAATAGCTTTTAGCGTGACCCGTGTAGGCTGACTAACAAATGAACGGCTCTAATGAGCCGGTTTAGAGAATTAAAAGCATACAGCACATTATGTATTTTGTCAGTAGTGGCCTATTTTATTAATATTGATTAATCAAATATGTTACTTTTCTTTTGCTTGATTACTATTGTTGTATAGTAGTTAAGGCCAGTTATTGGGCTGTATTTATGCAGCCTAAAAGAAACGTCATTAAAACATATTTGTAAACACACCTTTTACAAGAATTGTATTTATTAGTAAAATATCTTATAATTTAGCAATAAAATTGCCAGTTCCTTTTCCCCCCAAATATTTTAAAATTTGTTATGAAAATTGGAACTGGAACCGAAATAGTTGAACTTTGCTTTCTCTTCATATGAGTCTAAACGCTGTTTGATAAAGTGTGGTTTTATTTTGCAGATGTCAGCACATTTCAGGCGAAGGCTTAGTGAAACAAGCATAAGTTACAGATGGCAGTTCATTATTTAGGCCAAAGTCAAACCAAATAAGGCTCTCAAACACTTTAGATTGCTCCAAATGCAAAGAAGTGGAGACAGGTGTGAAGAGGCATGAAGAAAAACAACAATACCTGATAAAAATCACGTCGCCATATAAAAACAGATCATAACTTTTAATGTCTCCCTGCCTTGCATGAGAAAGCAGAAGAAATTGAGGAAGGTGAGACTCCTGCTGTGGGTAGGTACAGTGCCAAGACTCCAAGCTCACTTCACCATTATTTCTATGAGGCATATAAAAGTTCTTTATCACTTTGTCATGCTGGCAACAAGCTTGCTAAGCTCACTCATGTACCTTCATCACTTATGAAAGTCTGCTTTGTTTCTCGTGTCACCTCGCTTTGTATCGTATCTGCGGTTCTGGGGCTCTCCAGGGGTCCGGGTTTGTGGTATTATACAAGACAATGCTTAGTGTACACCATAACGCCTCCTCCTGTTCGACTCAAGGTGAAAATAACAGAACAAGCAGTCAGCCCCATTATTATAATATCAGTTTACATATCCAGGGCACAAAACAGTGAGGGCCATTTCATCAAGCTAATTGCCTGTGTGTAAGAGGGAGCAAACTTTTTCCTCTATCTCTCAGTTATGAAGCCTTTTTTCTTAATCACAAATAGAGCCCTTGTATCCCAGAGGGACTTGCATTCTAATTTACAATTGAACCACAGAGCAAAGCTATCAATCTTTCCCAGACAGTTTTTCGTCTCCCCCATCCCCAGGTTTTTTTTTTTCTTCTCCTCTATATAACTATGTTGAAAGCGTTAATGGATCAAGAAACAGGACGGCATAGCTGAGTTTTTCCACAGAGCCACACTCTGCAATGCCGTGTTTGACAGAGGCAAACCACAAGAGTCAAGGCCTTGGCACTGTTAGCTATGAGCAAAGGCCAAACACTCTGGCCTTCATAAGCTCCTGGCAGCAAAAAACCCTTGAGTGAAGGACCTCTGGAGCTTAAGAGATCATTCTCTGAACTTATATGTCATCCAGACTAACATTTTCACCAGATGGGGCAAGCGGTGGTAGTTAGCAACTGTGAGTCCATGTTTAAGTTTCATTTATTCAGCATTGGCCTGTGCACCACAAAAAAAGGTCACTTGTAGCATTTCTAAGCCTGGCCCATCCCTCAATCACTAATGCTCATATCAAAGGCAGAGAGAGAGTGAAAAGAAGGATTGGACTGAGCCTACATTCCTCCATGCCAAGTGTCACCCACTCAGAGACACACCCTGTCCCTCCCTCTCCCTCTACTTGATCCCTGTAATGATGAGTCTTGTCGTTAATGAGTTAATGTGAAAACTCTCAATGTCATCGGCAAAGATAAGAAGGAAGAAAGCCGTGCATTGTACGCATAATGACAGACTCTCCGACTGCCCCCAAGATGTCACGGGTCAGCCATGTTAAGAATGTGTGCGCCCAATCATCTACTGATGCTTATCTGGCTGGCCTGCAGCTAACCAAGACATGGGCCCGATCAGGGGCACTGATGAATGAACAATGGGGCCCGTGGATTGTTCTGCCATCCACATGACAGCTTCTATACCAACACATGATGACATAACCAATCAATATATCAATTATCCAACAACTTATTGGGCCAGATGCATGAAAACACACATAAAGAAGCATATTGGTGCTAGGCTTGTGGGAATTACATCTAGTACATGAAAAGAAAAGGGAGAAGGAGGAGTATGACCTTACAGTGAACTGTTGTTACCTCTGTTGCCCGCCGTCATCGGGTCATGGTTATTGTTGGTATTCAGAACAACGCAGACCACTGGTGCACGTGACACCTCATGGCATTCTAAAACAATTGTTATGGTTAGATTTGCCTTGTAATAAACTCTACAATAACAATCAAATAATATATATTCTTTTGAATGCTGTAAATATTACAAATATATTAAGCACTTTTTATTAATATGCCTGTTTATATATATATATATATATATATATATATATATATATACACACACACACACACACACACACACACACACACACACTGTATTGCCAAAAGTTTTGGGACATCTGCCTTTACATGCACATGAATTTTAATGACATCCCATTCTTAATCCGTAGGGTTTAATATGGAGTTGGCCCACCCTTTGCAGCTATAACAGCTTCAACTCTTCTGGGAAGGCTTTCCACAAGGTTTAGGAGTGTGTTTATGGGAATCTTTGACCATTCTTCTAGAAGCGCATTTGTGAGGTCAGGCACTGATGTTGGACGAGAAGGCCTGGCTCACAGTCTCCGCTCTAATTCATCCCAAAGGTGTTCTATCGGGTTGAGGTCAGGACTCTATGCAGGCCAGTCAAGTTCCTCCACACCAAACTCGCTCATCCATGTCTTTACGGACCTTGCTTTGTGCACTGGTGCGTAGTCATGTTGGAACAGAAAGGGGCCATTCCCAAACTGTTCCCACAAAGTTGGGAGCATGAAATTGTCCAAAATGTCTTGGTATGCTGAAGCATTAAGAGTTCCTTTCACTGGAAATAAGGGGCCAAGCCCTGAAAAACAACCCCACACCATAATCCCCCCTCCACCAAACTCCAGAGAACACGTCTCCAGTCCAGTGGCGGCGTGCTTTACACCACTGCATCCCACGCTTTGCATTGCACTTGGTGATGTAAGGCTTGGATGCAGCTGCTTGGCCATGGAAACCCATTCCATGAAGCTCTCTATGCACTGTTCTTGGGCTAATCTGAAGGCCACACGAAGTTTGGAGGTCTGTAGCTATTGCAGAAAGTTGCCGACTTCTGCGCACCTCAGCATGCGCTGACCCCGCTCTGTGATTTTATGTGGCCTACCACTTCGTGGCTGAGTTGCTGTTGTTCCCAATTGCTTCCACTTTGTTATAATACCACTAACAGCTGATCGTGGAATATTTAGTAGTGAGGAAATTTCATGAATGGACAACCTATCACGTTACCACGCTTGAATTCACTGAGCTCCTGAGAGCGACCCATTCTTTTTACAAATGTTTGTAGAAGCGTCTGCATGCATAGGGGCTTGATTTTATACGCCTGTGGCTATGGAAGTGATTGGAACACCTGAATTCAATGATTTGGAGGGGTGTCCCAATACTTTTGGCAATATAGTGTATATATATATACACACACACACACACACACACACATATATATATATGTATGTGTACTGTATGTGTGTATGTATATATACTGTATGTATGTATACATATATATATATACAGTTGCAAGAAAAAGTATGTGAATCGCTTGCAGGATCTGTGAAAATGTGAATAATTTTAACTAAATAAGAGAGATCATACAAAATGCATGTTATTTTTTATTTAGTATTGTCCTGAATAAGATATTTTACATAAAAAATGTTTACATATAGTGCACAAGACAAAAAAATTGCTGAATTTATTAAAATTACCCCATTCAAAAGTTTATGAATCATTGATTCTTAATACAGTGTGTCGTTACCTGGATGATCCACGACTGTTTTTTTTTGTTTTGTAGTGCTTGTTCTTGAGTCCCTTGTTTGTCCTGAGCAGTTAAACTGTCCAATGTTCTTCAGAAAAATCCTTCAGGTCCTGCAAATTCTTCAGTTTTCCACCATATATATATATATTTCGATCATATAGTACTTTTAACGATCATGATGTAATTTTTCAGACAACAACAAAACAACTAATTTTTTAAAAATGCATTAAACCCATTGCTAATACTCACTGGTGTTTGAATTGTTTTGTATTGTTGCTTTCCCTCCTAAATGATGTCACTTCCTGGAAGGTGATGTCAATAAAGAACTGGATTTTGTTAAAGGGATATTCCAAAAGACTGGATGGAAAATATAATTGGAGAACATGGGTAAAAACGTATAAATGTATTACAATTTAAAAAAATAGTACAAGAAAATGTGTTTTATTGTGTTAAAAAAAAATTAAATAAATAAAGGAAAAATTAAGAAACATCTGGAATATTTCTGAATTTTTTTTTTTTAGATATTGAACAAATGACAATGTGCATGCAAACTAAAGCAGTGAAATTACTCAAAATTCACCTCAACATGACGTTTCCTATCTTTATGAAAACATAATTGTAATATTTATATAAAATATAATAATTAAATTCCATCCAGTATAAAAAACACAGAAATCTAGAAAGATGAAAAGAAAAGGTAGAACAGAAAAGACAGGGCTAAATCAGCCATGATTTACTGACGGTTTACATCAGCCATGTCACTCAGAGATGCACTTGTATGACGTCATTACTTTAGGGGCGGGGCAAAGTGACCTGTGAGGGAACGATTTTTGTTTTTGTGCATCTTAACATAATGCCATACGCTGACTAGACCATGAATATTTCACATTTTACCACTAAAGGGACTTTGACTTAGTAAATAATGTGATGCTAGTTGACAAATTATGGCTTTGCATGGCATAAAGCACACAACCTGAAAAGGTTAAGGGGATGAATTCCAGCTGTCAGTGACATCATAAAACCTGACAAATTGTATTATAACAGTCAGTGAAATCCACACCACCGAGGCGTTCTTTTTCTGCGGTCCCCAGCGCTGTCTTGTCTCAGATTCAGGTCTCTGGCTCAGCCTGCCAACTTGGACAATAGGGGCCCTGCCAAATCCAGTGGCATTTTGTCTGGTTCTACATTATCTGAAATCAAACGCTCTATTCTGCTCCCACCACTACACATGGAACAATCAGCACTGATGTGGGAATGCCTGTAATTCGCACAATAGGACGTTGACATTTATACCCAGCAGAGGGGAAAAAAAAGGAATTATAAAAGACTGGAGTCCTGGATTCCATTTGTGCATGGCACACAAGACAGAGGGGTGGAGGAGATAATGACACTTTAATACAGGGCTGTTAGGAAATGTACCTCTTCATAATGGGAGGTGGAGAGTCATTCACAACGGACACCTGTTTGCCAAGCAACTCAGCGTGTGGACAAATAGAGGACAAGGTGTAGAGGGACTAATCGATTAAATGCGAGCTTTTGAACGTTTTCGATGTGCTAAATCAAGTTGGTTTGATCACTCGCTATAGATAATTGTAGCTTAATGTATGCGCTTGATGTGTTTGTTGTACAGAGAAACGCAGATGGATTTGCATCTGTTTACAGAAACATATCCTGCCAGATGCATATTCCCTATTAATGTGCTTTTTACAATTGTGACAGATATAAAAAATACTTAAATATATACTTCCTGTTGGTCTTTACCTGCAATAAAACATGGTCATCTTTAACAATAAAGCATACTGACACCATGGCACAATAACTGGTCATTATTGCCTGTTATCCAAGACCCAGAGTAAGATCACTTCTGTCTTTTAGAAATCCTATTATACAAGATTAGGCCCTTTTGACCTCACAGAAGAGATAATGACATTAGCTAATGTCCTGCCGTTACTGTAATGCTATCTGTAGCACACACAGAGAGAAACGCAACCTCAAGATGCACTGCTTGGTTTAAATTCTAAGCTGTAAATTTTAGAAATTGAATTGTATGCATTGTCTTCATAGTGTGATGGCATGATTGTTTGATAGTCTTGGAAGTTTACAAAGCGCCCTGTTGCTTATAATCTTCTTTTTTACATTTATCATTTCAAAACATCACCCCTATTTTAAACAAAACTACTGCCTGCAAAGTGCACTTGTTCATGATGCTCTAGCAAGTTGCAATGCTGAAAATGCAGGAAAACACCATTAAATGAGGCCTTTGGTGATAAAAGTCTTGAGTAACTAGCACTACTGCTATGCTACTTTATATCTCCGGCTCAGTATTCTGTATGTAGGGAGTTTCCTGTAGTCTGCAGGATGCTTCAGGTCAGTGTGTACAGATTGGTCCTTGTCAGTAAGAGATGACAGGCTCTTTGTTGGGAGTTTTCCTTGGTTGGCAGTGTGGAGTTGGGTTAATTCAGTTGACCCGCGTTTGTTTTCTTTCAGGCTAATGTTCCTAAGAGCTTCAAGCTCCCATCCTGCGATAGCTCTGCAATGCTTTGTGCCTGCAGCCTCAGTGGTATAAGATTTTACCCCTTGAAATTGATGGAAACCCAACACTAAAACAAGACAAGCCTATCAAGATTGTAGTGTCTGTCTTGCTTTGCTGACTTTCCAGAAAACTCTTGGTCTTGCGCCAACACATGGGAACATTGTTCTGTTGTGCATGAGGGTGTTACATTTGAATAGATTTGAGTTTATATCTCTTTACCATTTTAGCACATTATGAAATGTGTCTAAAATAATACATGCATTAAACATACATAGGCTATTAAATTAATACAGGTACAACTTTGTGGTGTGTGCTGTTCTCAGTTATACAGTGGGGAGAACAAGTATTTGATACACTGCCAGTTTTGCAGGTTTGCCCACTTACAAAGCATGTAGAAGTCTGTAATTTTTATCATAGGTACTCTTCAACTGTGAGTGACGGAATCTAAAACAAAAATCCAGAAAATCACATTGTATGATTTTTAAGTAATGGATTTTAATCCATGACGGCATAGTGTGTTACTAATGGTTTTCTTTGAGACTGTGGTCCCAGCTCTCTTCAGGTCATTGACCAGGTCCTGTCGTGTAGTTCTGGGCTGATCCCTCACCTTCCTCATGATCATTGATGCCCCACGAGGTGAGATCTTGCATGGTGCCCCAGACCGAGGGAGATTGACCGTCATCTTGAACTTCTTCCATTTTCTAATAATTGCGCCAACAGTTGTTGTCTTCTCACCAAGCTGCTTGCCTATTGTCCTGTAGCCCATCCCAGCCTTGTGCAGGTCTACAATTTTATCCCTGATGTCCTTGCACAGCTCTCTGGCCTTGGCCATTGTGGAGAGGTTGGAGTCTGTTTGATTGAGTGTGTGGACAGGTGTCTTTTATACAAGTAACGATCTCAAACAGGTGCAGTTAATACAGGTAATGAGTGGAGAACAGGAGGGCTTCTTTAAGAAAAACTAACAGGTCTGTGAGAGCCGGAATTCTTACTGGTTGGTAGGTGATCAAATACTTATGTCATGCAATAAAATGCAAATTAATTATTTAAAAATCATACAATGTGATTTTCTGGATTTTTGTTTTAGATTCCGTCTCTCACAGTTGAAGTGTACCTATGATAAAAATTACAGACCTCTACATGCTTTGTAAGTAGGAAAACCTGCAAAATCGGCAGTGTATCAAATACTTGTTCTCCCCACTGTATATAATTCAACTTTTGCAAAAGCCTTTGAGCATATATTTAACACACCATTACTTTGTCGATGTACGCCTGTGACAGCTTAAATACAGCCCCGACAGCCATTCTGGACATTGGCTGTAAGGAAATGAGAAGTTTTCATGGAGCAAGACCATAACATGAAAACACATCAACATGCGAACAGCAGGCGACAAGTCATAAAAGTCAGTGAACTGGCTCAAACTTATCACTCAAACGGTTCATATAATCTGTCCCTTTTTTTTTTTTTACCTCCTCTTTAAATGTATGCAAAAAGCAACAGAGCATGTATGACATATAGGCTACTTCACCAGGCAAAGGTTTGTACACTTAAACTGATCTCACAAAACCTTCTGTGCCTATGAATGAATTTATTTACAAGACAAACCTTTATATGTATACAGTCAAACCAAACATTATTCATTATTCATTTATGTAAGTGAGGATAGCAAAATAAAGTAAATTGTAACATATTATAACCAAAAATTCTTCACTTTTTTAGAAAACTTTTCTAGATAAATATTAAGCAGCACAACTGCTGTCAATATTTTTTCATTTTTCTTGAGTGCCAAATCATCATATCAGAATGATTTCTGAAGGATCATGTGACACTGAAGACTGGAGTAATGATGCTAAAAATTCAGCTTTGATCACAGGAATAAATTACATTTTAAAATACATTAAAATAAAAAAACATTTTAAATTCTAATTATATTTCACAATATTACTGTTTTTAATGTATTTTAGGTAAATAAAAAAATTAAAAATCTGAAGTAGCACCTCAAGATGAAGCATGTGATCTGTAACACTGCATTCACACGGGGCATCGGCGTCAACACTTCTCATTTACTTTGAATGGGTGACGTCATGCGTTGCCGAACTGAATTGTGGGTTCCATTGCGTCGCATCACTGCCGTTGCTCGCAGGCGTCAGCCAATCAGAACGCCTATGCAAATGCCCTAGCGCAGACGCTAGCCAATTGCGTTTTTGCAACACTGGAAAAGTAATATGATTGGCTGTTGTCACTATGACAGTGAGCTTCAGACACGCCCTCCGTCAAGCGTAGACACCCCATGTGAATGCAGTGTAATCTGTGAAAGTGGCTACTTTGTTGTGATTTGTTTTGATGACTTTAATATAATCCCAAAAAGTGTGTTCAAACTTTTGACTGCTATTTGCTTCTCATCAAATCGCTTTTTTTTTTAAGTTGATATTCTACTTTAAAATAAATATAAAAAACTAAAGAGCTAAGCACCCGTAGCTATTGCTCTTCATGAGCCCTTCTGTGCGACCTCCTCAATATACAACTCATTCGGTAATTCGATTCAAATGAAAGTGTGCATAAGCAGCAGCAACAAGCATCTCGCCGCTCCAGATGTGAGGAGTGTTTTATTACCAGAGAAAAAGAAGCTGATAGCTGCAGGTGCTAGGGCTGACATAGCAGGGCTGGCTTTGCTCTGTCTTGGCAGACAAGGGGAGGGGTTTGAAGGGGGATATCCATTGCCTGTGTTTAATCAGGGCCAGTCGGATGGGTTGGGATTCATTGCTCTTTGATGGAGAGCACTGTTATGAAGACGGACAGTCACTTTGCTCTCTAAGCGAAACCATCGTTTAGCCTCAAATTCGGAGAGAAAAGGCCCATTTGTTATCCACAGGGGAGTGAGGCAGCCAGGGCTTGGCGATGTTGGGTGAGAGCGGCATGCATTTGCCAAACAATTACAACACTCAGGCATATATTTGGGTGCGGGATAGATGCGAATAATATAAGAGCTCTAAGCTGAGAGCTAGGTGTGCACGCGAAAACTGCACATTTATTTTTGTGACTGTAATAAAAGTTCAATCTACCTTGTAATTCAGCTTATTTCATCATTACATCCAACTAATGATTTAATATTGTAATATTCCAACACAATCAAATACCTCAAAAACAAAACAAAAAAACTCTTTAGATGAACTTAATTCCATTATGGACAATGGTTCTACACAATGGAAATATGTTGCCAACTCAAATACTTCATGTAAAATCAATGAACTAAACTAAATGAAGTAAACTCAACTATATCTAGATGCGTCAAAATAACTGACTGAATCAAGTTATGTTGGCTAACAATAATTAGTTTACACATATGATGTTAGGTGTTGGCAACCAGAAAACGGTACTGTTTACATCCATCGCATTCCTATAGTAGTTCTTTGGGATTAACACAGACTAAACACCTCTAGAGTCAGTCACTATTGAGGCTCTTGAGGCCAGGGAAATGAGGTTTACCGGCACAGCTCTTTACTGGCTGGCCTCCATTACACTCACCCTCATCTGGGTCACGGCACCAACGTAACTGGTCCTACTCACACCCGCTCTGAGCGGGATTCGAACCAGTGTCATCAGCACGGGAGGCGGGCACGCTAACAAGGACGCTAAAGACCCTACCGGAACCAGTTTATTACATTTCAAAATCTGGGCGGAGAGTGCAGCTAGAGTGTGATTAGGGCCATACATGGAAATAAGTGTAGCAAGTGGAAACACCTTTTTTAATCTGTTACACAAAGTTACAAAGCACAAAATCCACTCAGTTATGACACTGAAGACTGGAGTAATGATGCTGAAAATTCAGCTTTGCCACCACAGAAATAAATCACATTTTCACAAATCACAAAAACGATTTTTTCAAATTGTAATTACATTTCACATTACTGTTTTTACTGTATTTTAGGTAAATAAATAAATAAAAAATCTGAAGTAGCACCTCAAGATGAAGCATGTGATCTGTAATCTATGAAGGTGGCTACTTTTGATTTGTGTATTATTTCATAGTTTTGATGATTTTAATATAATCCTAAAAGTGTGTTCAAACTTTTGGCTGCTAGTATGCTTTTCATCAAATCTCACATTTTTTTAGCTTTTTAAGTTGATATGCTACTTTAAAATAAACATATTATTTAAAATATATATTATTATACAGTTATGGTAATGGGGTATGGACATTTCTGAAACATGCTTGAAGCGGCTGACCCATCACAACACACTGATCCAGCCCACCAATCAGAGCAGATTATGCTTTTCGGAAAGTGGGGCTTCATAAAGACAGGAACTAAACAGAGCATTAATGACAGACTGGGAAGAGAGGTGCTGCAACAACGTAAAATATGTGAAAAATAAGCCGCAAAATTCGAGTACTGCACATGTGCAATGACGTAGAAATAGCACAATAACGTATGACACGCGGAATGAGCTGTTCTTCCTGTCTCATAAATGAGTGTCCTGTCATTCTGAAATTCTCTTTCCACTCATTGTCTGTGAAGTGGAGCAGGACAACGTCCCATCAGTCCTTGTTTCGGACTCTCATCCACAGACGACTGGTTTTCGGCGAGGGAATGGGCGTTTTTACTGTTTGTTAAATATAAGCAGCACGGCATAATGGTTCGTGTGCTCGTCGTCTCCTAATTAGAACCCGAAATAGATACATATTAAGTCTGCTTTTTAAAACAAAGAAAATGAGGATGGTTATGCAACAACAGCGGGAAACACATATATTCGTGCAGTGTGCGCATGTCAAAAGATTAAATCCGGTCAGAAGCTTGTGAAATATAAACGCGCACATCAACCCGATCACTTTATTTAGCATTCATGTAAACACAATGTTCGGATTCATCAATCGGAATGAATTCATTCAGTGTCCATGTATACGTAGCTAGTGTGATAATTCGATATGACAAGCAATAATTGGGGTAGACCCCGGTCCTATGGTCAGGTGAGAAAGCAACCTAATTAGAAAGTGTTTACTTTGGGGTCTACTGGCCTTTTAACTCCGAGCTATTGAAATGTCTCTCCGGGTGACTCTGCGACAGGGTGAGAATGTCATTTGTAAACACACAGAGACTATGAGACCCCCAGCTAGGTTATTAGTAATGACAGCTGATTGACAGGACCGAGGGAATTCTGCAGCTCTGAATTAACAACAGCTATGTCTCGTTTAGGATGGGATTATAGGCTTCTAAAGACATCAGTTTTTCAGGTTTAATTTGGCATGGCCCACTACATATTCCACCATCATATTCATTGCAATTTACCGAGACAATGCTATCAACTTATTAATGTACTCTGAACATCTTTGGACTATGCTTGCCCGTACTCAGCCAACTAACATCATTCTAATCCTGATGGTTACTCTTCACTTGTACGATAGATTTATTAGGAGACTGCATGACTTACTGCTAAAGAATGGGCTGTGCCACTAAGTCAGGCGGTGTGAGGAAGACAAGTGTATCTGAAGTCCTAATTCTTAACTCAATCATCTGCTAGCGATGTGAATTGCATTATGGATCATTCTGACAAGACAGCCCGCCCCAGTCTCAGACATGAATTTCGACAGGGATTCCAATATGCTAAGCAGGAGAGTGTCAGAGAGGTTAATATACATGAGAAAAAGCTCCTTAAAGTTCCTATCTGTCTTGCCTGCCTGAAAGTCTAGATATTCTAATGACCATTGCTAATAAAAATGCAAGGGAATCAATTAGTTTAATTAAATCTGGCAACACACACGGACTTCCAATGTTTAAGGTCACCGAGTAATTCTCAATCAGAGACATGAATGTACATGCATACACAATGCACACATTGGTATACTCAATAGGCAATGTTGTAGTGAAACAGATTTATACACTTTATGTATACATTACATATTCTATGTACCTTTTGGTTTTATTGTTGGTATTAATTGTCCATATTTACCGTTGTCTTTTTAGTCCTTGAGACTTTCTACTAACCATGTCACTGTTGTTTCCTGAAGGAATTGTCATGCAATGCGCTAAAAATGACACTAAAGTTGACTTTGACTTTTGATATATGTCTAATGTAGTCTCTTTTCAAACCACTTTAACACTTATTGCTTAAAGGTGCAGTGTGTAGTATTTATGAGGATCTATTGACAGAAATGCAATATAATATACATAACTATGTTTTCAGTGGTGTATAAAGACCTTACATAATGTACCGTTATGTTTTTATTACCTTAGAATGAGCCATTTCTATCTCCATACACCGCGGGTCCCCTTACAGTGAAATCTGCATTTTGCGCCGCCATGTTTCTACAGTAGCCCTAAACGGACAAACCTCTCTACAGAGTGCTAGCTACTCCCTGCTGTCTCAGAAGACGACAACTTTGTCCTGTGTCGGCCACCCTAGCTTCTCTATGTGCTTCGAAAGGGATGGGTGAGCGGTGGACGGTTGCAATTCACAACCTCACTGCTAGATGCCGCTAAAATTTACACATGCAGTGCACCTTTAATTACATGCAAGTGTGTGTGCTATTATAGCCATATTCAAGTGCGCTGAATATTGATATACCGAACCTGAAAAATAAATGTAAACTCACTGTGATTTTTTTTTAGTTTCAAGCTCTCTATTTTGCATTGTAATATTACAAACATTAATGTAACACACACACACAGTTTACACACACAAATATACATATTAGTGCTGTCAAATTGATTAATCACATCCAAAATAAAAGTTTGTATTTACATAATATGTGTGTGTACTGTGTATAATTGTTATGTACAGTGGGGAGAACAAGTATTTGATACACTGCCGATTTTGCAGGTTTGCCCACTTACAAAGCATGTAGAGGTCTGTAATTTTTATCATAGGTACTCTTCAACTGTGAGTGACGGAATCTAAAACAAAAATCCAGAAAATCACATTGTATGATTTTTAAGTAATTAATTTGCATTTTATTGCATGACATAAGTATTTGATACATCAGAAAAGCAGAACTTAATATTTGGTACAGAAACCTTTGTTTGCAATTACAGAGATCATACGTTTCCTGTAGTTCTTGACCAGGTTTGCACACACTGCAGCAGGGATTTTGGCCCACTCCTCCATACAGACCTTCTCCAGATCCTTCAGGTTTCGGGGCTGTCGCTGGGCAATACGGACTTTTAGCTCCCTCCAAAGATTTTCTAGTGGGTTCAGGTCTGGAGACTGGCTAGGCCACTCCAGGACCTTGAGATGCTTCTTATGGAGCCACACCTTAGTTGCCCTGGCTGTGTGTTTCGGGTCGTTGTCATGCTGGAAGACCCAGCCACGACCCATCTTCAATGCTCTTACTGAGGGAAGGAGGTTGTTGGCCAAGATCTCGCGATACATGGCCCCATCCATCCTCCCCTCAATACGGTGCAGTCATCCTGTCCCCTTCGCAGAAAAGCATCCCCAAAGAATGATGTTTCCACCTCCATGCTTCACGGTTGGGATGGTGTTCTTGGGGTTGTACTCATCCTTCTTCTTCCTCCAAACACGGCGAGTGGAGTTTAGACCAAAAAGCTCTATTTTTTGTCTTATCAGACCACATGACCTTCTCCCATTCCTCCTCTGGATCATCCAGATGGTCATTGGCAAAATTCAGACGGGCCTGGGCATGCGCTGGCTTGAGCAGGGGGACCTTGCGTGCGCTGCAGGATTTTAATCCATGACGGCGTAGTGTGTTACTAATGGTTTTCTTTGAGACTGTGGTCCCAGCTCTCTTCAGGTCATTGACCAGGTCCTGCCGTGTAGTTCTGGGCTGATCCCTCACCTTCCTCATGATCATTGATGCCCCACGAGGTGAGATCTTGCATGGTGCCCCAGACCGAGGGAGATTGACCATCATCTTGAACTTCTTCCATTTTCTAATAATTGCGCCAACAGTTGTTGCCTTCTCACCAAGCTGCTTGCCTATTGTCCTGTAGCCCATCCCAGCCTTGTGCAGGTCTACAATTTTATCCCTGATGTCCTTACACAGCTCTCTGGTCTTGGCCATTATGGAGAGGTTGGAGTCAGTACACAGTACACACACATATTATGTAAATACAAACTTTTATTTTGGATGAGATTAATAGCGATTAATCGATTTGACAGCACTAATACATACATATACACACACAAACACACATCTACACATTTTTAGATCATTTACACCACACAGTTGTAAAAAATTACAGAGGAATGTGTCATGGCGCGTCCTCCGGAGAATCCTCCAGAAATATTTTGAGGCAGCGATTCTCCTGGGACTGATAAGAGTCTAAGGCCGGTCGGGTGTTTTGCCCAAACTGACATTTTCTCCTGGCCTTTCAGCCTTGTTCCCGACTGCCTCAATGGGACCACTTTCATGTTTTGTTTTCAAATTCCTTTTTTGTTGCTAACTAACACAGCTTGACAGGACAGTGCTGAACTTATCTTAAGGAGTGTGGTTTCACAGCACATGTCTCTTCAGCCACATGTAGCACTTAGCATGGCCTTTTCCCTCTGCTTCTGGTTTTTCTTTCTACTCTGTGGCAGCTATCAGGTCTGTGTTGTGTTTAATGGTATCTCAAGCATTGGACCACTGATACCAGCCCGAGTGGTCAGAGTGTTAGCACTCCTCCAATATCTATTACAATTAGTTTTTGATTAAGGGGCCCGACTTGGCCGTTTGAAGCCTTTAATGTTGTGTCAACTGGCTGATGATGGAGAGAGAAGCATGGACGCCTCCCAGAAACAAAGAGGCTGGTAAAAAGCTCCAAGTGAACCATTTTATCTTTCTAATGGAAACCAGATGACCCTTCCCTTCTCTCCGTTTTTTTAAGCAGCCATTTTTTTCCGGGGTGAGATAGACAGCTCTCCCACTCCCAGTTATTTATGCAAGGGTTTCTGGCATTTATATTTCCTTACTTTAGCTGAAGTATGTTTTTAGTATCGTTTTAAGGGAGGTTTCTATTATAATATGCAGCTTGAGGGATGATGACCAGTGAAATCCTCTCATTTCTTAATTAACACGACCGGAGTTGCTGCAGTTACCCCTGACCTTTGGAATTAGCACAGCGATAGATACCAAATAGCAGAGATTTACTTAAAGCACTCTTGAGAAAACCCGGCTTTAACAGAAATTGTGGTGACAGTACATTATAGGAGACCAATTAAAAGCAATAAATGACCTCCAGAAAGGAGTGGGGGTAAACAAACAATTAAATTCCACCCATTTATAGAAACGGTAACAACATTTTGAATTAAGCTCTTGAGGATTTCGATATTTAAAAGCTCTAGTTGAAATGGCAAAGTGTTATTAGCTGTTACTTTGATTATGTCTGGAATTTCTGCATGTCCACAACTCACACCCACATCTCAAAGTAATTGATGGAAAAAGGTCAAATGGCTTTTTTTTTTTTGAGGGGGTGTGTTTACAGGGAGGATTCAAGTGTAAATATCTCTGTTACACCAAAGTAAGAGCTCAACATATTTTAACTCTTAATTTATTTATATAAAAACACATTTTCATGATGCTTATGACAAACACTTTTAGACCACCACCAAAGGAAAAAAATCTTAGTGTAGAAGAAAAGGAATTGGAGAGCCTTGAAGTAGCCTTGAATATCCGCTTTCATTAAGAAGATTTTGTTCATTAAAATAACACTATACAATGGAAATGCTTGATCAGCTCATCCAATTTTATGAATGTACCAAACCGAAATAACAATTTATTTAAAAACTATAAAGTGAATATTTGTTTCCTTCGAGGTCATGATTTTAAGATTTATTCCAAATAGAGAGGTTCAAAAAGAGTCAACTTTCTAATTATGTTTGATGATGTTTGATGAATATCCACGACAGCAGTGAGCATGCCCCCCCCCCCCCCCCCCCCCCCCCCCCCCCCCAGAAATCTGTTTGAGATTTCTGTTAATAGCATGAATCATGAGAAAGTTTATGATTACAGTTTCTGAGCGGAGGAAGATACAAGTACTTGAACCAAAAGCGATCATCTTCTTCTGTTTTGTTTTGTGAAACGCACACATTAAAACACACACACACACACACACACACACACACACACACACACACACACACACACACACACAGAGGAGAAAGCTCTGGCATGCAGGCGGGCTGATAAGTTGCAGCTTGTGCAGTTTCGCTCAGTTTACTTTATCCCTGGGCTGGAAATGACCTTGTGAACTTGAGCTTTTTTTTCCCTTTTCTTTCTTTCGTTCTTTCTTTCTCTCTCTCTTTCTCTCTCTTTCTTTCTCTCTCTCTTTCTCTCTCTCTCTCTCTCTCTCTCTCTCTCTCTCTCTCTCTCTCTCTCTCTCTCTCTCTCTCTCTCTCTCTCTCTCTCTCTCTCTCTCCCCCCCCCCCCCCACTTCTTTCTTTCTCGCTCTAACCTGCGCTGTACAGTCAACAAGCCACCCACAGTACAGTACCAGCATAAATGTGCTAATGGCTGTGGACAAGTGTGTTTTTTTACTGCTCTCACAGGTGTGTGTGTCCCGATGCTCTGATACATCACAGCTCAAAGGCTGTTGTTCTATAACGATTAATATTTGTGTTTTATCACCGAAGCAGACCTGTATTCGCCCAGCATGCTTTTGTGCACACATGGCCTGTAACCCAGCAAGCTGTGGCTTAATCATTACCTTGACCTGCTTATCTGTTCGTCAAGCAGGTAACCATTAATAGGTGTTTACTTTCCGATGACCTCTGCAAATGTGCGCAGGCCCTTTGCCCCATGAATATCAACATAGGCCTGATTTCTTTCTTATTTTTTTTCCTTTTTTACTTCATGACCCAGCTGTGGTCTTGACCTAGCAAGACTACTTTTTTTTTGCAGAGAAAAGTCTGTGAAAGCGTGTGAAAACAGCACAAAATGTATTTTTGACTTCAAGCTGAGGGTCAACTGCTAAATAGGAACAAATTCTGTAAATATCATGAGAGAAAGATAATAACCGATGGCTTTACACAGGACATAAAAAACACAAAAGAGATCTCTTTAAAAACATTCCTATACACCAGCAACGCCAAGGTCATGGGTTTGATTTACAGGCGATGCATAAAGTGATCAAAGGTAAACCTTGAAAGCAGTGTAAGATGCTTTGGATAAAATGCATAAACGTAAACATTTGACACGAGATGAAACGGGGAACGTTTCAGGCATCTCAGATTTTTCTCCCAATAATCTCACCGTACACAGATCTCAAAGTACACCCTCGGAAAAAAAGGTACAAAAGCGGTCACTAGGACGATACCCTTTAAAAAGGTACTAGTATGTAAGTTTTTGGTAACAATGTACCTTTGAGGGAATAATATGCACTCTTTAGGTACAAAGGCATACCTTTTAAAAAGGTACCGCCCCAGAGACAGCTTTTGTACCTTTTTTTCTGAGCGTGTATCTGACTGAGATTTCAATATGAACTCAAAAAATCCACTTCTTTTTTTTTCAAAGGCCAAAGTATCTGAGCAGTAGTATAAATAATAATTGTATAGCTCTATAGTCTTTCTGTATGCCAACAGTACGTGTTTTTGCATTTTTATTTGTTGCATTTGTTTCTTTTTCATACTATTGTTGAAAAAGTTTGGGGTAGGCAAGATTATTATTTGTCTTATGCTCACAGGTTGCATTTATTTGATCAGAAATGCAGAAAAAACAGTAATATTGTGAAATGTTATTACAAATTAAAATAAAAACTGTTTTCTTTTAATATATTTTGAAATGTAACTTATTCTTGTGATGGCAAAGCTGAATTTTCAGCCTCACTACTCCATTCTTCAGAAATCATTCTAAAATGCAGATTTGCTGCTCAAGATACACTTATTTTTTGCAAAAAAAGAATATATATAAAGTTCAAACGAACAGTATTTATTTGACATTGATTTGTATGTAACAATGTGGAATTGACTGAAAGAAAAACTTTTTTGAAACTTGAAAGGTAGTGCATCTATTATTTATATTTGAATTATTTAATTATTATTTGTCAATAAATATAAATATGTATGCATAAAATAAAATTGTGTTTGTGTATATATATATATATATATATATTCATAAAAACATTTTTTACAATACATTTATTTTCAAATTTATAACAATTCTTTAGGAAAAGACATTTAAAACAACTTGTTGACCAATAATACACATATGCCGATCTAAAAATGCATTCTTCAAAATGTTCCCAATGTAACATCTGAGTTTCATTTAGCGCACCGACCCCTCTTGTAAAAGCACCACCCCGGACCCCAGCCCTGAAAACCCCACCTTACAGATGTCCAGATGTGTCTCCCTCCCTCTCTTTAGCTGCTGCCCAAATGATAACTCGCCCTTTGTCTCTCTCACTGAGCTGGGTAATATATAGCTGTGAGGCGTCCTGACATAGTTATATTTGCTGGTGTCCTAGAAAAGACAAGGAGACTCAATTACAATGGCAGCAGAGCGAGTGCCTTTACGAATGTCAACTCTTCGCCCAGACGCAGTGTGATGAATCACACCTGACCTCACACCAGGCATCCATTTCTCAGCAGCCTGCGCACAAGTGTGGACTAGTAAATGAGAAATCAGGGTGGGGTGGCGCGCGAGATGTAGGGGGCTCGGTTTTCGAGAAGCGCGTGTGTGTGTTTGTGTGTGGGGCCAGAGGCCACGAAGATGAGACAAACAGTGGTGAGCCCTCAGACGTCCTTGCTCGCACTGCCTGTTGAGAGTGGAGCAGCGTAGACGCCGTGGAATTGTAAGCAGTTGTTTAAAGCTTTTAGACGGGGGGTTTTGGGACCGCTCCGTTGGGAGGCTCGACGGCCCTGTTGCAGCTCGTGTGATGCTTTCCTGCAGCTCTGTCAGGAGGAGAACTAACCTGCATCTCTGTTTGTCCACACAAACGCACGCACGCACACACACAGCGCTGCCTGCCTGCCAGCAGCCTCCTCTTACTCCAGGCAGAGCGTAATCCTTGTTGACAGAGAGCGAGTGTGGTTATTAGGTCACTTGTGTTTTCATGCTGTACTGTAAAGCACTTAGCGGGCTGCAGTGGCAGCGGCTCGCAGACTCACACCGTCGCTGTGGCAGTTCAGAGCCACTCTCCTCCGGGAGAAGGGACCTCTTATCCTGCCACTGCACCGTCTGACCCTGGCAGGACGGCGGGTGAGGAGTGGTGGGTGGCGGGGTCAGCGACGGCTGTAACGCTGCCCTGGGCGAACTCCGAGGGCAGGCAGGGGAGTCCCTGGCCTCCTGGGAGAGGGAGGGAGAAAGGGAGGGTGGAATGAGCAACAGGCAGACACAAGGGCAAAGGCAGATGTGTGCAAGGATAGATGAGGAGATAAATCACAGGCTGTCAGAGCCTGAGGCATTTGCATTCCTGAAATGGAGCTCGCACTGGCAGTGGGGTACGGAGACCTCTGTGCAGAGTCCAGCGCACCGTCAGATGTGGATACGATTCGCACGCAGCTCCAGAGGAGTTAGCTCGTTTGTTCATTATGTAAGATGTGACCTGAATTGCATAGAAAAAGTTGAGGTGCTGTCATTTTCAAGGCATATTTTAAATGTTAAAGAAGTTCCTAAATAAAGTAATTTAATAAATAATACATTCAATGGAGTACACACACACACACACACACACACAAATTGTTGAACAGAAATAGACCAAATTTCCCAGAGGTTTTCAGGGTATTACAATAGGTAGCGAAAAGGGGTGGATGAAATTTACTGGATTTATATTGCACTTACAAAAACAGCACACACTTTAAAACGATTGTCAAAGTTCAGAGGACACACACACAATATTGGAGGTGGGGGTGAATTGGGTCATGTGCTCATAGTTTATAGTTGGCAGGCCACCTGTGATGTATCGTACCTATGTCCTGGACTTATTCAATGTCATATATGGAAGGACATGATACCGTTTTGGGATGTGAATGGTCTCATCAGATTGTTTCGTTGATACCTTGACTTCATGAAGAAGAAACTGAAGTTTAAACTGAATTCAAACTGTAGAAACAGTTTGAATTAAAAATATGGACAATTTGCTGTTGTGCACAGCAAAACATACCGTGCACAACCCTATCAAATAACATTACCCCTTCATATAATACAAAAACGTGATTTATGACAAAAAAGTATGCAATATTTATTGAGAGACAACCATGATTAAGGTTTAAACAGGTACAAATTATTCATTAGAACAGTGGATTAAAAGAGCAGAATGTGTGACAGAACAAGATCAAGATGCAGCTGTGCAAATTCAAATGCTATTTGGGATTTTCTTTTACATATTCTGTACAATTTGATGTCACAATTTTATTTAAAAAATATATGGTCACACTTTATATTAGGGTCCAATTCTTACTATTAACTAACTATTAACTACGACTTTTGCCTCAATAAACTCCTAATTACTGCTTATTAATAGTTAGTAAGGTAATTGTTATGTTTAGGTATTAAGTGATGTAGAATATGGACATGCAGAATAAGGCTTAAGTACTATATAATAAGTACTAATAAACAGCCAATATCCTAGTAATATGCATGATAATAAGCAACTAGTTAATAGTGAGAATTGGACCCTAAAGTGTTACCAAAAATATTTTTAGTGATCAAAGCAGCATATTTATTTATTAAATTATAATCAAATTATGGAGAAGAGAGGCATAACATGCTATTAAGATGTGCTCTGTAAACTACAAAAGAAAAAACATATTCAAACATATTTTCCTTAAATTTCTGGTTAAAATATCTACTCCTCGAAAAGGGTTCATTTACTACAACATAATATATTAAGACGCACATTAAAATAATGAATCTTTAATATGAGATTTTGTCTTAATGCACTGGCAGGTTATAAAGTTAAAAACAAGTAAAAATAAAAAAAAAAGTGCACAATGCACTGTATTAATCTGAATTAATTCATTTTTACATGTGTTCTACCTGTATTTTGAATTTTACACTGCATTGCGTTGTGTTTTAGAGTTAACGGAAATCTGAAAATTAATGGATAATGTCCCGATAATGAGCTGCCAGTACATTTTCTGTCATTTTATCACTTTATTTAAAACAAGTCTTTTATAAAACAATATCTTATACAGTGCTGCTTTACTGGAAAACAAGAAAAAAGTCATTTTCATTAGGCCTGCATGCTAATATTGAAGCATCATGATTTGAAAAGCATATTTAGCAAAAGTAATGCTAAATACATAATGAGCAAAAATAGCCAACATAATTTTGCCTGATCCGACCTTTCAGATGCTAGGCCACTTTCTTCCTTTCATGGAGCATGGAAAAGTAAAGGCTCTGCCCATTCTGCTCCTCACTGTGTGCAAATCATAAAGTTGGTATCCAAAGTGTCAGGGAAACAGTTAAGCAACATCAAATGATGACATTGGCTTTGCAGACCTCTTTCCATGATGTCAAGAGCATAGTGAAGCTTAAAGGGGATTACAGTCTAATTCTAACGTTAAGGCTCCCAATTGACTTGGCTGCTTGCATATGGAGGACCAAAGCAAACTTCATTTTCTGTCATGTGATGGTTGGAGCACAGTCAGAGAGAGGAGAAATCAAGACTAAGAGAATGGTAGTAGGTTCGCTGGAGGGTTAACTGGACGGGCGGGGAAACTGTCATCAGGAAACCCTTGTCGGCCCGGAATGAGGAGTGTTGAGTAACTAATGAGAATGTTTTACACAAGAAATGTATCACGGCTGAGGAGACACATCTGGGTATGCAACTCACACAAAGAGTCATCTAGCTCAAAAGACTTTTTTATTGCTCTAAGTGCAATCCTCCCATTTGAAACCCAGCCAGAAAGCGAAAGGGAGCGAGAAAGAGACAGAGGACAGAGGGAAACAGCTGGGTTTCCTAAGCAGAATGGCTAGTAAGGCTGAAGGGAGAGAGAGAGAGAGTGAGAGAGAGAGATGGCTTTCTTTGGAGAATATGGAGGAGGAATATAAACTCCAAGAAAAGTTGCTGGGAAGAAAGCCATGAAACCAGTGAGTTTAAAAAAAACACACAGGGAAACCAAGGAGGACAAGATCAAGATCAGGGCCAAGGAGAAGAGATTATGAAGAACTAATAATGAAACATCGCAAGAGCGAGAAGGGAGGGGGACTGTCGGCGGTTTAGGAAAACAAGCGAAAAAGAGATAGTGGCCAAAATCAGCGGAAATGTAATGCGAGAGAGGCAGGAAAAGGGATGCATGGCTCTGATTTGTGAGATGAGATGAACTGAAACGGGATGGAGGCAAATTCCAGGAAGACGCCTGAAAGCCAGAAAATGAAGTCACCTGTGCAAATACAACTCATATTTACTCATTGTGGAATAATCTTATGACAGTTCCCCGTTTTATCTGTCTTGGTCAGGGCTCTCAGGAAGAGGCCTGGGTCCAGGAAAACAAACACAACCGCTAAACCAAAGCAATCACGTGCGCTTGACTTTTCCGAATACGAGTCAAGCAGCAATCACTACCTCAATAATGAACCAATAAACTACGAGCAACTGAAAAATATAAAAATAAATTATGGCTGTAGACTCATTCAGAACGCTCCTTTGGATTCATGAATCGAGACTTTTTCTTCCAGCTGTTGTCAAAAGAATTGAAATACGCTGACCGCAAAAAGCATCAGCAGCAATAACAAAACTAACCCATGCAAACTTTAACATCATGGGATGCGAACACATGTTCCCAACTAGTCTGCCAATTACTCTACCTCAGATTTACTGTTGTTCTCAATTAAAGAGCCGTTTGGCAACAAACAATAACATGTGTTGTGATGCTGCGGTTGAGCCAAGTTAATGTTTCATATTAGAGCTCCCACAACTACTCACCAGGCAAGAACCCATGCTGTTTAGTACATACTTCACTTAACAGGGTGCTCATAAGTCATTATACACGCCAAAGTTCTGCTGGGTCGTAATGAGCGAAACAAAAAAAAAGTCCTGCACAAAAGCGAGCTATGGATACAGACGACAATCGCAGGAGCTCTTTCCAAATATTCCAACTCGTAAACCTTTCAAAAAGTATTAGAGGGTGCACAGGCTTTACAAATCTAGGGATTTTCATCGGCTACTACCTTAGGACTTGATTTGGTGTTTTTTAAATGGATTTGATTCAAACAATGACTATACATTCTCGACGGACGTTTATAGCACACACACAGCTCCTTGTTTTGAATGTTCAGTTCGGACTCCTATCGAAGTGTTTGAAAAGGTGATGAGCACTTAAGTGGTTCATCTGTCTAAAAGATTAATTTTATGATCATGTGAATGTCAGGCACCATTTCTCTGCATTTCAGAATAATTTAGGCACTTCAGACGGAAGTCACATATTTGTAATTGAATGTTTGAGCTCTCTTTCAAGCCACTTAATGTCTGCAATCCGATATAGTGTTTGCAAACCGTTTACTCATGACCTGTGCTCTCCCTTTCCTTAAGCCATTCAAGAGAGCCGGCAAAAGCGAAGTGCCTTTTAAGGCCCTGAGTATTGCCAGAGTCCTCCTTATATTACTGATGATATCTTTACTGAGGGCTTCACTGACAAGAGCCCAGGGATCAGAACTGCCCATAAAGCAGATGGGAAATTACATCTCATCCTAGGCCCTGCGCTCAAATGGCCTGTCTGTTGATGCAGCGGGCTTGTGGTGTCTTTAAACAGGGACTTAGCCTCCGACCCCAAACCCCCCCAACCTTATACGTTTGCAATGAGGAAGCTACTGGAGGTAATCAAAGCGGGCCAGGTACAACTGGACAACTGCGCTGACTGGAGATCAGTCTCAGTCCTGGGACTCTGACGGCTGGAAGGAGATAGCTAGGATTTTGTCCACACTGCAGGCCTGAAAAACCTCAACAATGTCATTTTTTTAAAGTGAGATCTAGACTGTTGTGTTTGTGGATGTGTGCCTCAACAGCAATCTTTACAGCAGCAGACATGAAACACTTCGTTAATTGCAAAATAATGCTTTGTGGGCAGTTCCGATATTTCATCCAGCCAAGTCTTAGTTTGACTAAATATCAGCCGGGATTGGAATGAGTGTGTGAGAGAAAATTCATTGTGCCGTAATCCCTTAAGCCCTTCAGGGATGGCCTCTGACCAGGGCATATGAGATCCACTACCCAGCGCTAATCTGTTCCCAACACTGATGAACCCAGAAAGTGGCTCTTGCGGTTAACAAACTGTCCACGGATGGATTATCCAGTTTGCAGCAATGCAAAGTTCAGAACACAGCAGCTGTAATCCCAGTGTCTCGATGACACACGTGCTGAGGCCTTGCACTCAATAAGCACAAGCTTGACCCAAAGAATTGTGTTTATCCATTCATCCATGCTCATTCCTCCCCCTCTCTGTGACACAAGCACTGATCACTTTATCCCTCTGTTCTAATGGCAGAGAGACAGAGCTAGCACGCTTCCGCCACGCACGGCACAAATCCCTACTGACCTGGCTTACCACTGGATGACCAATATCTAAAACACTGTCTGCAAGAAAAACAGAAGAATTTAATTGTGGGCATGGCATAATCAAATTATGTTTTAAGTTAAATGTAATGCATTATACATTATAGTACATTATAGTATCTTTTTTAAATAAGTAACATGCAATTTTTCTATTTATTTAATTTATTTATTAACAAATACCTCTACTTTCCCCATTCTGAGAGAAAAAGTGGTATATTTAAAGTGGGCATGCAGTGTAGGGGTTGTTGTAGTATGCATAAAGCATGATGGGTATTGTAGTTCTAGAGTGTGAAATGTTTATTAGTAACATTAAACACTATAGATATACAAAGATGGTGCACTCCTATTACTTGTGAATTGGATAGCGGAAATAGCGGAATAAGTCCTGCCTTCTAAATAAAAGAGCCAATCGCTGATTGGTAAAGTCAATTAGTCACTGCAGCTGCCGTTAGAAGCTCCGGTTCCCAGAAAAACCTGAGACTCGTGCTTAGGACTGCACATGCGCATTGGCTGGTCAAGCCTGAAAAATAAACTTTTTAACGCTATTTGAGCATAAGAAATAATACTTATGGCACAGTTCGTGTCAGATTTTGCTAATGATTTGAAATATGTTAGTTAATTGTGAGTTCGGCAAGCAGTTTTTGAGATTTCAGGATTCCCCCATTCAAGTAGACAGGACTTGGTCTTGGATGCCTGAAATAGCTGTCCGGAGGCGTTGAAAATATGGCCGTTGAGTAAACAGGCTTTCATTGAAAGTGACTTTAGTAACACTCAAAGCGTGAAACAGTTTTCAGTAGGTATAGTTCACACAAAAAATAAAACTTCTGTCATTATTTGCTCATCCACATGTTGTTCCAAACCTGTATGCATATTTTTCTTCTGCTGAACACACCCACATTGAGGTCCACTCACCACTGGAGCACTGGAAAGAATGTCATACAAGTATGTAATGACATGAGGGTGAGTTAAGGTGATTATACACGGGGCAACTTTTTGAGCAATGTTGCTGGGCGATGTTGAGGTGAGACACAGGGCCCACGACCGATCTAAAGTATCCAGAAAGAAATTTGTTGCCCATTCTCAATGGGAAAGTGCCTAAGCAACATCGCTCGGCAACATTGCTCAAAAAGTTGCCCTGTGTATCATCACCTTTACACACTTCTGCTTTGGACGAAAATGAATCTCAAAAATAACACAAAAGTAACTTTTTTCCATAAAAAGACTACAATGTAACAATTTCTTATTTTTTACAACATTTAACAATGTTTATTATTTAAAAGTACACTGAAAAAAGTGGTAACCTGCTATTTTTCTACTTGATCTAACCAATAAGGTTGATGTAACCTACTTTGTCAATTTGATTTAGTCAGATTAAATAACATGACGAATAAAACCATATAATTTTATGAAGCACATTTTTAAAATGACCTTTCTTTTAGGATTTACACGACAACAATGTACTAAAAACAGACACGTTTTTCCTTTGCTTTTTTCACGTACAGACGACAATGTTGTCAAAACAATCCCGTTCACACGGATCTGCGAAAATGACTAAAAACGCTGTATTATGCATGCAAGGCCAGTAGTTGGCGATGTCACTTTGTAAAGAAACACTACACGCCTATATAGTCTGAACACGTAATACGCATGTGCATGATGTCACTGTTTTCACAAATCCGTGTTTTGTTGTTTATACAGAGACGATAATGGTATTGTTTTCAAAAACTTGCACTTTGAAACCCGTTTTTAAAAGCTTGTGTTTTCAGGCCTCCAAAAACGCTGTTGTTGTAAAAATGAATGGCCAAAACATATTAAAAAGTTTTAAGTTTTAGTTCAAAACGGTGTTGTGTAAACAGCCCCTTAGGCTACGTTCACACTGCGAGCCTTAGTGCTCAATTCCGATTTACCGCTCAGATCTGATTTTTTTTGAATAACTGTTCACATTGTTGTTTTAAATATAGATATATCAGATTCCAGTGTGAACAGATCATGGTCCTGAACTGACCCGCATGCGCAAAAGAACGATAAAAAGACATCACGCAGCATTCTGTCATACGGAGAACATTAAAGTAAGCGATTATGCATTTATTTGTTGAGTTATGCACAGGCAATATAAAAAAAAACAAAGACGAGAAGTTTTTAAACATTTATGATACGATCCTCATGTTTTGCTTGTATACAGAGCTGTCACTGTAATATGAGTTCTGACACATCACTGTCCTTCCACTGATTACCTTTCGCAACTGTCTTGATAACTTTGGGTATGTAAAACCTGATCCCCATGAGTGCAGAAGTTGCATGAATTCTGATTTGCCCGTTTGCAAAACATCTGACCTGTATCGGATTTAGGACCACACATGGAAGTGGCCCAAATCGGAATTGCAAAGATCAGATTCCATGTGGTTTGTGCTGTTCATATTGTCACGAGTCAAATATGAGCAAAAAAATCGGATTTGGGTCACATTTGCCTGCAGTCTGAACGTAGCCTTAGTTTTAAGAAGAAAAAAATACAGTGTACCATTCCCTGGTCACAATGATTTTGCCAATTATGTTTCCTAACCCTATCCCTACCCCTAAACCTACCCCTACCCACAACTTATCCCTAAAATCAGAGGGAAAAGATAGGTGAATAACAGTAGAAACTTGCCTAAACTTGACATAAACTGTAAATTTGCTTCTCAAATCTGATTGGCTGATTGGAATGTTGTTCCAGAATCGATCCAGGAACATGTTGTACTTGGTGAAATCACGTTTACCACCATTCCCCAGCGGTGATGCTAAAAAAAAATATTGAATCAAAGAATTTTGTTGACAGAGCAATGTGGCATGAACCTTAGCCTATGATGACTGTGCAGTGTGTACAGAGATGCCTGGAAATGTGATAAGGCAAAGGTCATAGGAGAATGACTTGTTTGCGATGTTAATTTCCAGAAAGAAAACTGTGTGAGATAAGACAGAGATAAATTGACCTTTGGCCTACAGCATTCAGCAGTTTGGATTAAGATTAGACACTCAAAAATGTATTTTTATTCAGTAAATGAATAAATGATCTGGGCTGCGTTTCCCAAAAGCATCGCAAGCCTAGGTAAACACCAATGGCCTCTTCGATTTACTTGCCCTGGACAGGCAGCGTGGATATATTCTGTGCTTATTTATGAGACATTTGAAGAACAAGCCCCCTCTCCAAGTTATATGAAAACCAACCTTGAGAGGCAGACACTTATTTCAAACAATAAGGTATTCATCAATGTGAGGTATCTTATTGTAAATGGACACATAATCCAGCAACTCAAATTAATCTCCGTTCTTCTTTGCTGAATGTGTTGTGCACCAATATTACATTCATCGCCGAAGAAAAGCAATTAATTATAAGAGTGGTCCCCGCCATCCAAACAAATGAATGGGCACAAGGGGGAGGTTCAGGGACTGTTCAATAGCTTTCATTCGAGGATGGAAAGGCCTTCAAACAGCAAGGTTGTTTTTTAAAGGCTGTGGGTGCTCAGTGTTTTCAGAATACATCTAATCTTTTCATTGAAATGGAGTGAGCTGCACTCCAACAGTTTCTCACATTTTAAATAAAATAAATAAATAACCCACATCAGCTGTCCCATCATTTCAAGAATGGTGACCTGACACCTCGAAACCTTGAAACCCCTGAAGGGTCCAGATCCTATTCACTCCTATTCGATTCTTTTAAATTCACCACAAACCACTCTCTCTCTCTCTCTCTCTCTCTCACTCACACACACACACACACACACACACACACACACACACACACACACACACACACACACACACACACACACACACCCATGCCAAGTTTTAAATCATAAACTCAGCTTGTCCTTTATCCAAAGCCATTTATTTAGCAATCCGCTCAGTTTTTCGTTCCTTTGTGAAAGCAGAATTCCCAAATAGTAAATAATTATATAAACAGAGAAAGCCGTACTGTAATTCTCCTAGTAAACCGGTAATAGCTACCTTTGTTGGTGGCCCCAACTTTTTCTTTCTTATCTGTATTATACTGTACCATTTTATGATGTATGAGTCACTCCAGATACACAGAGTCCATTCACTTCTTGGGCACTGGTCAGATCCAGCGTTTATGTCATTCAGTTTTTGAACGCTCATGTTCAATTGATCCATTTGCTCCATAATTGTATGGCACAATAAAATTCGAATGAGGTGTTTAAAGATAACACTAGTAATCACATTTGAAGAGACGTTCATATAAAGGTAAAAGATAACTTTTTGAAGCAATAGGGTGGCACATAAATAGCATAAAACTTAATTTGTTTTATTTACCTTTTATGACTACATGTCCCAGTTTATGATTAACTGATTATAGATGGAGTAATATTAGAGAACGCCAAATTTTTATATAATTTTTGAGGTAACAAGATTTGCTACTCAACTTTCACTCTTAGTACCCCAATTAATGTTTTTCAGGCCTTCCGGAGTGACTAGTGGAGGCTCTTGTTTTTGATAAACATCTTTGTTCTAGCAGATACTTGACACCCACACTGCATTGCAATGTAAATAAACATGAATGCACACACAGCTGATAATTATTTAGATTCAGCTTTGCAATAGCTTATCATCTACGGCACGACCCGAACAAAGGTACTGAATACAAATGAAATGTTTATTATTAATATATGTGAGAATGAAAATCATTTTAGCCAGTATCATCGATTTAAATATTAACGTGCGATTTGAATTGCAGTACAAAATACACAGTCAGCTAACGTTCTTACTCGCTTGCATGTCAGTTCAGCCAAATTCACACACTCTCACACTCAATTTACACAGGTTGGCTAGGAACCAGACTTTGCAAAGAGAAAAATCTCCCAGCTCACAGGCCTGATAGAGACCATTGAGTAGGGGACCCCACACAAAGACCAATAGCGATGGGAATCAGCTGAAAATATGTGACATAATCACATTAGTGTCTTAAAGGACACAAAGCGCTTAGTCAACTTCCCTTGATCAAGGCACATCTGGAGAAGCGGGGGGACTGGAGCGGTGGTCCTGGCTTTCCCCAGCTAAAATTAAAACAAGCTGTAGTGCCATGCTGCTGGGCCGCAATGGACCAAGAACCATGACACAATAATGGATTGCTCCGGCAGTGCTGTAGTAAATGCAATGCTTGTGAAAAAGGAAGAAGACAAAAAAAGGAGGAAGAAAAAACAGTGGATGGATTTTAAAAAAGGCTTTGAGAATAACGCCCACAGCTTTCCCAGAGAGAATGAACTCTGACCCAGAGAGGGACGATGGAAATTTGTTGAACGTGTCCGCAGAAAACAGACCATATACTTTCAGGAAGTGAAGCATTGTACACGGTATTAAGGAGTGGGAAATAATCTGAATAATATCTAAATATCATCCTAATGGAACTTTAATATACTCGACAGTCACTTGGTATACAAGTACACTTATGATACTTAAAAAAGTGTTGGGTGTAATGCATTACTAATTAACTCATTACTGTAATTGAATTATTTTCCCTTGAAAAAGTAAAGTGAGGGATTACTCTTAATTGTTCTGTAATTTAATTACAGTTACTTCTGATGTACTTGCATTAAATACTGTATAGACTATAGAACAATTCTATATAAAACAATAGTGGATTTAACATCAAAATGTAACATTTAATGTTAAAATGTATGTAACTTTGTCCCTTTAAATTCTTTGGTCAGTTCAATATTAATTTATACAATTTCATATTATTTATTTGAAAGAATTAAAAGAGCAGTTCCATGTCCATTCTTGAATTGTTCAACTGGTCGAGGTTGATTTAGAAAGTGATTAGTAACAAGTAATGCAATACTTTTTAGAGAGAGTAATTAGTAGCTAGTAATTAATAACTTTTTTAGAGAAACTTACCCAACACTGATGGTCATTCAATGAGGTCAAAAACATCTTTTATTTAATTATTTATTCATTCATTTTAAAAGTGATGACGCAATGACACCATGAAACATGCCAAATTGTGCAGACATAATTTTTGGTCAGGCTGTCACATAAAGAAATGATATACACATCCAAAAACAAGAGAGAAACAACAAATTATTAATAACTTGACTCTGCAGTCAATGCATGCTTTTTCCTGTGGGCTTTCTGTTTTTCTATGCATTTTTTTTCACATAGAAAAATAAAACCTGTAGCTGTAGTTTAGCGTTTTGTTCTTCCCTCATATTTAAAATATTTCAAAAATATAAAATATTTTCCTCATATTTTCCACAGAAGAAAGCAACTCATGTTTGGAATGACCAACCCGATCTCACAGGAAAGCGTAACTATCTTACGAGGTGGATGAACTCGTATGAACTCGTACGATTTGATTCGTACAAAAAAGTATGATTTTTAGAAAGAACTCATTATGAAGGACCACCACAAAACCCCGCCCCTAAACCTACCCATCACTGGGGTTTAAACAGATCGTACGAAAACGTACGAATGAGGTCCTACAAACTGATGTGAAATATGAATTAGCCACCAATTCAACAAAACGTAAAATAGTTAAGAATTGCTGTGAGATTGTGTTGGAATGACAAGAAAATTAGTATTTTCATTTTTTGGTGAACTAACTATATGATGTAATCAATGGAAAAGTAAAACAAAAAAAGTTATACTACGATGCCTCAGAAACATTTTGAAAGATTGCAATAATTTTAACAACACTCTAAATCAGTAGCAAACTACGCTTACTATTAATAAAACTGCTCTGTAATATTTTCCAGTGGCACTTCTGAACATATTGTAGCCCTGTTTTTTCCACTTCACCCTGTCTAAGGAAAAAAAGCAGACCTTTGTTTTAGCTTCACAGTAACTGTGAGAAAGAGGACCTGCTCATCGTATAAACAGCCACCTCAACATGCTCCAGCACAGCACTAGGAGCTAATTACAAACACTGCTTGTGCTAAAAACCCTCTTGTAGACAGCAAACAAAAAGAAAAAGCTGGGGGAGCGAAAGGGTGAGAGAGAAAAGTGACAGAAAGTGAAAGGGGCCCAGGCAAGGAAGGAGGGAGAAGCGGGAGAGGGGGGGATGAAGAGGCTAATGAATCTATAGGAAACACCACTCCTCTGACACGTGAAACGTTCCTATTCACCGCCCAACGGGACTTAAAGAATGTTCAGCCTTTTGTCTCTTCTCTAATTCCTCAAGAAGAGATGGGATGTGAAAGGTGTGTGTGTGTGTGTGTGTGTGTGTGTGTGTGTGTGTGTGTGTGTGTGTGTCAAGAGGGGGCTTCTTTAGCAGCACTGCTTATCCCCTGAGCTTTAGCACTTATCAATAAAGTGGAAAATAATAGTGTAAAAGTACAGACTTATTTAGAATATAATTAATCTTTTGGGAAATCATACTCTCATCTAAACATATTGAATCATATTCAATTAAATCATTCAAAATCCTCTTATGTTTATAAAGCTATAATAGTTTAAATAAACTAAAAGCAGTAAAAATGACAAAAGAATGCATTTTTGAATTATACAGTAAAAAAATGGGTAACACTTTGGTATGGGGAACTCATCTTCACTATTAACTACGACTTTTGCCTCAATAAACTCCTAATTTACTGCTTATTAATAGTTAGTAAGGTAGTTTTTGTAGAATAAGGATGAATAAGAATAAGGTCATGCAGAATAAGGAATTAATATGTGATTTATAAGTACTAATAAACAGCCAATATCCTAAGCAACTAGTTAATAGTGAGAATTGAACCCTAAAATAAAGTTGTAAAAATAAACATTGTAAAAATGCTACAGTAAAAACCTGTTAATTAACTATTACAATATAACATGCTGTGATAAAATAAAATAAAAAAAACGTAATTTTACTTCAAAATACTGCTACATTTATGGGTTTATGGAAGTAAAAAGTATGGATTAGCATATAATTCAAGAAAATGCATGACATTTTTAAAAGTAAAATTAAAAATTGTGAAAAACATTAAAAAAGAACATTCCAAGAAGTCCCTGCGTGACGCATCACATTTGGATACATATTATATTTAAACGGTTTTTTTCCTATTTAATTATCAGCTATGCACATCAGGTGTATTTTAGTTTTATGTGTGTTTCCCGGCTGGTGCTTTGTGAATATGACCATGTGCTTTGTCCATATATGAGTTTTGGCCATGGTTTATGGACTCTGATTCATCATGTGAACTCGCCTAAGCCGCAGCTGCGCTATATGTCGGACTGCTGCCCACAAGGCTATCCAACATTATGGTACATCTGAAGAAACAAAGCAGAGTTGGTGGTTCAAGTACTTCTTTTCTCGTAAAGATTTTGCAAGTTCATCTATGTGAAGCATTGAAACAATGAGTATTGTGCAAAGTACTATTACAATAAGCATAAATATATCACTTAAAAAAATTTTGACCACTGGAACAGTTAGGGGACAAATCACTGAATCTGCGTCTGACCATTTTGTTGTGTGTTGTGTGGTAGTGTTGGGAAAGCCACATGGCCGGAGTCCAGGCCCAGATTCTGTCCGTTCCCCCCACCTGCTTCCACCCTCTCCTTTGCACCAGAGCTCTGATACAATCTGCTGCTTTTACCCCCAGGCTCTTGACGGCACTTGTTACGCAGATAAAACAGGGAGCTGGGGTGGACTCACGATTCAAAACACTTGTTCCTCTCACCGCAGCGATTTCAGCGGGGTACACATATGGCAATCGTGGCAATTTATCAAATAAGTAAATGTAACAAATTGATAGAACATTACGAGTCAACAATCTAAACAAGTAACTAAATAGCATACTTGGCTTTTGCTTTGCATATGAATGCGCATAAATCACGAGGCTGCGCACACACCACACCCAAAGCCCACATACTCACTCACTTTCACCCTGAACAGAGCTGTGGTTACAGCACTAGCTCCCATATGTAATTTGGCCTAATCAAGTCTCGCTCATAGACGCCTGGAGCAGTGAGATTGGCCTGATCTCAAAGTGCACCATCAGCCACAAATTACAGGCTTTGATTTTGGGTTAACTGCATGCCACTCCTATAAGAATAACAGTGACAGTTGTAATATGGAGGTAGTTAGACACCTGTAATAGAATGTAACCAGAGGACATATGCTGCCAGGATTACAAAGCACACTGGGATTTTATCCAGCAACAATTTCTGACATAGAAATGTATCTACAAAAATAACAACTATGAGTTTCTAACAGGAATTCAGAAAATTAATATTATATACTGCAGTATGTGAAAATGTGTAATGTCAAAACTATATATATATAGTGAACATTCATGTCCAGTGTGTTTACCCGCAGTCTGCAATAATTATTTTGGAAGCTTAAATATAATCATTTAAATTATTATTTTAAATGAATTATTCTATTAAAAAACATTTTAAGGAATATATGCATTTTACACATCCCTATAGCCCATCATAGAATGTTTATGTAGCATTTCTAATAGAAAAAAAGATGGAAAAGAAAATAATACCAAAATTTTGCTATGAAGTGTGTACTGGTTTTCCCATTCACAGATCAATCACATGTATCAAATAAAACATTAATTGGTAACAAATAAAACATGAATTGGTTTAAAATCAAGTCCCATTAGTTAACATGGTATTAACTAGCATTAACTAACAATGAGCAATACATTTGTTACAGTATTTATTATTCATTGTTAATCTCAGTTAATAAAATACAACTGTTAATTGTTAGTTCATGTTAGTTCAGGGTTATTAAATAATATTAACAAGATAAAAAAATAACAAGATAAAATCTTTTGATTTTAATGATTATGTATTAGTGAACGTTTAAATTAACATTAACTAAGATTAGTATACGCTTAGAACCATTGTTACTTCATGTTAGCTAATGCAGTTAACTAATGTTAACGAATGGAACCTAATTGTAAAGTGTTACCGTATATCTTATCTGTGTCTATGAGTTTGTTTTGATGTCCTCATTTCGCAACAGTTATTTGCCTCAAATTAGTGAACTGTCATTTTAAATGACATAGTAAAAAGGAAGTAACATCACTTGAGTGTTTAGAGGAGCTTAATTCAAAAGTTGGATGAGTTCTACTTTCAATTATCATTCATAATATAGTTTTCATGCTTGATCAGATTCATTAAGCATGGCATATCTAAAACTGCAGCTCTTGTGGGGTGTTCCCGGTCTGCTGTGGTCAGTATCTATCAAAAGTGGTCCAAGGAAGGAACAGTGGTGAACCAGTGACAGGGTCATGGGGCAGCCAATGCTCATTGATGTACGTGGGGAGCGAAGGCTGGCCCGTGTGGTCTGATCAAACAGACGAGCTACTGTAGCTCAAATTGCTCAAGAAGTTAATGCTGGTTCTGATGGAAAGGTGTCAGAATGCACAGTGCATCGCAGTTTGTTGCAGACCAGTCAGGGTGCCCATGCTGACCCCTGTCCACTGCCAAAAGCGCCAACAGTGGGCACGTGAGCATCAGAACTGGAACATGGAGAAATGGAAGAAGGTGGCCTGGTCTGATGAATCATGTTTTCTTTTACATCACGTGGATGGCCGGGTGTGTGCGTCACTTACCTGGGAAACACATGGCACCAGGATGCACTATGGGAAGAAGGCAAGCCGATGGAGGCAGTGTGATGCTTTGGGCAATGTTCTGCTGGGAAACCTTGGGTCCTGCCATCCATGTGGATGTTACTTTGACACCACCTACCTAAGCACTGTTGCAGACCATGTACACTCTTTCATGGAAACGGTATTCCCTGGTGGCTGTCGCCTCTTTCAGTAGGATAATGAGTCCTGCCACAAAGCAAAAATGGTTCAGGAAAGGTTTGAGGAGCACAACAATGAGTTTGAGGTGTTGACTTGGCCTCCAAATTCCCCAGATCTCAATCCAATCGAGCATCTGTGGGATGTGCTGAACAAACAAGTCTGATCCATGGAGGCCCCACCTCGCAACTTACAGGACTTAAAGGATCTGCTGCTAACATCTTGGTGCTGGATACCACAGCACACCTTCAGGGGTCTAGTGGAGTCCTCGACGGGTCAGGGCTGTTTTGGCAGCAAAAGGGAGACCATATATATTTACTGTAGAATGTTACAAATCTTACATAAATGTACCTTAAAAATCATCAAACTGTAAAAGGCACGTTTCATAGAATGACTGCAATATGTAACTAAAGCTCCTTTTATTTGGAAAACAGCATGGTGTGCTTTTTTAGTAAAATTACAAAAAGACAACACAGCCCTGATAACAGCAGTTTTTATAGTGGGAATGATATATTGACTATTGTCATAGACAGATAATTTCTCACCAGGGCACAGACAACAGAATGCAAGTTAAGTTTTACGCATGAAAGATTTTTTTAAACCATGCTGCTAGCCGTCTGTTCACGTTTTGCTTCTGATGAGACAGACAAGTCAGCCTGTAAAAATCAAGAAGTATAAGCTGCATATCAACACACATGAGAGCAATGCAAGATTAACCACTGCAAAATGTACCATACACGGGTTATATGAAAGCCTTAGATCACTATTCAGTATACAGGCGGTGGGAAAATATCAGTAAAAAAATTAAAAGGATGTCATAAATCTCCCAATATTATTTCACTGTACCTGATCTGGTGTTCAAGTCTAACAGAGATCCAACTTTTCTTCTTTTAAGCTTTAAAACATCAGCCATTTCTACCCAAAGCTGAACATTTCTCAAGATCTGTTCCTCTGCGGAGAGAAAACAGGAGCTGTTACAGTCATTATAATTCTCTTGCAAGATAACAAGGCGTCACTTCCACAAAGCAGTTTAGTAACATCTGACACATGAATAGTGGGTTTCTGTTACATCTGGTGTGGGGTTTTACAGTACAAGAGGACAAAAAGTTTGGCAGGTGAGTCACTGAACACTGCAGCCAACACAGAGAGATGGATGGGCAGACACAGAGGTTTTTGGACTTCGCCCGGGGCGTGAATGTTATTGTCTAACTTAGTTCTTTGCCATGAATCTAATGCCATTCAGCCAACAGAGTTTCCATCAAAACCAATGTTTCCAAATACATCTCAGAAGAATGTTACTTATGGTTTTTGAGGTGGGGATGGGGAAGATGTGCAGTTAAGGGCCTGAGAATGTTACCCTGCATATGCCAATCCCAGCTCCGGCCTCCGGTAGGCGTTCTGCCAATGGCTGGAGACTTCCTGCTGTTTAACAATACATTTTCTGCCTCCCTCCATATTGCTATTACATCATATAAACAAGGTTAACTCCTGCTTTTAATTGAGCCTATGGCCCTGTTAACACCTGGTATTAAGATGTGTTTTGGTCGATCGGATCAAAAGTAGACGAGGGAGACACATTCCTGTTTGCACCTGGTGTTTTAATCCTTCTCACTTGCGACCACTTCGATCCTGATTTCTTCGAGGGGAGGGTCTATCTTTCGATCTAATGGGCGAAATAAGCTTGCGACGGAAAAACCGAGAACAACAGCTTTCGTTTCTGCTCTGATAGCCACAAGACCACGCCGAATGCTGTGAGTGCGTGTTAGAAATCAGGAATGGTGAGAGAACATTGTGCTTGGTACGTTTTTCGTCTTTAAACCAAACTTATGTCTTCAGCTGACAAAGTTTAAATCCCGTCTGTCTAGCACGCTTCCCATAATGTTTACGTGTGAGGTCAGTAGGCGGAGAGTAGGCAGTCTTTTGTGGCTGTTCGAATGCATTCGATCACATGAGCGTTTACACTACGAAAGCAATCCGGTTTAATGCATTAACTACCTCTGGAAGTGGTCGAAAGTGGACAAGCTCAAAACGTTTTAAACCCCGTTTACACCTGTATTTAGTGTAGTCCACTTGTGATCCGATCGATAATACCAGGTGTAAACAGGGCCTATGATACGTGACCTTGCTTGGGTACCTGAACTACTTTCTTTACCCAGACATCTCAGAGGCGATCGTGACCCAGAAAACCCTCGTCATCTCCCAATCATCGATTTTACACTAGTGAATGCTATGGCACAGCCTAGAAGATAAGAGTGTAATTTACGAAATAACAAAGCTTAAGTTCAGTACAGTATGGACAAATATTCCTTTTTTAACAGTTTTTGAAAAAAATCCAGGCCATCCTCGATATTTAAAGTGAGGTAGACAAAGAGATAAAGAGCGAGAGAAGTGTATGAATATTTGAGGACAGCAAGCACTTCACAGACAATGATTTAGGTTGAGCCTCCGTTTATGTCCCTAATTTCATCTCACTTTGGGGGTCCCCGCTCTTTCTTTAGACCTTAAAAAATGTAAAGCCCTTTCAAACATCACCTTGAAAAGAAGGGATTGTGGCTAATTGAGCACTGTAGCAGCGTAATTGGGCCAAAGGACCTATCCACATGAAGAGGGTGACCCTTATAACCTAGTCCTGAAAAAGAGACAAAGCTAAGGGGAGGGGTAATGTGAGTTAAGGGATTCTCACCCACCCTTGTGGGAGCTTGTTTCACACACACTGCCCAAAGTGGGGCTTAATAACTTAACACGCTGCTATGTTTTTCCTCTTGAGGAGGTTTTCTCCTTAGAACCCCCAACATTCTCCCAGACCTTTCCATAAGGACTCTTAAGAGACCAGCTTAGCCCTGTCCTGATATATTAAGAGGACATATAGGACACGCACAGATTTCCATGGTATATACTGTGCTATTTAGGATGTCTAACAATACATCAAACTTTTTACCACTTTATTTATAGAGATAGTGTGAGAGTAGACAGGAAACAATCGGCATGAGTGGCACCATGTAATGTGCCAAAGCACAGGCTTAAACAACCAAATTTTATTTACATATATATTACATTAATAATATATGAAAACATTGTTGCAGCACCTCTGTTCCCAGTTTGTCAGCAATGCTCTGGGGTGTGTTTCCCGTACAACCATGTAACTCACTGCTTAACCACCAAAGTACAATGCATTGTTGCAGAAACTAACTAGCTAGTCATGACTGTTCCCTGAAACCAGTTCAACCTACTGACCTATATAACTAGGGACTTTAAGCAACAGCTGTGGATGGAACGGGAACGGCAACGGCGTTCTGGCGTTCTGGCGTTCTATTGCGCATGCGCGACTTTAACTGCCACTTTGTGACGTTCTACTGTAACCGTCTACTACGGGAGAACAGCTGATTTGCCGTAGTCGTTAATATGTGACAGACTGGAGAAGTAAATGTTATATTTTATGGTTATGTGGCATTTTAATTGTATCTGTGTATAATTTAATGCCAAAAGCAACCCTTCTCTTGCTTTTTTAAATTAAATATTTTTGTATTTTGTTAAATGATTAAATGATCCATTACGCCATCCTCCTTATTGTTGCTTAGTGATTTTTGTGTTCTTTGGCTACGGCAGTTAACAATTTACTTCCAGTGGCCGTTGTCGTTCCATCAGCAGCTGTTGCTTAAAGTTCCTAATGACTGGATTGCTCATTGCGTTCTAAACTGCCAGCAAGCGGTGAAGCCAAAGGAAGTATTCGAGCGGCCATATTGGTATTCAGTACTGACAGAGGGCATCATTGACTGACAGCCAAAACCTTGACCTAAAAGGACCCAGTTTGCAGCGTTTAAGCACAGGATTAGTTTGAGTTACTTTCTGTATGTACGTAATTGTAAAGGAAATTTTAAGCATTAACATTCTTCATGAAATTATGAAGTGTGCATTTTATTTTACTGATGTCTTTTATTGACAAACGTCCACTTAAAACTCTTGGAGAACTCGGAAACAACGTCAGTTAAAGGGCTACAGGACAGCGCATATTCTCTGGCTTTTTACTAGCATGTCAGTTTGCATAGGAATTAAGTGTTAACCTATATTTATATATTATATTGGGTCCCACTTTATATTAGGTGTCTTTCACTACTATAACATTTAAATTAATCATTTGATACAATGCACTTATTGTATATATACATGTTTTTACAATTAACTTATATTTTTAAAAATACCTGCATGTAATTACATCTATAATTGTTGACCCTTCCCTTACCCCTTTACCCACCCTTAAACCTCCCCATACCACCAAACCTGTCCCTAACCTTACCTGTATCCCACCTCAACAGAAGCAAAAGTGTTTTGCAATACAACATCAACACAATAACTACTTTACTTATTTTTTTGATGTAAGTAGATAGTAGTTAAGGACACCTAATAAGGTGTTATCTTATATTGTATAATATATCGACTTAAATCAGGGCTGCAAACTCTCACGCAATTGACACTGTTCTCACACCATGTCCATTTTCTCACACAGTGAGAACATCTCTCTTTAAAGCAAAACTCTCTCTTTAAACTCCCCCTCTCTCTCTTGCATACATACTGTACTAAGCCAGTACTGGTGAGGACATTCAAAAAGGTGCCTAATAAATACATGGATGAAGGCTACTGACACACAAATAGGCTCATGTCTGTCGGCCACAGGATCTCTGTGTAGTGTATACATAGCTGCAGTTTGGATGTTGGTCAGGGAAAGATCATGACATTTTGAATATTCTTATGGAGCAGCCTAGGAGTATCATCTTGATAAATAATTGCTTATGAATATAACAGACACAGAGATCACGTACCACAAACATTTCACCAGAACCTAAAAAGGTTGTGTTCCAACAAGAGGTAGTCCGTTTTTTCTCTGCATGGTTGCCAAAAGAGTAAATGCAGAAGTGTTGATGAGTGATTTCACACACATAAAATGTGGCCTAGTGCCACAATAAAATCACACCATGCTAACAAACAGACATATAACCATACACACTTTCACACAATTGACACAAATCATCAGGACACTGCGTTCTGCCCTTGACTCCAGCGGCTCCTGCAACAGTGCCCTCAGCCCCCCCACCACGCCCAACCCCACCTCAGCAGTCTTCCCTCCTGATGACAGCTTGGCAGCAGCTGGCCAACACTTCCTGCCTGGCCCTCTCTGCGCTGAGCCCACGCTGGTCCTGCATCAGGCCTACACTAATGACAGCAGCTTCAAGTGATTACAAGCAACAGGCCTCATTGTTCTGTTTGCCCCCACTACCTGCCAACCCACTGCAGGTCCCCACTCATTAATTCCAGCCGTCAGATGGCTGCTCGTCCTCTCAGATGGGACTTTGAAATCAGCCAGTTTTAAGGACACACATGGCAGAAGAGACGGGCTTAATGACACAGAATAAAGTCTTACAAAAAAAAAAAAAATCTTACAGTCCTAGTTTCAAACAAATTTGAGGAAGACTAAACCCAAGCATCTTTCTTTGGTATAATTAATTTTATTTATTTAAAAATATATATATATTTTTTTTAAATAAATAAAATGTATTTATTTATATTGGATTTATATATTCTATTCTATTCTATTCTATTCTATTCTATTCTACTCTACTCTACTCTACTCTACTCTACTCTACTCTACTCTACTCTACTCTACTCTACTCTATTCTATTCTATGTGACCCTGGACCACAAAACCAGTCATAAGTCACTTGGCAATAGCCAACAATACATTGTATGGGTCACAATTATTAATTTTTCTTTTATGCCAAAAATCATTAGGATATTAAGTAAAGATCATGTTCCATGAAGATATTTTGTAAATTTTCTACTGTAAATATATCAAAAATGTATTATTATTAGTAATATGCATTGCTGAGGACTTCATTTGGACAACTTTAAAGGCGATTTTCTCAATATTTAGATCATTTTGCACCCTCAGATTCCAGATTTTCAAATAGTTGTATCTCGGCCAAATATTGTCCTGTCCTAACAAACCATACATCAATGTTTCAGATGATGTATAAATCTCAATTTCAAAAAATTGACCCTTATGACTGGTTTTGTGGTCCAGGGTCGCATATTACATTACATTACATTACATTACATATTGTTTATTAAGTTTTTTTTTTGGTTGGTTGGAAACCATGATGCACTACCATTCAAAAGTTTAAGGGGAAAATATTATTACAAAATAAAAATTAATACTTCTATTCAGCAACCCATTAAAATCAATAGTTAGTTATTGAATTTATTAAACTGATCAAAAGCTAATTCAAAATAATTTTTTTTAAAAGTTTTATTTAAAAAAAATAAAATACAATTATTTCAAAAACAATACAAATCTGAATCATTCCAATATTTTATCCCAATAATAATAATAATAATATAACAAATATATTGGGATAGACATTTTATTAGTTTACATTTTATTTATAACAATTAAAAATATATGTTAAATATATCTACTGACTTTCACTTCACTGCATGTTCAGTCACATTTAAAAATCTTTGACCTTCCCGAAAGGACAGAGCATATGGGCAGTGTGCATTTAAAACCTACCATCATTTATTCAAAGGGTCAAATGATGAATAAGTCATAGATCTAAAGAAAAACAAAGTGATCGCACATATCATGTTATTAGGGTTGCACACTGACTGCCAGGCAGAAAAGTACGTTCGCAAGTGTCTCACGTGTGCATTCACTCACACTGTCAGTGACACCGATCTCATGTGGAGGCTAAAGCCACGCTCTTGTCCACCCTGATTTGTAAGCTCAGAGGATCACTCAGCACAATGTGCTCTGATGTCTGAACTGGCCTGACTCAGCAAGATGTCTATCACCATAATGATAATATGGATAACAACAAAAAACAATAAACTGATGATAACCTAATTAAATGAAGAGAGGGTAAAACAAAAACTAGTCCAAAAATATAATTTAAGTTAACCAATAAAAAGACAATGTTGTCTTTGTCTGCACCAATCCTCTAAACATCACGTGACATTGTATTGATGATGACCTGTCCACTCTGAAATAGCAGGCAAGTATTTTTTGAAAGGGCACTAATTTGTTCTTGCTAAATTCAGTGGCTCATACACAAATAGTGTACAGTTTCTTTTCCTTTGCTCTACACTGAAATAAAACTAAGCCTGTTGTCTCATGGGATAGACCCAGAAGAATTGATTTAATGCTTCAAAACCAATATGACACCAAGGCCAGAGCAATGCTAAGTGGATCATTTTTCCTGCCTGTCTTAAAAACAGATTGACATGGGTTATCATGTCTACACAATACAGTGGAGAGAATGAATGAATGAATGAATGAATGAACACTATATAAGAGAGTGGGGCTAGTTGTCTTAAGGGCTTTATCTCTATTTTTATAGGTTTGAGTCAAAAGTTCAATAACAATTATAAACATTATAAAAATTCTGGGATTCTCTGGTTCTGTTAATTTGAAAGACCTAGATCAAAGGCCTTGTAAACTAAAATAATTCATAGTTTAATACTTTTACTCTAAAAATATTATTTTATAATAAAACTATTACTTTATAATATTATATAATAATAATATATATTATTTTAATAATACACTCTAAAAAATGCTGGGTTGTTTCAACCCAAATTTGGGTCAAATACGGACAAACCCATTTGTTGGGTTAAATTTTTAAATTACATTTTTAACCCAACGGTTGGGTTTGTTCATATTTGAACCAAATTTGGGTTGAAACAATTCAGCATTTTTTAGAGTGTAGGGTGTATAATTGGACACAAAAATAATGTTTAAATTCTGCTGAAAAGCATATAATAGCCTTTTAAAAGACAGTTACCTAGTATCTACATGACTGTGCTATAGTCATATATTTAGAAAGGCTTTACACAACAGCTCAACAACTAACAACAGACATACAGAACAAGTATGTCAATAAGTGTCCCAAAGACTAGCTTTTTTTGTGGAACACCTTGAATTCAGGATCTGCCGTTGTTAGTTCAAGCCTTTGTTATAATTCAAAAACAGCACGTCAGAACTAGCAATGACGGCTTGAGCCGTTTCTAAGATGCAGCATGATTATGGGATTATATTTCATAAAACAGTTCAATAAATAAGAAGTTAATATTGTGTAACTGTTTTTACTCCACCAAAGAGAGTAGTTTCAAACACAGCCGGAGTAGAGAGTTTAGTTCCTGAATGATTCAATGGATTTTGCACAAATGTATGGGGTAAATGATTCAATGACTCATTTATTAAAACAGTCACTTGTTTTGTTCCTGAAAGAATCAGCGGTTTTGGATAAATTGAATGAGTGAATGATTCAATGACTCATTTGTTTTGTTCCAAACAAAACCGCTGCCTATACCCTCATTAACTATTTCCCACATTAATTCACTAATATAATTCACTTGAAGGAGTGAAAAGAGAGTGAAATAATTCAGACACTGAGTGCGTCTGAAGGACTGTAGACATCATCTTCTGCCGAAAAACAGGAATTCATTTAACGCATTCCTCACAGTGCATGGGTATTCACCAGCTAATGAGTGTACATTGGTTGGACACTCATTATAGTGGTATATAATGGGATTGAATGAGTGCACTCGATAATGTCCACTATGGTTTTGAACACCACTACAAATGGATGTCCCCTCAAATTACTATACAGCTCTGTAAAAAATTAAGAGACTACTTATCATTGATTTCTCAATGTTAAGTGGTCTCTTAATTTTTTCCAGAGCTGTATATATGCGACCCTGGAGCATAAAACCAGTCATAGGGGTACATTTTTTGAAATTGAGATTTATACATCATCTGAAACATTGATGTATGGTTTGTTAGGATAGGACAATATTTGGCCACGATACAACTATTTGAAAATCTGGAATCTGAGGGTGCAAAAAAGTCTAAATATTGAGAAAATCGCCTTTAAAGTTGTCCAAATGAAGTCCTTAGCAAATGAAGTCCTTAGCATATTACTACTAATAATAAATTGTTTATATATTTACGGTAGGAAATTTACAAAATATCTTCATGGAACATGATCTTTACTTAATATCCTAATGATTTTTGGCATAAAAGAAAAATCGATAATTTTGACCCATACAATGTATTGTTGGCTATTGCCACAAATATACCTGTGCGACTTATGACTGGTTTTGTGGTCCAGGGTCACATAAGGGTATGGGGGCAATCTGGAACACAGTCAGTGTTTTCAAATAAATCGGTTGCATGAATAACACCAACGAACATAGGATATGATGGCTTCTGCTTTTAATAAATAATAAATAACAAACATTAATATCTTCAAAATGTTAAAAAAAAAAACCTATCTACTTATCTATTTATCTATTTTCTAATAGAATGTTATATGTAGTGTGAAACATGCTATTGAGGCATATACAGTATGTTCAATTAACCATCGTTTTCATCGGCAATAATTTTGGAAATGTTCAATAGCCTATTTGTACTCATGATTATGAGAGATGCTAACTGACATAAAAACTGACAAAAAATAACATTTATCAAGGCACAATAAATATGTACAGTTTGCACAAAACTTTTAACATGCATCAAATATGACTGTGCATTTCATCATCTCCAAAATATGCAGAACATGATGTCCTGGTGTGATGTTATGACTGTGTGAGTGTGAAAGCGTGTACATGCGTTGTGTGTCACATGTTTCACCCCAGATTGTGGTGTTGGCCTTGTAGCGGCCAGTGGTTAAACCACAGTAGCAGAAAGGTTAATACATACAGCACATGTTGCCTTCCACAACAGGTGGTGCGGAGCACTCAACGGCTCTCAGCATTCCTGCCTCTCTATGCTGGTGGCCCCTGGTATTCCAGGATTTACTTTGCCTCCCCTCCCTTCCCACTGCACAGGCCTGACTGACAAGCTAATCGTTGGGCTGGGATCCCCTCAGCTATTGATTCCACTGCAACACAACACCTCCCAGTCAATGAAACTGCAATATAATGGTTGAGCTGCGAAGAAAAGGGGAGGATTAGCGCGTCGAGCAACTGGAAGAAATTTGCTGCTGCCGCCTCTGCTGCATATAGACTTCGCTCCTCCTTGCAGCTGCTAGTAGGTAGAAACAGGGCGGCACAAAATAAAGTGAGGGGGAGAGATAGAAATGCTGAAAAAAAAGTGTCTCAGGGGGTAGTGGCTAAGAAAGGCAAGTTATTAAAAGCCACAAAGCGGAGCCCATGCTGGGTGCGGAGAAACAGCCGCGGCGCAAAAGAAAGCACATTTGAAAGGATGGGGGTGTGCTTCTAAATTGTTCTAATCCTTTGAGTGTTTTATTTTGCTGGGTTTTGTAGTTTAGCAACGTTAGCCTGAGAGGGGAGATCAGCGGCACCTTGTTCAGGAGGTCTGCATAGTGGCCACACAGCACATCATAGTCCAAAAATGACTGAAAACAGCATACATGTTTTTATTAACCTCTGTATTAGATAAAACTAGAGTGCTTCAGTGCACACAGTCAAATAGTGTAAGTTCTCACATTTCTGACTGATTTGACTTTTCAGGCTGTTTACTGTGCTGCCTGAGCTGTGTACAGCTGAGCAATGGCTATCGATTCACGTTGAGGGGGAAAAAAAGTAACAGCAATTAGTGGCTTTATTGTTCCAGTTCCAGTGTTTCAGTCAACGATCCAATTTCTCTTTTGTTTGCACACTTAATTAAAACAAATCTGTTACATATCTCTCAGGGATCAGTGGCTGTTTCCAGCGCCTTGGTAAGTCAATGCAGTAGTGACGATGAAAAATCCATATTTTCAAGCATCAGTGCCATAGGGAGTCATTCAAAACCAGCTAAATATTGACTCAATCAACCCATCACTAAAACACTTTCCCTAAGGGACAGGTGAATGAACATCTGAAACTGTTCATATTAGGAATTTCTTGCCTTAAAAACAACAAGAAAAAGGTCTTTCAGGAGAGATTAAACAAGTTGATACTTTGAAGAAGAGACAGAGCCACCGTTAAGTTATTGAGTTTTAAAAGTGACACAAAACACATGACCCCTTGGCCTTTCCCCCCAGGTTCTCTCTGTAATACTTAAGAAATTGTTCAACTTTGAGGGTTTTAAGCTTCTCTCCCTCTGGGCAGCTTTTATGTGCCATAATGTGTGTGCACTTCTGTTACTCGACTACATGACCTATTAACAAAATGTATGGTTGATCAGTTCAGCTGAAATTTGCACAAAAATTGTGGATGCTCGTGTTCTGCACGGTAACTTCAAATGATGTGCTCTCCAATGCATCTTTTAGCAATTTTGTTTTTATGCCTGCTCTGTTAAACACAATGGCTGTATAGTCCCTAACACTTCATCTACCCAGAGGGCTACATAAAATCTCAAAGTCATTCAATAGAAGGATCTAATACCACAGTTTTACCTATTGCGCTTGGTTTTATTTTTTAAAGTGGTGGATCGGCCTTTACTGGGCTGACTATGATATGTCCCCCCAAAAAATGTGGATGTCCAAAGTTTCATACTAAGTCAAGCAATCGACATCCAGTATGTAAACATCTTTTTCAAACTTGTGTGCACACACACTCATGTTTGTTTTCATGTTTTATGGGGACATTCCATAGACATGATTTTTATACTGTAAAAACTGTATATTCTCTCCCCTAACCCTAATCCTACCCATCACAGAAAACTTTCTGAATTTTTACACTTTCAAAAAACATCACTTGGTATGATTTATAAGCTGTTTTTCTCATGGGGACCAAAAAATGCCCCATAAAAATTGGACACAAAATAGACAAGGATTTTGGATATTGCCATCCATGTGGGGACATTTTGTCCCCCACATGTTTGGTTACCAGGACCACACACACACACACAAAATATATATATATATATATAGTCAAACCAAAAATGAATCAGACACCTTCAACATTTTCTCACATTATCACAGTTTATTCGCTATAGTTTAGAAAATGGTAATAAAATATGACAAGAACTCAGAGTTAAACTGTGTCAGAACAAATTCATCTTGATAATGTCAGATAACTTTGATAGAAAGGTATGTAATAGATTACAATCAACCAATCAGCTGTCAGCTGTTAAATTTAAGTACAAAATTAGAAAATACCAATTTAGGTCAACCAATTACCAAGCAATGCTTCATTTTGTTCAGTCTGTGGTGTAAAAGGTCGCATTAGCAATTCAAGAAAAAACACTTAAGCAAAACATGGTCAGGTCAAAGTGTCTGAATAATTTTGGTCCCAAATTTTTATCAATTTTTCTGGTAGTCACTGTATGAAGAATTTTTAGGTATAATATGTCACAGTTTACTTTATTTTGCTATCCTCACTTACATAAATGAACTATAGTGTCCTGCACCCACTAGTAAAAAAATATATCTGGTGTCTGAATAATTTTTGGTCTGACTATATATATATATATATAAAGTGTGTGCGTGTCTGTGTGTGTGTGTACAAAAAAAGTGTGTGTTTGAAAAAGATGTTTACATACTGGATGTCGATTGCTTGACTTAGTATGAAACTTCGGACATAAAAATATACTCTGGCATTAAAGTAAATAAATCCGATTAACATCTCAAGTTTAACAACTTAACAGATATAAAGATATAAAAACCATAAAGCAAAACGTTTGACACATAAGTTCAGAGACAGAGCATGCTCATATCTGATTCCTGTATGACATTCATAGAGCAAGAGCTTGTTAAACAGGGAAATCTGAGCCAAAGTTTACTGACTGGTCACCCTTGTTTGGCTCATTACTACATACAAGAATCTAGCAAGAATGTCGTCCACCGGAGTGTCACGCTGACGTCTCCAGACAGACATCTGTAACCAATCTCAGCAATGTCATCAGCCTGTTTCTGTCATTATTTTTTGCTGTATATTTCATTGAGTACCATAAAGTTGGTTAAGTGATTATTCTAAAGGAAAGCTAAATTGCCAGCAGAGGTCAACAAATAAAATAGTGGCGTTTGTCCGCACGCAGACCCACACAAACACACACATATAGTCTCTAATAACAAAGTCCATTCTATTGGTGACATTTGCAACTTGATACCCCTATACAGGGCAAAAATGTAATTGGCACAAGAAGGCCTCAGCATAAAAATAGAGGGCTATAGTGTCACGGCAAATGTCAAAGGTTTGACCTCCCTCACCCTCCACACAGCCGGCCAATCCTGATGACTTCTGACCACCCCTAGAGCCATAACTGTGGCTTTAGACATGCCAGGCCCTGATTGGTCATCATACCATTCTTCTGAGTGACATGTAAAGGCATCATGGAGGAGGAGTAATGACCTTTACTCTATAGTCACATCTCACCAACAATGTCATGCTGTCAAGAAGCTGTCCGTCTTCATGGAGACATGTTTATAGAAAGAGAGGACTCAAACTCAAATTTTCTTCATTTGATGTTTCATTTAAAGGACAAAAGCTTTGAAAGCTGACAGCATCACTAAAAGGACTGGTTGTGGGGGCTTATGTTTATAACTAGGGACAAATTCTGGATTTCTTTCTCAAAAACAAAAACTAATTGTAAGTAAACTTCTTTCAGCAAACTATTTTACTATATATGAAACCCCTTATACGCCAAAACAGGATTTCTTATCTGCTCCAGTACATAGGATAACGCATCTTTATGCCACAAAGAGTTAAGTAAATATTACTGTGGTGATGTCATGTTTGATGACACAGCCTTGACTCTAAACATCCACATGTATAGACCTTCTTAAACGGGGTTGGATCTCTGTGCAGTCCAGACCTGACCTGGAAAGACACATTTCTTCCAGGTCAGTGTGTGGCTATTCCCTCTTGACATGCTCAGTAAGCATAGCGCTCTTTCACACTGCCTAATTGCTATACAATATAACTGCTCTAATTATTATGTACATAATCATCGTATGAATGTGAAATCTAAAGAGCGGAAGGCGTTTACATAAGGCAGCGGATGAAAAGAGTCCAAGATGAGATCAGAGGCCTGGTTAAAAGGTTCAAGCCATCTTCCAGAACCTTCAAAGGTTCTCACACAGAACGTGCGGGTCAGTCAATAAAGCATGTACAAAGAAAAAAAAAACTCCTTTTTCCAGCCCTTCACTCAGAAAACAGGCACTTCAGCGATAAAGCTGAAGGCAGTTATTACATGGTGACTTTTAATACAGAAGCGATTTGCGGTCGCCAAAGCCCAGGTCTGCCCCAGGCGAGCCTCATGCACTGCTGTTCTAATGGGACCAGTTTGTTGACTGTCAAGATAATGGAGAAATCAGTAGCAGACGGGCCGAGCACCGTAAATAGCAGAGGTAATTAGAGAGCCTGTCACAAATCCAGGAAGGTTTGATGTTCTTGGTGGTGTAAGAGAGGAAAAAAGGTAACAGGTACCAAAAGTGATGACACACAATAAACGTTTATGGGCCAGTCTTCTGGATGTATTACAGGCCTGCTGACAACTACTGACATGTGTGAGCACTTCCATATCATAGAGTTTTCTTGATTACTTAAGGGGTTTATATCATACTGATTTTGTGCCATAAACATAATTTAGGTTTTCATGACCATTTTCCAATATTAAACAGCATGTTTTGCTGCTGAAGACTTCTAAGTAACACTCCCTTTGCTATAGTGAAATGAGAAACTATGATGTGCTGCACTTAGTTTCACACAGCCACAAATCTGATTGGCAGAAAAAAAAAGTCTGGTCCTCTATTGCTATTCTGACCAAGAACCGCCCACTTAGATAGGAAGAGACCCACATACCAACCAGTTTTGTGAAGCAAAGTATACTACAAAAACACAAAATTAATTCAAATGTGTCATCTCCATCCCAAAAGGAAAATAAATAAACTGATTATTTCATAGACTTAAAGGGTTAGTTCACCCCAAAATTAAAAATATCCCATCATTTACTCACCCTCAAGCCATCCTAGGTATATATGACTTTCTTCTTTCAGCCAAACACAGTTGGAGCTATATTAAAAAATATCCTGGCTCTTCCAAGCTTTATAATGGCACTGAACGGTAACTTGGATTTTGAAGCCCAAAAAAGTGCATCCATCCATCCATCCATCCATCCATCCATCCATCCATCCATCCATCCATCCATCCATCCATCCATCATAAAAGCAATCCATATGGATCCAGGGGGTTAATAAAGGCCTTCTGAAGCGAAGCAATGCGTTTTTGTAAGAAAAATAAAAAAAAATTTATCTTTATAAACTATAATCACTGGCTTCTGGTAACGACCATCCACGAGTTCCGGCAGAAGAGTGACCTCTGACCCGACGCATGATGTAGGATGTAGGAGTAGCGTAAGCTTAGGTGAGAGTAGACACCTCTTGCGGTTCAAACAAATAGGGCTGGGCAACAAACTCATTCTCCTCTGACATTTCTCTTTAAAAATTCTGGTTTTAGACTTCTAATTCATGACCAGTGTTTTGTTTTGCTCTAGCCTCTGCGCTTCCGCATTCGTCAATACATCATGTGTCGGGTCAGAGGTCACTCTACCGCCGGAACTACACTATACGAAAGCTAGTGATTATAATTTATATTTTTGGGTGAACTAACCCTTTAAATGAAATATACTTGTAGTCCACTTGGCCAAAATTGCATACATCAAAATTGTATGCGTTTTGGCTGTTCATTTACACAACAATGGCATTTTGGAGGCCTGAAAATGCTTTTGAAAACAGGTTTCAAAGTGCACGTTTTTACCATTATCGTCTCTGTGTAAACTAAAAAATACAAACTTGTGAACACGGTGACGTCATGAGCATGTGTATTTCGTGTTCAGTCTATAGGCGCGTAGTGTTTCTTTACAAAGTGACATCGCCAACTACTGGACTGGCATGAATAATACAGCGTTTTTAATCATTTAATCGTGCAAAGGAAAAACTTTTCAGTTTTTAGTACATCGTTGTCGTGTAAACCCTACACCCTACCACTAACCTTCTAAACTTTGCAAAGTTTTGATAAATTCAGTGATTCCTCAAACAGCACTTATGGTATTAATTTTGTTCCCTCTTAACACAACTTAATTTTCAGCAAGAGTGATTAAAAAAGAAAAAATGCCATCCGAACAGCTGATTAAAAAAAGCTGAAAATTTAAACAGAAATAAACAGAAAATTTTATTATCCATCATATGAACATTTCTTAAAGATATTTAGGAATATTTTGAATCACATTTCATCTAACTGACCAAACAATAATTATTAATAACTAAACTCAAACTTGGTCACTAAATAGCATACATGGTTCACCACATGTACCAAGATTTAGAGGCAATTACCTTCAGTCCTTTGAAAGGTGAAATAACTTGCACTTTTACTGTGAGCTGTATCCCATATGTGGCATTAGAGCCTATAACTTTATAACTCATGGGTATTTTTATATTGGACAGTCTTTGGATTTATGCCTCCTAAACTACCTTTTGCTTCTTCACTGACATTCTACTTCAGAAATGGGACAACCTGCATTATTGACAATCATTTGCACTCCTTTCAAAAGGAAATCGTAGGATCATCAAAAAGTTTATTGGATGAACAAATAAAAAAAGAATAATTAGAAAGAAAGAAGGACAGAGACACATACAGAAAGTGAACCAGCGTAGCTACTAATGAATGGAAGACTTTGTCTAAATGCAGGACAAAGAGATGCAATGTAACCCTAGTTAGACTGGCAGAACATTAAATATTTTCCATTGATTTTCATATTTTCATCTTGCTGCCTAGTATTTCTGTAAATAGGTGAAGGTTTAGCTCTTACGGGGATTTGCTATTTTCTGTTTCTTTGCCGTGAACCTGAGGTCTGCATAAACAGTGGTTCTCTCATAATATTTTTCAGCCCTCAGCGTTTTCTGGGGCAGGCTCCGTCTCTGGGGATTTTACAGAAATATCCCAAATATCAGAGCATCTGACTCTTTTGCAAGACTTACCTTTGCTGGTTCAAAGTGTTGCAAAAAGTCAACCGAAACTGTTTGACAATTGAAAGCAAGGTGGAATACAATCCAAGAAGCTTGCACTTTTAAAAATGGTTACAGTTTATGTCCATGATTGTTTTATATGAAATGAAAGTAATATTTAACATCTAGTTATTTGACAAAGCTGTGCAGTGTTCTTTTTAACTGGACTGTAAACGTAAATTAGAGTCTGCTGTGCTGTATAGCCATGACATAAAAATAGTACTATTATACATTCTTGAAGGGAAAAAAAAGAAAGGAAAGAAAGTCTACGTTCATTTGTAATAATAGCAAAATATATAAAACTCAATTTGACCAAGCTATATTTTCCACTGTAAAAATGTTTTTTTTTTTTTTTTTTTTTATATGCGTGTTGGCTTGTGCTTATCCTGAAATGTGGCCAATTCATGACGTTTAACCTTGTTATGACAGGTAAAATATGTGCTGTGTGTTTCTAGTGAGACGCTTTTAAGAGACAGTAAATAAGCTTTCCAAGGTAAGAGTGATCAGACAAATGCTCTAAAGCATCCAAAAAGATATCTTTCAAAAATTCACAAGTGTTCATGAATTCTTGGTGTCTCTTTCCATTATATCATTTTTTAAACATCTACATGTATAAATACTTTGGCGTTTTAATTTTTTTTAAATCAAATAAAATAATGAAATAAAATAAAATAAAAATTAATTAATTAATTAAATAAAACAATAAAATTAAATAAAAATAAGAGTTTACAAATCTTCTTGCAACACAAATTTGTTCCGTGATGTGATAAAGTAAAAGTTGTGGGATGTTTTCTTTGCGTTGTTTCCTCTCAGTGTCTGTGGCAGTAGGAAGTCCGGGACATATCCTTGCCTTGGCCCCATGGGAAGGAAATGGGCAGAGCTTTGTGCTGTTTGTGACCCCTTCATGAGGAAAGTCATGACTCGACCTTGACGCTCTGCTGACAGCTCTGGGCCTCCACAGCTCAAGAGCAGTCATCACAGGCAGGATGACTGCACACAGACACTCCCAAACACAAATATGTGTGCGGACTAGCTGTAAAGTGTCTATAAGCATGTGGTCTCCACCAGATTATCCAGCATATGGATCACAGGGATCCTCCCAACCAGCGGAAATGTTCTTTTTGAGAGCATAAACCTTTATCTCTTCATTAAATCAGTTTTAGATTAACCTATCCATCCAAATAGGTTAATATATATAATCCTACAATAAAGGAAATTATAATGGAAATTATATTAATTGTAAATATACGGAAAAGTGAGCTAGTTGTCACACTTACTCTAGTGAATATTTCTCAGGGTAGACTTTAAGTCAATTTCTGTAGGCACAAACCATAAAGGGATTTCAATATATTAAAATTGAACTTTGGAGAAAAGAATTTAAAACCACTGTATAAAAATCCACTTTCTAGAGTTCCACACAAACAACTGTCATGTCTGCGGGTGAGTCATGTAGACATGACCTAGGCGACTCATCACAGTCTCAACTTTGCAAATATTTGACATTGCTTAAATACACTTCTCTGCACTCCAGTTGCTTAAAAGCATTCTCCTTTGCTGTAGAGCCATGCAAGACTGCATCTCAAAAGACAGAACACCTTTTCATTGGCAAAAGCGTCATTACAGTAGCCAGTGAACTGGATGGCATGCGCTCTCAGTCATGCAACTTTGTTATACCTCAATTCATTAGTTATGTGCTGGTCAATTTTCTTTACAACAAAAACATCACCTGCCCAGTCTGGATCCCACCCTCTACAACATACCACTTTCTTTTATAGTGTTTTACAAAAAGAAAAGGTTTATTTTCATAATGCATATTGCATTTTGCAATTTCTGTGAGAGTATTTACAGGTCCCTTAAAACCATGCACTTAAATCAAACCTTTTCTGCTCGATGCATGATGAAAAGCTAAGACTAGTATACTTAAACTGCGAGTCAGGAAAACTGAAACATTCCCCGGCAGATAAATCGTGGACTATGAATTCTTTCAGCTAAAATCCTATCCTGTAAGCATATGTGCTCCTCAGTCTTTCGATGAATCCTTCCACGAAAACACATGTGTTTACCCAAAACACACACTGACTCTCTCACGCCCACACCCCGCAACACATACACACATATTCTCTCCGCATGCGTTGGATCATAAAGGTAAATGGTGACTCCCCGGATTTACGAGCCCAGAAAATAGGATGAAACCATTTGGATTTTATTATTCCATTTACTCTTCCCCCGGACCACAAAGTGGTTCTGAGAGCCTGTTTTATGTATTCAGCTGCTTTTCCCCCCTCCACAAGCATGTGGAGCCGCTTAAATAAACCATCAAGCGGAGCCCAGCTGCAACAACAACCGATCGATCGGAGGCAGGTTTCACGTCTGAGCGCTGCGCCGCCAGCACGCTGGCTTCAGCAGGTGGGGTGGGAGTAGTAATTTGCTGCCGAAGGGCTTTTGTGTCTGCCTGACTTCAGAAAAACTGTAACTTCTGCCTCCCCTGATAGATAGCCGTGCAGGCTGATAGAACGTGTGTGTTTGGAAAAGATTCGCTGCTGTATAAACAATCGACTCCCTACCTTCTACAACATCTGGGAACTCTCAAGCGTCAGGGCCCCGAAAGAAATAACTGGGGACTAGTTAGTCTCTGATTAGGTTTTAAACAACACATCATGCTCTAAGGAGAACGCCGTATTGCCTCATCGGAGACCGAAGCAGAGAGCTCAAATAAAACAAAACAGCTAGAACTTACCTGTTAAAACCATGTTTGCGAGTCTATAACAAGTTAGGAAGTACTGTAGCTCCAAGCTTTAATCTGCATAGCTGCTACTAAACAAGTCATATAAAAACAAAAATGCCAACCATAAAATTCATAGCTTCCATCATCTGCATCTATTCATATGGGTCAGTTTGCAAAGGTCAACATATCTGGCACCCCTGAAAATAGCATTTTTTTGTCATTGCTGTTTAAAAAGAGAGGAAATAAGAGGGAGATTGAGAAAGGATGCAAGCCGGACTCAATCCTGTGCCGTCCACGTCATAATATGTGTGCAAAGATAGCACATAAAGTCTACGTTCACACTGTCAATTTTTGGGATTGACAACCGCATTTACTTACAGGTGTGAGTCTTGAAATGTCCCATTCACACAGCAACGCAACAGGAGTCAAGCCTGTATTCTCTTACCAGTAACCATAGTGACAGTGACCAAAGTAATATCAAAGATGGCGACGTCCATAAATCTGAAAAGTCTTATCACATTTGACACAACAAGAGTCCAATTAAGCCACGAGTTTATCCGTCAAAGCTTCATTAACTGAAAGAATCTTCAAAAGAAACACGCACTAGCCGGACCCTTTAACTGTTGCACTCGCGTCACATCCTTTGCAGCATCTCGCGCATGACACGGCATTTGAGTCGCGTATAGAACACAAAACTGACGGGAGCCGATCCGGTGGAGAACAGTGACTGGATCTAGAACATTCAGATGACACACAGCTCATATCTCTGACGCTGTAAGTTACCGAAAGCGAAACCACACACAAAACCCCTTAGCAGAGCGGCTCTCTCGCACTATATGACGTGACAGACAACTAGTGGTCCAGTGCGGTTCCGTTCACACAGCGCAGGTTTTCCGAGAATGCAGTTGTGAGTCCTGAAAATTTACAGGTGTGAGTTTGGTTTTATAATGTGTTTGTCACCCCCGTAAATTAGCGTACTGTGTGTGAAAGTAACTGTATTAAGGACTCAAATACAGGACTGACAACCGTATTCTGCTGCTGTGTGAACGTGGCCAAAGAGTAAAAGAAATGACAGGGAAAAAGGGGCTAACAATATCGAGAAATTATGTGAGCTGGGTTCAAACCTGCGGCGTCCACATGAGCACCATGGCTCAACAAATTCAGAAAGATATTACATAGAGGAATGGAAACAACAGGGGGATAAAGGGAGAAATGAGATCAGAAATTACCTGAACCAGACTCAAACCGGCATTATCTGGTTAACATAGGAGAACACATGTGCTAAGTGCTAGATCATGGATCTGAAAACCATTTGAACACCATTTATTTAATCATAGAGGAGAGGAAATAACAGGGAGAAGGAGGGAAATGATGCAAACAGGACTCAAACCTGTGTCATCCACATGAGCACCATGGCTCAACATATCAAAACATATGTGCTAAGTACATAAAGAGTAAATAAGTTGACTGTGAGGAAGGGGGAACGAGATTGCACAATGAAACCAGCTGGACTTGAACCTGCATCATCCACATGGCTCAACACATGTTCTAAGCACTAAGTCAAGGCTCTGAAAATAGTACCTGTAATTTAATCACAGAGTAGAGGAAATTACAGGGATATGAAGGGGAATGAGATAGAGAAATGATGCAAGCCAGACTTGAACCTGCATGGTCCACATTAGCACCATGGCTCAACATTTCAGCAGAGGTGGACAAAGTACACAACTCCATTACTTGAGTAAAAGTACTACTGGTCAAATATAAGTGAAAGTTGTAAAAACAGATTTTTACTTAAGTAAAAGTACAGAAGTATTTGTTTTTAAAAGTACTTAAGTATCAAAAGTAAATTTCCTTTTTTATGTCAACATATTATTTTATGATGCATTGTTGTATAAATGCACACTATGCCATCATGGTTTAAGCCAGTCAGTGATGCTCCATCCGACATGCTAGCATACGACTACCTTAAACTAATTTAAATACTTGTATAAAAGTTACAAAGCCCTTTACAAAGCTGCTGTCACTTTAAGGCCGATTGCACAGATCCTATACACTGATACACATCCGATATTCTCCCAACTGTTTACGTTCACTTAAGACATAATCAACTTTGTTTACGTGAATACTCGCCAAAATGAACATTTTGACATCATTTTGTGTGTATTGGTCTGTTCAAGTGCAAAAAAAATGCAAAAGAAACTTTCTGTGTGTGCACAGAAAACCAGACTGAACTGAGCTCTCTTTCACGTCATCATGCTTTTTCAGATTCATCCATATGCTCTTCTCTTTCTCCCAGACGTTTACATTTTTAAACATTTTATGAGACATGCATCAAGTGTATGCCAACTAAACTAATCTTTTCAGAAAACTGAAACATACTTTCTAAGTATGGCTATGGGTGCACACAATGGGGGCAAGATCGAGAAATGATGCAAGCAGGACTCGAACCAGCATTGTCCACAAGAGCATCATAATTCAACAAGTCAGAACATATGAACTAAACAGAAAGAAAGAAAACAACAGAGAAAGGGGTAAACAAGATCAGGAAGTTACATGAGATGAATTCGAACCTGTGTCGTCCACACGAGACATAATGGCTCGTTTCCACCGAGCGGTATGGTTCAGTACAGTTCGGTACGGTATGCAATTTCTGCCGTTTCCATTGTCAGAAGTTGCGAATGGTACGCTAATTCTGAACCGTACCATACCACTTTTTTGGCACCTTTCCATTGGGGTACCTAGCACAGTAGTCCGGTACTAAAGGGTGGAGCTAGACTCACTGCAGAACGTTGATTGGTTGACAGAGAATCGTCACTTGCACGTGCTTTTTCGGCTGTATTTTTCCTTGCAGCCTGCAGTCTTGGCTCACACAAAGCGTGTCTTCTTCTTGTGACAACAGCCACATGCCGAGAAGCAAGAACAACATCTGCTGTATGTCGTCCATTGTTGTTTACTGTGTGGCTTTCTTCTTCGCGCGAGAATGACGTCGATCGCTACACCGCGCCTATCATAAGGGTACCGTTGGCGATGGAAATGCAAGCCGGATCAGGGTTTACGGTCCCGAATCGTACTGTACTGAACTGTACCACACCGCTCGGTGGAAAACGAGCCATTATTTAATCTTATAGAGGAAAGGAAATGACAGGAAGAAGAGGGGGACAATATTGAACAATGACATCAATTGTACCTGAACCAGTGGAGAGGTAAACTAAAGATAATACATAAAGAGTAAAGCAAATGACAGGGAGAAGGGGGGCAAACAAAGCCAGGAAATCATGTGAGCCAGACTCGAACCACCATCGTCCACATGTGCACCATTGCTCAACATATCAAAACATGTGCTCTAAGATAGTACATAAAGAACAATGGAAATGAACAAGATTGAGAAATGATGCACGCTGGACTCAAACTTGCATTGTCCACATGAGCAACATGTCTCAACTCATCAGAACATGTGTTAAGCGCTAAGTCATGGCTCTGAAAATAGCACCTTTCATTTAATCCTGCTTCTCAAACAAACAGCCAGATTCCTCTCCTCCTGTCAGCACCTTTGACTTGTTGGCCTGCTTGTTTAGAACGAGGACTCCCCACATTATCTGTAATCCCCAAGTCTGCCTTAAACTAACGCTTAGATGAATTGAGACTGCGATCTTAACCTTTTTCGTGCTTTCAAGTAGAAGACAGAGATCTATCAAAGCATTCCTCATTGCATCAGGGATTTCCCATCCTCTCAGCATCCACACCTTTGTAATTTTATCCCATGATGTGTTGTTGTAAACATATGCCGGCCGCCATGAAGTGTCTTCTTGCATGGCGGGTGTGTGCAACCTTAAAAAAACAACAGATGTCTAGTCACGAATTCAATCAGATGAATTCGCATATACTTCATAATAATAATAAACTGATTTAATGACTATTCTAATATCAAACAAATAGATTCATAAACTAATCCTTGATTTTCTGTTCACAGGTGCACTTTATTTTGATTGGAGCACCTGCCACACAATTAAGCAAAAAGCTGTCTGTGCTTGTAAAGGCATTGTGATGTGGATTAATCCATTCTTGATACAGTACGCTGTGGCAACCAGAAGCTGCTCCTCTCCTGCAGTGAAGCATTAGTTGCAGTGTCTGTCTGCTCTATGATTAATCTTTGTATCCCTGCTGCCTCTTCAGCGCTCACTTGCTTGTCTTAGTGAGAGCAGATAAGGTGTGGTGAGTTAATCTCCGCCTCTCTCTCTCTCTCTTACCATCTCTTACTGCTTTACTCGTAGACTGATGCGTTATACTTAATGCTTATATGTTAGTGGGAGTTGGTAAGGCTGCTTAAACAATACTTGTGTTTTATTCTGAGTTCAGTACAAGTTCAGCTCAGTCAACATCATTTGTGGCATAATGTTGATCACTACATTTTTTTTTAAGTGAAAAAAAATCTGGGTTACAGTGAGGGACTTAGTTACCATGAAAGTGAATGGGGCCAATCTATAAATGTTAAAATGCTTACCGTTTAAGCAAATTTAACATGATTTCAAAGTGGCGGTGGGGGGGTATAGTTGTACATATTTTACAACACAATTTCATAAACCCTTAAACAACTGTAAAAATTATGATTTGAACAGATGTACATCTCTAATAATAATAATAATAATAATAATTATTATATTATTATTATTATTATTATTATTAGTAGTAGTAGTAGTAGTAATAATAAAACATTAATTTTTTTATTATATTATAATTATTTGAACAGATTTATACAATTATAATTTTCACAAACAGCTATACAATTAAATTAACAATTACTATTATTATTATAATTATTAATAATAATAATAATAATAATAATAAAATATTGCTATTTAAAAATTAGTTTGAACAGAAGATTTAGTGTACAAGCTTTTATAAAATTATAAATTTCAAAAACAGCTTTACAGACCACACAAAAACAATAATTAGTATAAAATAAAATTATACCTTTTTTTATTATAATCATCAAAATATTATTAGACAATTAGTTTGAACAGAATAATTACTGTACAAGCTTTAATAAAATTATAAACCTCACATTTATGCTTTTTACAATTTTTCCCTTTTTTGTAAAGAAAACAAAGGTTTTTTTGTGGCAATCAACACTATGCCACAAATGCTGCCAATTGAGCTTAACTTGTATTGAACCTGGAATTTTACTTTAAGAAGGGCTGTCCAAATGTGTGCGAATACACACACACACACACACACACACACACACACACACACTCACTCATCCACAACTGAACTTTTGCACCGCTCTTCAGAGCCTGGAAAGCCCCTCCTCCAGCATAAATACACACACCTCTGTGCACACAAACACACACCCAAGTAAATCCAGTTCCGAGACAATTTAAGCCAATTACAGTGCGAGGGCAAATGGTTAACCTCCATAATATACATTTCCCAGCCTCCAGCCCCCTGCACTTGCCTGTCATCCCCACAGCAGAGTTATGCACTGCAGACGGGTGTCCCAGGCGACCTGGTTAGAGTTGGCTCAATTCATTAAGCCGGGGCCCGTGCACAGGCCCGAGTTCACACGGTGAAGGCACTTGCAGCAAACAGCTGCCATACATTCCTGATGGGAGGGCCAGGCAGATGTCCAAGGACAATCAAAGGGAGAGGCAGGGGAAAGTTTACGATCTAGCGTTTGCCAGGGCCTCAATGAGCTGCCTCTCCATCCCCTCCTTAAAGACAGGGTGCAGCTGGTGAGACTCAAGGCGCTGTCCTGGCCCGGCTCCCTCTCCCTCTCTCTTTTTCTCTAGCACAGCCTATCCTAGTGCGGAGAAGACTGTCAATATCAGCTGCCTCTTCAGCTCCGCAGTACGAGTGCAGAAGTGGATGGGTAGCCTCTTTGGCACTGCCAAAAGCAACATGGGCCAAGAGGGTGAGTACAAAGATGAAAGTAGAGCTTCACACCCAGACACAATAAGACTGCCCACACTGAGCTCAGGAGAATGGCACTTTTGTTAAACTCTCTCCAGATTCTTGGGATATCCATCTTGTATTATTACAAGTGGCATCATGTAGCCTTTTTATTTACAGCATTAACTGTGGCATTTCTTTTTGAACTGACATAGAGATGATGACAGCATGAAAACGATTTTTTTTTTTCAGACTCATTTTTGTTGAAAATAATACTAAAATTAAATAATTTAAACTTAATACAAATACAACATTTTAAAAACATTGCCAGAACCTGTGCATTGTGAACTGTACATGTGCTCAGAATAAATACAAGAGCTGTTGGCTCACAGGTTCGGGTCTCACCTGAGTCATGCCCTGATTCCATTTTCAATTGCATATTATGGCTTTAAGTGAAAAAAATACATATTAAATTAGAAATTAAATATAAACTTATACGTATTTTTAAATCCTTTTAAATGATTATAATAATTAAAATTATATATATATATATATATTAAATAATAAAAATAATTAAAAAAAATCTCGCTTGAACTCAAAAACTGCACTTTTTTGAGTTGAAGTGAGACATTAAATATTGAATTAGACATTACGTATAAACTTAGCATCATTTTAAAAACATAATAATAATAGTTCCAAATTGTATATAATAAATAAATAAAATGATAAAAATCATTTAAAAATCTCACTTAAACTCAAAAACTGCACTTTTTTGAGTTGAAGTGAGACATAAAAAATTAAATTAGAGATTAAATATAAACATAGTCATTTTAAAATATAATATAATAATAATAATAATAATTTAAACTTATATACAAAATATATAAATTTAATAATTATAAAATATCTCACTTGAGTTGAAGTGAGACATTAAATATTAAATTAGAGATTAAATATAAACTTTAAAAAAAATTATAATATATTCTAAATGATGCATTTTTAAGACAATAATAATTAATAATATATTTTTTTAAATTGTATCTCACCTATGGCACTAAGTCAGACAGAGCTGCCACTGGTAACTGTAAGATATCCATTAATGTATGTTAAAACTTCAGTCAGTGGGTCACAATTATGGTATTATTTAAGACTGGTAGTGTTTCTTTCACAACAAAGCAAATTGCCCTTCATTGACGGATGGGTCTTTACTTGAATTAGTCTGGATGTCACCACTCTGAATAAAACTCTTACTTGTAAAACGTTCACCAATCAACATGGGATAGTTTTGGCTTCACCTTGGCTTACCCTCTGCTTTATCCCCCAAACTTACACGCCACTGGCTGGATGCTACGTGTGTTTGCACTCCTGCTCTTAAATTCCTCATTACACAAAGATTAACAATGCATAGAAAGCTCCTATAGCGAGGAGCCAAGTCTCAACCCCATAGAGGCCCTTAGCAGTTTCTCTTACTAAAACAGCATGTGCCTCGTTTCCCCACTCTCCGTTTGCCAGGCCATATCCTTTTATTTGTGGCATATGTGCACTCTGGAGAGCAAATATATTGTAGATGTAAACATTTTTATAAATAATCTCGCGCTTTGTTTCTGTTGTTTTTAGTCAGAGAATAGCCTATTGGATTTTAATTAAAGGACTTTCAAGGAAAGCTAAGCCACATGATCTCCAAAAACTGTACTTTAATTGAGCGATAACCGTTTGTCGTAATCATTGGTTCTAGACCGCTTTGCAAAATATTTCTGTGAAAAATCCCGCAAGAACAAAATAGAGACATTGTGAAAGGAGGCTTGTCTCCAGCTCTATTGGACAGAGAGGAGTCAAAGGGAGAGACCCCACTGGATTTCAAAAGAGGAGTGACAGCTCGTGAAATCCTGACCGAGATGTGTGAAAGACCACTCCATACGCATGGGCTTCCACAGACACTGAGATACACAGCCACCCCCAGCCCGCTCTTAACATGCAGCCCAATGATTAAAGGAAAGTGCACACACACATTTCTCTACCTCCTCCCCCTTCCTCTCTCTGTATCCTTTCACTTTTATCCCTTCTTACTCCACATCTCTTACTCCTTCTCTCTCTCTCTTTATTGTACACAGGCACAGCATGGCTCCGGTTGTAATCACCGTTGGACACAATTTCAGGGACAATTTAAAGACTATTTATTATCTTCAGTCAATAAGAGCACGGATAGACTGACTCTCTGGATGTTCATTTGAAACCTAATGGATAGAGCTTTAAATGCTTCCCAATTGGTTTACAGTAGGAGAGACTCACTACTTAGTTTCTCGTTTGTTTTGGTTCTGTCAAAAGGGGGAAGGGATTTTCTTTTCAAGCAGATACAAATATTTTTGGACTTTATATATTCTCTGTGGAGAAAAAGGCGCACAGTAAAAAAAATGTTTGCAGGGGCTGACGTGGTATTTCAGACTATTATACAAGTGTTACGGTTACCTTTACAGTTTTATCCTTTAGGAAATGGGTGTTACAACTTATTGCAACCAAAACAGGCAATACGAAAGAAATAGCAAGAACATACACATTAGGCATGTGCCTGAAGCCAAATACTTCTGCATATGTCATAACAAGCACAAGCATAAAGCGATATATTATTGAACATACAGTGTCTAAAATTACAATGCAATGGTTAGTCTGTAAAACCAAAATGACTGAAGTACACTATTGTTCAATGTTTTTTTATGTTTTTGAAAGAACTGTGCTATGCTCACCAACGCTGCATTTATTTGATAAAAAATAGTTAAAACAATAATATTGTCAAATATTATTACAATTTAAAACATCAGTCCCACTTTATATATATATTAACGTTAATATATAATATATTATAAGTGGCCTTAACTACTATGTACTTACATCAAAAAATAAGTACAATGTACTTATTGTGTTCATATTATATTGCAAAACACTTTTGCTGATATTGAGGTGGGATACGGGTAAAGTTATGGACAGGTGTGGTGGTATGGGTAAGTTAAAGGATGGGTCAACCGTGTAATTATAAATCTAACTACAGAAATTAATTACAGATGTAATTACATGCAGGTAATTTTTAAAATGTAAGTAGATAGATAGATAGATAGAAAGATAGACAGATAGATAGAAAGATAGACAGATAGATAGATAGATAGATAGATAGATAGATAGATAGATAGATAGATAGATAGATAGATAGATAGATAGATAGATAGATAGATAGATAGATAGATAGATGTGACAGGGCACAACATGCACCAGGCAAACGTAGCCTAGATCTCCAGGTGACAGTGACTCTTAATTACACATGAGAAGGTGGTAAGACGTCTGTTTAGCAGCATGAGGCTGTATTTAGACAGGGCCGTATCACAGTCCGCTCCTCCCTGTACTTACCCTCTGCCCGGCCCACTCCCTGTCTGCTGTTTACACACACATTCACAAGTACATGAGAGGTGAACTTATTTGCAACCTGCAGATTTGTTTACCCTAGCATTAGCAAGTAATGGGCTGGAAACAATAACAAGCTCATTTAGATGTAATACCCCCCTGCTAGTCATTGGTGTCATTAAATTGGGTTCGTACAGTTGTAGCTGAAGGAGGAATCTCATATGTGTGTGTGTGTGTGTGTGTGTGTGTGTGTTGGGGCGGTCGGGGACATCATGATAAGTGTGACTTAAAAGATTTGTGACTTTTAATTAAATCGTAATGCTCAAATTTCTAAAAGGGAAAGAAAAAAACATTTCCCTCGGCGAACACAGGAGAGTAGGAAGCTAAGACATCGAATACCACATCATTTTTCATCCTGCATTATCAGAACACATGTGTGGGGGAAACATGTCATCAACTAGTCGTTTGGAGTTAAAACTTAAATGCCAGCAGCTATTAGCCGAGCCAGACAATTTGATGAATGAAATACCATTAGAACTTCAGATTTCCAGACATCTGAGGCATTCTTTTATTCAACATACAGCTCCCTAACCCTTACAGTGGAGAAATTAATGGTGTTTACATAGCAGCCCGTTTTTTTACAATTCACGTCGGCCGTGTTGACCTCTTTTTGTGCGAGATCAAAGGTCACTGACAAGACAACACTGCCTGAGATTTGATTTATTGTGCTGGAAAAGTAATGGGGGGGATTTCAAAGTTTACCAGACTCTGAGCTGTCTTGAAGCAGACTCTTGTTTGGACTGCTGGTTGCAATTTTGACCAATGAGTCTCTTGATCTGACACAGAGGCTAAAGAGGAAGACTAATGGATGTCACAGAACCTGCGTTCTGTTTTGTGGCTCACAGAGGTAAATTCAACAAACTGCGAGCACTGCGAGTTCCACCTCATTCGTGTATAAACAGCTCTTTTCAGTCTATACGCCAACATGAAACACTGGCATTGTTTTATTAGATATTGTGGTGTAAGTGACAGCACTGGAAAAGAATTATGAAAATGACTGCACCTGTGTTTTGTACTGTTTGCAAAAACATCACCAAGGAGAGGTCATTACCTGACCCTTTAGACGTATGCATGCGTGTTCCAAACGGTCTGTAACAAGCAACACTCTACTTCCAGAACATAATAGGTTATTATTATAGGGAACCCAGCGCAATGGTCATGACAATCAGATATCACATGTGAAGACAGGCTGAAACAAATGGTTACCATGCTTATGTCCTACTGAATTTTCTAAGTAGGGTAAACTCGTTTTACCCTATTTGTTTTTGTCATATAGCTTTTTAACATTAAAAAAGACAATATATTTGCACATAACTAGTGATACCGAGCTCCTTTACACATCAGTTTATTTCACAGAAATGAAATAAAACACATAAATATAATTACAATATAAATGTATTAAATTGTAAATTATATAAAATATTTATTTATAATTCCCCAACTTGATTATGAAGTGCCACAACATGCATGCCACAAAATCAGTTCTGGCCTTTTAACTTGAGTGCACCTTTTGTATGGAACATGGCTGTGCTTTGCTGTCATGCTACATTTATAAATATTTAATCATTCATTTGCTTGTACTCTCTGATTTATAAGACAAGTGAAGAACTACAGTGTAATATATATTTGCACTGCACTGAAGTGCAATGCAAAGTTTAACAAGTCTTAAAGGGGCCATATTATGCCATTTTAAGTCTTGATTTTGGTTTTGGGGTCTACTAGAATAGGAAGTAATTTTTTGTAAAAACAAAACAAAAACAAAAACATTGTTGCAGCACCTCTCTAGTCTGTCAGTAATGCTCTATTTAGTTCCTGTCTCTATTTAGCTCTTTAAAGGTGCACTGTGTAAATTTTAGCGGCATCTAGTGGTGAGGTTGTGAATTGCAACCGCCCAAAGATGATGTCGACAAAGATGATGTCGTCTGAGAGCGCAGAGAGTAGCTAGCTCTCTGTAGAGCAGTTTGTCCGTTTAGGGCTACTGTAGAAACATGGACACGCAAAATGGCGTCTTCACTGTAAGGGGACCCGCGGTGTATGGAGATAGAAATGGCTCATTCTAAGGTAATAAAAACATAACAGTTCATTATGTGAGGTCTTTATACACCACTGAAAACATAGTTATGTATATTATATTGAATTTCTGTCAATAGATCCTCATAAATACTACACACTGCACCTTTAAGCCCCACCTTGCGAAAAGCACAATGTGCTCTGATTGGTCAGTTGGACCAGTGTGTTGTGATTGGTCAAATTTAGAAATGTCTTGCCCCTTATCATAACCGCAAGATCTAATTCAAGACTAAAGGGGCGTTCACACTGCACTTTTCGTTCCATTGACTTCCATTCAAACGCATGCGAATACATCAGACCGGAAACGCAAGCCCTGTGCGAAAAGTTTTGCCTTTCGCTGCATTCCAAAGTTCAAGTCACGTGAAGATGCGTGACCAGTTGAAGATCGATATGTCATGCCGTGACCTCTTGGCTGAATTGAACGATATTTTTTGCAGTAAAGTCAAGTAGATTGTACATTTTGAGTGTATTATATGTTGAATTCATGTTTATAAAAAAAGACGCTTCATAGCGTGACGTCATATCACGACCGCTGCAGTGTCCGAAGAAATTTTGCATGCTCAAAGTCTAGTGTGACTGCGGCTTAACGCAACTCAACCAGGCCTCAGGCCCAGGCCTTTTGTGCATTAGCCTTGGGGCAGGAATTATTTAAAGATGAATATTGTGATGTGTACATTCCTGGAAGAAAACTCAAGACTACAATCAGGGTGTTTCAGGGAGTTCAGAGAAAAGAGAATAACTCCTGACTTTGTGCTTTGTAACTATATATATATACACACTAAATTACAGACATTAAAACTTCAAGCACAAGTAACAGATATTACCGTTAACTGCACTTAGAACATATGTTGGCCAATGTTTCAGGCTTTAAATGAGCTATAATTATACAGTTTAGAGCTACATCTTACATATTGCATTAGAATAATAACATTTCTATGTTACAATTAGCACTTGGTGCTATTTTTGTTGTGGTACTTTTGTTTCCTTAGCTAACTGTTAAAATCAGGTGTCATAACACTGTCACTTTAATTAAAAAAAAAAAAAAAAAACATCTCCTAAGACAATTAAAGAAAAATGTGCTCAATATCACTTTTCACACTGCTTCAGATCTCAAAATCCACCAACCATAAAACATTGCCTCTGTAATCTTTAATGACGTCTCTGAAATTGTGCACAAACAAATCTTTTATTAGTTTGTGTCTTATTGCTACCTCTGATTTTCCCTCCCCATCTCCTTTCTCTCAGAACTTACAGTCCTCAGTCACAGACGTGTGGGGTTGAGGTGAACTTTAAGACCTGGGGGAGTTTGACCATCTGCTGGAATGCAGAGGTAGGCCTGTAAATTAGGGCCCCTAATGAAAACTCTCTGGTGTCCAACTCCAGCAATCATCTGGTTAAAATCAACCAGTAATTCCACAAATTTTCCCAACCCCTCTCTCAGCCCTCAACGCCTAATTTAGAGGAAAAGTATGCACTCCACTCTAAACACCTGCATTTTGAACTCTACAGAAACTGTGATCTGTTCTTGTCTGCAATCAACTCTTTAGGAAGATTTAAAATGGCCTATATAATGCAAGCAACAATGTATTATAATGACTGCAGGATCACTGCAATCTTTTGAGGTTATCTAAATTATTAAATAATTATATAAGCAAATACATGTGTGTGCATTTTACAAGTTTTGATTGGAGAAATTGGCATAAGCTGTCCTTGCAAAAATGTGTATAATTAATTGATACACTAGACATGTAGAATATGGCCATACTACAACAATACCTGAATTACGAAGGTCATGTGAATTATTAATATAAAAATTATTGCTTGCAAAAAGGCAATCACAAAACGGAGCAAAATCAAAGAATGGTAATTAATTGAGCACAAATTGATATATAAAAGTCTTGAACAACTATAGATTTAAAACAGACAGAGGATGGGAGGCCCAGATGAGTGTGTGTGTTTTTTTCCTTTGGCTTAAAACAATGAGAGCTGGAAAAGTCTTAACCTGTTAAACATCTCCCCTCTCAAACAGTTACAACTTTCCTTCGAGTTATTCAACCTTTCACCTACTGGGCCCCCTGACTCTGACCTCTCACCACATGCCATTTGCTTAAAAACTACTCTGCCGCCAACGACCTCTGGAATCTGCAACACATTACAGCAAAAGACCATGGATAAGGACACAGTCGATTGGTGGTTTGCCCGGTTATTAGTTTGCTGATATAGTTTTACTGGGGTCAAATTCAATGGCTAAGAAAACAGGTTGTGGGGGTGAAAAACACACTGCGTTAAGAAACTCTCTTCCGGATGTCTGATTATGTGATAAATGTGTTTTCTTATTTTAGAATATGCCAGTTTTTTCTTTCAGTTGTACTGAGATATGACCACTGAACAATGAGCAAACTTAGAGGCCTATTAGTGTGTTAACATGCTGGACGAATCAATCGCTACAATCGAAGTATCCATGTCTATTAGTCTAAAATTAGACTTCAGTTGGACTAAATGTCCAGTGGCGGCTCATCAGGGAGGCGAATATGGGAAAGGATGATTTAATGTTAATAAAATTCCCAGTTTATTTCATGTCTTACAATGTGTATTTCTTGTTTGTAATTTCACCACTATAACACCATAAAACTGTGCTGAGGGGTGAGTCTGAGAGGATAAAAATCCATAGCCGGTGATTTTTGCCTCCGTCAGTAAAAAAAAAAAATTAGCCAAACATGATAACCATTGAGTATTTCACTTTCAGCGTTTAGAGTGTTGAGAAAAAATACATCGAAGAGGCGGCTAGCCTCCCTTGGTATATCAACCCATCATCGTAGAGATGTACATTATGTGATATTAGTTTGAACTGCTACCGCTGATAATGTACCAACTACCTTAATAATGGAGATTAGAGACATTGAATATTTGATCGCCACCTAACTTTCGAACAGCAGCTACAAATGTAAAAAAATAAGTACGGTGGATATAGGCTACAGCAATCAGCTTCAATAAACGGCCGAACATGCATTTTTAACACAGACATTTAAAAGGACAGAAGGATGGATTTGTGCGTCAAGTGATTGGCTAGGGGAGTAAAATAATATTTATATTGTCTTGCATTCAGACTGCATTCAGACCAGATAGGATCTTCCTGAAACAATATAGGATAGGATCTTCAGTGAATAAAGATTTAAATTTCAGCCTGTTTTATATAATATGGCTTTAAAAAACCTGTAATTTAGAGCACAAACCATATAGATCTCAGCCTAAAAACACAAAATATTTATTTGGAGATAATAAGTACGCACCAGTAGCATAGACCTCAGATTTCTGATTACTTTACAAAAAAAAAAGGATTGAGCGGCACAGACGCACAAGCTTGTCGAGCGCACATAACTTTTTCACAGACATCGCTGGAAAGTTTGTAGTTTGGTCCAATATGTCAATAGCAAAGGTAAAGTAAATGAGAATCCGAAGCGCACGCCCTGAAATCTATACATCTCTGCGCACGAATAGCCTATTAAATCGAGTTCTCTTTCATGTCTTCATGCGCGTGAACAGACAAATTCACACAAAATTATGTCAAAATGCCCGTAAGTACCCTTGTGAAACATAATCGGTTATGTCTGAAGTGAGCGTAAACAGTTGAAAGAAAACACGTGTGTAACAGTATGTTGGATACGTGCAGCTCAAAGTGACAGCAACCTAATAAACTTACTGCTGTTTTTGTCCTCAATCTTAATCTAACAACAAAAAACAGTGCTCACTGCTCTTGACTGTTAAGCCCTGCTGGAGCAGCTCTAAATATTCACTGTGCTATTAAATTAAAGATAAAATATGATAAAATGACCAGTGAAAGTATAGATCTTACAATACATTTTAACAGGCATAATAGGCGTGAAAATAACTGTAGGAGATATCTATTGCTAAGCCAATGCATTTGATTCATATTCTTTTGGTTTCCCTGCCCATTATTTTTTTTAAATTTAAGTATCGGTATTGGACTATATTGTGGCCCCCTCATTTTATGATGGAACCCCCCAAAAATAAAATTCTGGCTACGCCACTGGTACGCACCAGCACTAAATTTCCTTAAAGTACAAGACATTTTGTAGATACACTAATACAGTCGAATGTGGTTGGTTTCTGTATGCTGGTTGATCAGTCACACTAAAAGCCAGCAATGTCCTGCCATATTTACTGTGTGTCCTGTAACCCCACCCTTCAGTGAATGATCCAATGATGAGTACGATCAAACAGCCTGTTATTCCATTAGTTAGTTGCACATGCTGTCTTCCTTTTTCCCTGGTTTCTTTAGAACTTTTTTTTACAGTGTCGATCTAATTTTCCCTCCAGCTCCTAGTACCTTTTTTTTTTTTTTTGGTTTTGTTTGTTTGTTTCTGTTGCTTCAGTTGGTAGGGGGAACGTCACAGCGAGCAGAGGCGCTGGTGTATAGAGCACTGTCGCTTGTCTCTCCTGAAAGCTTTTGTTTCCCCCAGGCTCTCTATTCATTACAGAGCCTTTGGTGAGAGGAGACATAAAGAAAGGCCCTGACCCTGGTGTGAGCCCTTTGACCTCTCTGGAGCCAAGAGGTCAGATTCACAAGCCACTGGGCAGTCGCTATTCGTTGACCGCAGGGCTCTTGCAAACGAATAGCTGTGGATGAGGAGGCTGAATGGAGGAAAGACGGTGGGAAAATGTGGTAATTTATAGAAGTGGGGAGTCCATTTCAAAAGAGGCCATGCTGGATCAGCTGACAGACGGGTCAGAGGTGCTGTTTGGGCCTGATTTCCTGGCAATGTTACTGTAACATCTGCGTGTTAAGAGACTTCTGGGACCAAAACTTTTTGACCTCTCAGGGTCACGGAATGGGAAAAAGCAAGCGGTTAGATTGTTGGATGTCAATGGCCAATGTTTGACTTGTAGTCCTCAAGGGTTATGTTCTTTGAGCTTGTCCCCTTACTTACAAAAAAAGATATTTAGATCCTGATCCCACTTGATGTAAAAGCGCACACACTGACAACAAAAACAGAACAGCGTAAATCTCTCATGTTAAAAAAAGTGCTAAATGAAGAAACAAACACCATCTTCAAATATATAATAAATATAAAATAATATAAATTATGTCTGTAGGATGTCGATGTGTTCTAATCCAGTGTTCTAAAAATAATAACATTGAATTATTCAATTAAATGTTAATGAATTAATAATAAATATTATAATTTTTATTATAATTGCTTTTCTTCTTTTTATGTTCACAATATATATATCATGCTATTATGGGAAATTTCTAAGCCTCAGTCGAGACATTCTTGGAAATCTCAGGCCTTCGGGCCAGCTATTAACCCAATTGGCCTCTGTGGACCTGTAGCTGTCCCGGTGGTTCTCTGGGGTTACCACAAAATTGACCTAAGGACAGGAGTCCAGTACTGACCAGCTGTTGAGTGGGCTCTTCTCTCTAAGCCTGGGAAGACTCTCCTAATTAGCCTCCCACACCCATAAACATGTCCAATGAGCTGGACACCCAGAGCTTATTGATTGAACTGATGGGTCCAATTTTGTGTTCAACTTCACAGCGAACAACAGGGCAGGTGACAAGCTCTGGCTCTGACATCTGCAGGAAGTGTCTGTGAAAATGAGTTGAAGTAACTGCGGTAATGATTGTTTCTCCTTTCTAGCTGACTGTATAACACAATACAACTTCAATTTTTTTTCTTCTTCTTTTTCCATTCTTTGTTGGTGTTCCCCTTAGATTTATTTGTAATGTATCTCTATGTGTATTGTGACCAGGTCAAGACAGCTACAGTAACAACCACTGCTTATGACTCTGATGATAAATGGATGGAAACACACTCTGGCAGACTACAGGACTGTCTCCAGTGTGACATAGAGGCTTCTCTTTTATCGAGGTCACAGGATACAAGTCTTGAGGGCCTGCCCTCTCGGATCACTCCTTCAGATATTTTTTCTCGTCCTTTCTGCCCTCCCTAAGTTGTTTTTCTTTCATTTAGCTGGCCTCCTCCTATAAAAATGCAAGCCAATTTTCCAGCACATTAACCCGGGAGATCTTTAATACACAGGAGTTTTGGTACAAAGGGGACAGCAAGGCCTAGCAGAAAGATAGATGGGCCTGCCGACTAAATGTGGGCAGTTTTCCCACTGCCCTGGTCTCAGTTCGGGACAAAGACCTCATTGAGTGGGATGCTTGACATCAGCATCATAAACTAGTCACAGCTACAAAGGCTCTGACACTTTAAAGCACCAGCTACTGCCCCTTTCCTTTCTATCCCCTGCACAGTGTTTCTACGGCTGCTCCAAAAGCCAACAGTCGTTGTTGTTTTTTTCTTTTCCTTTTTTTCTTAGAGGACATTAAGACAAAAGGTTATATGTTAAATAGTGTCAACAAGAATACCCTCTTGGAGTCTGCTTTTCTCCATCCCCAAGATAACATTTCCTCATTTGTCCATTAGAGACACAAGCTATGCTGACCATTTTCCATCTCCATAATCTCCACCTTTCACCCCACCACCTCACTGCCATCAAATTTCCCATTTTCCTTTTCTGATGGAAGACACAACATACGTCAAAGTTATTTTTATATCATGAGACAAAATGGAACATTATTAATGAGGACAATGTCAAATGTGGATGGATGGATGGATGGATGGATGGATGGATGGATGGATCTAAAATGCTGCCTTTATATTGATAGAGACAAAAACTATAGTGAGATGTAGGGGAAATGGTATCAAGAAATGACACAAGCCAGACTAAGGGTGTGTTCACACTTGTAGTTCAGTTCGCTTGGTTCATTTGGTCTGGACCAATATATATATATTTTTTTTCATTTAGTCCTGGTCCGCTTAGCGTTCACATTGACATTTTAACACCCAACCTAAAGATACAGAACCCTTAAGGTATAGGGATATGTTCACAACTTGATTGGTCGGATTTATTTGCGTTTATTTTGCGCCAGAACTTACCGAACATCCAAAACAATGCTGTGAGCTGGGTTAATGCGCTCGTTGTATGTGTATAGCCTACATATGATGATATTCTGACCAGCTGAGAATTCGTGAAGAGCTTATAAAACGTGTAAAGGAGTCAAAACAGCAGCAGGAATCCCTCCATCACACACACACTAACAAAGATCTCCTGTGAGGAGACGCGGTTCTGACGCCTGTACCGAACTGTGATGGGCAACATCGCGACTATGACGAGAAAAAACAGGCATGCTTGAGCATTCTGACCTTTTTTTGTCCATCATGTCCTGTTTTTGGTTCGTTTACATGTCTTTGGTCTGTGTTGCGTTCATATTTCAATCGAACCACACCAGAATTCGTTTGGAAGCAGACAGAGACCCATCTTTTCAGCGGTCTCGGTCCGCTTGTTTGGCAGCATTCACACTTATTCAAATGAACCAAACTAACAGAGCAATCGCACCAGGGTTCGTTTTAATCGAACCAAACATGCCAAGTGTGAACACACCCTAAAACTCATGTTGCCTTTATAAGTGCTAATGTGCAGCATGTCTTCTAATAACTAGGCTATGGCTCTGAACGCTAATTTGAATCAAAACTAAAAGACTGCAATTTAGTTTGTTAGTAAGTTGTCAAATGAAATGTAATTGTATACGATCATTATATATGTTATGCTTATACGCATGTTATAAGCAAATCAGTCTTTTGATACCATTTGAAAAGCTTAAAACATCAGCCTAAAAATTTTAAGACAATACTGTTGAAATGTGCCCAAATTGTTAAAGCAAACTAGCTTCCAAACCAAACTGCTCAGAAACGGTCACCTGCCCAGTGAACTTCTGTCGACATGTTTGTTATGAATACCACTCTTGCTTTAACCTGTGCAGTTACGGGAGGTCCTTCATTAACTGTCATTACCAGGAATGGTTGTTTAGACAGCTCTCGGCTCTCCTGTCAACAGGTAGAGCTGCCCTCATCGTCTCTTTTCACCAAGCAAATCTCTGCAATGGGGCTAGAAGCCCTGATTCTGTGACCCGAGAGTCAGGATATTATTGAAAGAGGCAGAGATGGCAGTGCCGGTTGAATAAAAGGGTGATTTCTGCGCAAGATGTCAGCACAAAGTTGGATTCGGCCTCTCAATGTCAGGCCGGTGAGAGAAAGGGTGCACTTTAATGGATTAAACTCTGTGTGCCAAAGCGCTTCACAGACAGGGACCGCTGATGGATGGAGTAATATTGTAGACGTTTATTCTGGGATTTCTGTGTCAGTGGAAGGGTCCTGTCCACCACTACAGTATTTATCTTTTAAACAGAAAGGGATGACTTGAATTAGACAATACATTTTCATGTCAGTAATCCAGTTGTTGAAATGTAACTTGTAAATGGAATATTCTGGGTTTAATACAACTTTCAATTGACAGCACTTGTGGCATAATGTTGATCAGCAGAAAAAGCCTCCTTTTTAAAAAAGTTTAAAAAAAAAAGGGGGGGGGGGGGCATAAATCTGGGTTACAGTGAGGCATTTACAATGAAGTTAAATGGGATCAAGTTATAAACCTTAAAAATACTTAAATAGTACAATAGTACAACTGTTTCAATAGTACAGCCACAAGACAAAAACAATGTGTGTTAACATGATTTTTTAGTGGAGAAAAAAAAAACACTTTACACAGAAAGGTTAGTATCCGATTTTACAACTTCACCACCATGACATCATGCAATAAACCGTAAAGAATTACAGAAGTTATAAGTGCTGCACCATAACCTTGGCCTTTTTTATTAAAAAAAAAAAAAGATTCTCCCTTTTTGGGTGGTAATCAACATTATCAACTGTCGATTGAGCTTGGGTGAAGGGATAGTTCACCCAAAAATATAAATTCTGCCATCATTTATTCACCCTCAGGCTGTTCCAAGCTGTATGAAATTTTTTCTTCTGTTCAACACAAAAGAAGATATTTTGAAGAATGTTGGTAACGAGACAGTTGACGGTAGCCATTGACATTGGACTATGGAAGTCAGTGGCTACCATCAACTGTCTGGTTATCAACATTCTTCAAAATATCTTCTTTTGTGTTCAACAAAAGAAACTCATACAGGTTTCAAACAACTTGAGGGTGAGTAAATGATGACACATTTTCATTTTTGGGTGAACTATCTCTTTAACTTGTATTGAACCCCAAATATCCCCAAAGTAACTGACAATAATGTGCTTTAATAAGCTATCAAAACACAGTAAGTCAATATAAGTCAATCAATGAAAGGGTGTCCTTAAAGTATGAGTTATGAAACATGTTTTGTCAAAACGCATCTCTCTGTTGTTCTCCATTCTTGTGGTACTGTGTCAAACATGACATTCGGAAAATCTCTGCAGTCCAACCTTTGAGAGGAGGGAAACAGCTGCTTCACATCGCTAACCTTTGGGCAACGTCAAGATAGGGAGAATATGGACAGGTTTGGGCAAGAACGATGGCCAGAGTCTGTCATCAGGAAGAGATTGCATTGTCATAGTGAAATAATAACGAACGAATTACAAATAAAGCTTAGACCACCTGTTAGATGTGGAAATTAAGACTTTCTTCTGTCCCTCTACCACCCCCCAGCACAATTCTCCACCTGTCGCCCATGTCACAGGACCCCGTTGCAGATAAGGTGACCCTCCCTTTGAGGCCAGATTGATTCAAATCTTAGCCATAAGGCAGCGCAATACAGCTCAGTCACCATAACTTTGCAGCTGCCCTGTCGATCCATAGGTGAAGTTCACTGCAGGGCTTTTGTCAGACAACCACTCAGCCATGTGTAATCGATCTCTCATATATATGTTCACAAAAAGAAAAAAGTAAAGAGAAGCACTTCAAGGTCCAGAGATTAGCACCCCAGTCAGCTGGTTCACATGTGCCCTTTGGTCTAAATTTAAATACAGTAATGGCTCCAGGGGGCAAGAGAAGAGAAAGGAAAAAAGAAATTATAACCAAGAGCAGGCTAAGGGCCAGATCATGCTCGCACTAAGGGGGCTGGTTCAGAGGTTGCGCGATTACAACTTGCAGGCCAGCGCTTTAGCGTCTGACTCTGATTGATTCAGGACCTCAGCTGCATGAGCTCAATGGATATGTCAGGGTGACTTCAAATATATGTACACTCTGGCAAGAAATTCTGAAATTCAACTTATTCTTATATATGCTCATAATTTTTACATTCATACACAGCATTAAATATAAAAAAGTACTTACATTTTATATATTATAAACAGTGGGGAAAGTTACTTTTAAAAGTAGTGCACTACAATATTGCATTACTCCCTTAAAAAGTAACTGATTACGCTACTTAGTTACTTTTTATGTCAAGTAATGCATTGTTACTTTTGTGTTACTTTTTCTCACCTGGCTCTCGCTCTCTTCCAAGTTTTAAAGGTGTTTTTTTCTACTAAGAAGTTCTTTTTTGCAAGTGTTTACCACAGTAATGCATTCAACAACATAGCCTATATGGCACACACCTTCATTTTCTTTTAAAAGCACATTTAGAATATTCTGACCAATATTTCCTAACCCTAGAGCCATGTACGCCATACAAAAGATCTCCTATCTCATTACGGGTTATTGAAAATAATGTTTTGTTACTTTTGTACTTTTTGTCTGTTCCCACACAAGCTTGAGTGTGTATGTCTAAGTGACTATGGAGAAGAGAGATCATTTTAATTCAGTAGTTTAAAAGATGTTGATTATATATATAGGGTATATATAGGGTAGGGTATATATACACATTCCTATGGTGGGGTCAATTTATTCAATTACAAACCCAATTCCAAAAAAGTTGGGACACTGTACAAATTGTGAATAAAAAAGGAATGTAATAATTTACAAATCTTATAAACTTATATTTTATTCACAATAGAATATAGATAACATATCAAATGTTGAAAGTGAGACATTTTGAAATGTCATGCCAAATATTGGCTCATTTTGGATTTCATGAGAGCTACACATTCCAAAAAAGTTGGGACAGGTAGCAATAAGAGGCCGGAAAAGTTAAATGTACATATAAGGAACAGCTGGAGGACCAATTTGCAACTTATTAGGTCAACTGGCAACATGATTGGGTATAAAAAGAGCCTCTCAGAGTGGCAGTGTCTCTCAGAAGTCAAGATGGGCAGAGGATCACCAATTCCCCCAATGCTGCGGCGAAAAATAGTGGAGCAATATCAGAAAGGAGTTTCTCAGAGAAAAACTGCAAAGAGTTTGAAGTTATCATCATCTACAGTGCATAATATCATCCAAAGATTCAGAGAATCTGGAACAATCTCTGTGCGTAAGGGTCAAGGCCGGAAAACCATACTGGATGCCCGTGATCTTCGGGCCCTTAGACGGCACTGCATCACATACAGGAATGCTACTGTAATGGAAATCACAACATGGGCTCAGGAATACTTCCAGAAAACATTGTCGGTGAACACAATCCACCGTGCCATTCGCCGCTGCCGGCTAAAACTCTATAGGTCAAAAAAGAAGCCATATCTAAACATGATCCAGAAGCGCAGGCGTTTTCTCTGGGCCAAGGCTCATTTAAAATGGACTGTGGCAAAGTGGAAAACTGTTCTGTGGTCAGACGAATCAAAATTTGAAGTTATTTTTTTGGAAAACTGGGACGCCATGTCATCCGGACTAAAGAGGACAAGGACAACCCAAGTTGTCATCAGCGCTCAGTTCAGAAGCCTGCATCTCTGATGGTATGGGGTTGCATGAGTGCGTGTGGCATGGGCAGCTTACACATCTGGAAAGGCACCATCAATGCTGAAAGGTAAATCCAAGTTCTAGAACAACATATGCTCCCATCCAGACGTCGTCTCTTTCAGGGAAGACCTTGCATTTTCCAACATGACAATGCCAGACCACATACTGCATCAATTACAACATCATGGCTGCGTAGAAAGATCCGGGTACTGAAATGGCCATCCTGCAGTCCAGATCTTTCACCCATAGAAAACATTTGGCACATCATAAAGAGGAAGATGCGACAAAGGAGACCTAAGACAGTTGAGCAACTAGAAGCCTGTATTAGACAAGAATGGGACAACATTCCTATTCCTAAACTTGAGCAACTTGTCTCCTCAGTCCCCAGACGTTTGCAGACTGTTATAAAAAGAAGAGGGGATGCCACACAGTGGTAAACATGGCCTTGTCCCAACTTTTTTGAGATGTGTTGATGCCATGAAATTTAAAATCAACTTATTTTTCCCTTAAAATGATACATTTTCTCAGTTTAAACATTTGATATGTCATCTATGTTGTATTCTGAATAAAATGTTGAAATTTGAAACTTCCACATCATTGCATTCTGTTTTTATTCACAATTTGTACAGTGTCCCAACTTTTTTGGAATCGGGTTTGTATAATATATCTTTATAATTATATATGCTGCATATTCTGTGTCATTAAGAATGATTTTTAGAAAAGGACCATTTTGTTCTTCGCATCTGAGTGCCTAGTAGGAGGAATGTCAAACTGCATTACAACAGGAGGCTTTGCATGGAAATCATGCATGTTAAGTTGGCCTGAGTATTTGTGCAGTTTATGTATTTGAAAGTGATATGAAAGCCCTAGTAGCAGAGGTCATTTTTGTTCTGACTGAGCAATTTGATGTAATCTGCTACCAAACTTTAGCGCTGGTAACTCGATTCACTTAGATTTAAACCAGAATACTTACAGGGACCAAAGACAAACAAACAACAATTGTGGTTCTTAGCAGGCGACTATAGACAATTACTTTCATTCTCTCTTTCTATGTTATACTATTTGTGTGTGTGTCTGTGTTTTGGGAAGAGGGAAGGATAGTGGAAGAAAGAACCAAAGAGCCTCAATCACCTCAACAAAGCTAAAGCTCACTGGACTGGAATAAGTAGAATGTCCTCCAAGCTGTCTGAAACACTTACATTCCAGGTCAGCAATGAACTGTTAACTATTTGACCACTAAACGCAGAAGATTTGATGCTAAGTTGGCAATCATTATTAATGGTGTCTGATTGGGTTTCCCATCTGCTAACCATGAAACTATATCAGCTATGATGGCATGCAATTAAAGCCTGGTTTCCATGTGCAGTGGGACTTATGCATGTTTTACACTGCAAAGAAAAGAAAAATAATAATAATTGGATAACAGATTTGTAATGCTTTCCTCAATGTTCTTTGTCCCTTCTTCTTAAAAGCACAAACGTAAACCACAAAATGACACTCACTGTGTGTGGAAAGGATACTGTTGCTGGCTGGTTAACATGAGGAGGAAGTGTATCTGAGTCCAAGACTCTGGTGTTGTCTCCTGTGTCTTGGCTCAGTTCATTTGTGTCTCATCTGATAGCCTCATGGAGATGTGTCAAGAGTTTCCAACCAACTACTGTCAGATTGCAACATGTTGAGACTAGAGCAGGTAGTCATGGAAGGAAGGAGCAATACATAAGCCTGCTTGATGGACTTCATCAAAAAAACATATGTAATCAGCCTCTGGTTTAGTCTGTGTTGACATTGTTAGTTATCAATATAACGTGACATTAAATCAACATGGTACAAGATATGAGGACAGAAAAGTGAGCCAAATTGCAAAATCACTCATTTATTATGTAATCTTGGTAGTTGAAAATGCTTGATTTGTCAACACAAATCCTCTTAGGATCAAAAAGTCATTTGAAAAAGTAGTAAAATTGTGCACATTTTCATTTGCGTTCACTTTTTGATCCAATTAAAGGAGAAGTCAACAAATGGCAAAAAGTGATTGTTTTCTAATTACATAATTATACTTCTTTATCTTACTTATATTTTACTGCATTTATTATATTTGTCAACTACCAGTAAATACAAGTAGGAAGATGTGCACATTTTTTTTCAATTAAACCAAGGTTCAAAGATTATGCAAAATCCATGGCGACGTTAAAGAAGTCCTCTTCCACCATCTCAAAACAATACTAGGCCTATATTCACACTAGGTTACCATTTTGAGTATTTCTCCATTAATTATGGCTATAAATTATAAAACATGTCAGTTAATTTACAGGAAACCAAATTCTAAAGTGTAGATACAGACATATAAATTGCTAGTCAGGTTTACTCAATATAAAGTGCTATTTGTGTACCTGTCACTGTGTGGGAAACTTGCATGAAGCCTGACAGGTTTTTTTCATTCAATGAGTAGTAGTGCACCCCACATGTTGCTTTATAAAAGCCTATATTGCAATAAATAAATATGTGCTGCTTGTGATTTGAAACAGGCCTTGGCAGCTCGAGTCTGATATAATATAAAGAAAGGCCCTGCTTTTCCTCCATGCTCAGGGTCATGTTTTTCTCACTGGGCACACATGCAGGTTAAAGTAACCATGGACATCTCTTTGCCCAGTGTTCCAGCCAGCTGGACCTGGTTCCAGCAGGGTCTATACCCAATGCTCTTTGTACTCCTGACCAAGAGTTCCTGGACCTTTCCTGTCTTCTTTAATGACTTTCAAAAGACGCTTTTCCATGCAAATACAATGAACGGTGACTGACGTTTTCAAGCTGTAAAATGACTTAAAAGAACCATAAAGGAACCATAAAGTATACCATATGACTCATGCATTAAAATCCATACCGTTCAAAAGTTTAGGGTCGGTAAGATTTTTTAATGTTTTTGAGAAAAGTCTCAAAAACACAATGCTCATCAAGATGATCTCAAGATGCTTATCAAGGTTTCATTTATTTGATCACAAAATATATTTGTGTTATATATTTTAATACATTTTAGTATATTTTACACTCCTGTGATGATAAAGCTGAATTTTCAGCATCATTACTCCAGTCTTCAGTGTCACATGATCCTTCAGAAATCATTCTAATATGCTGATTTTGTGCACAAGAAACATTCATTATTATTATCAATGTTGAAGACAGGCTGCTTAGTATTTTTGTAGAAACCTTGTTATATTCTTTGATGAACAGAAAGTTCAAAGAACAGCATTTATTTGAAATATAAATATTTTGTAACATTATAAAAGTATTTAATGTCCTTTGGTCAATTTAATGTGTTAAAGTTGCAACATATAAAAAAGCATATAAATCAGTTACATTACATCTTAAAGTCAGCATGAAATGGAAGTTACTCTTTTCTTCCATATTGCGATGTGAAATGAAAGTGAAATGGCTTCTCAAACTAGAAAAAATGTAGGATGGGCAGTGTTGGGGAAAGTTACTTTTAAAAGTAATGTGTTACAATATTGCGTTACTCCCTAAAAAGTAACTCATTGTGTTACTTAGTTACTTTTTATGGAAAGTTATGTTACTTTTGCGTTGCTTTTTGTCATCTGGGCTGAGCTTGCTTGATTGTTTTTAATAACAAAAAAACAAAAGCTCGACTTTTGGCAAATGTAAAGGCCCTTTCACACCAAAAGTGAAATGAATAAGCCTCAGAGTGAAGGAAATGCAAATTCATGCCTGTACAGTAGAGGACGCAGCTTAAACGTTTCAGCTGTGCTGCCATTCTGGATTGCAGAAAAAAAAAAAAAAAGAAATTTAAATGTGATCATGTGAAGTCATTGGTTGATATTGGTATGGTTGAGTATGCTCACATAACTACAATAACTATCATGTTCACACAGCGCACACAACACCTCTGCACTTACTCCCGATTTCTCTCAACATCAACAGAAGAGGTGTCAGTCAATAAATGGGAAAACAAAGTAACTTGCGTTACTTATTTGAAAAAGTAACTCAGATATTTTGTTGTAAATTTAAAAGTAATTTGAAAAAAGTTACTTGAAAAAAGTAATCTGATTACATGACTTGTGTTACTTGTAATGGGTTACCTCCAACACTGAGAACGGACTTGATTTTGTCCATCGTAATTGATTGGATCTTTGGATGGTTGTGGATTGCTGTTGCTGTGATCTCATGTGAGAGACAGGTTGTCCCGCCATCGCGCCAGTAAACACGTCATCAGACAGGAGATGTTGTTGCAAGTGGGAGGTGAAGTTATTTTAATAAAATCATTAATAATAAATACTGCAATAAAAAAAATAGGAATCGTCCATTTTGATTTCACAGTGACTTTAACAACAACAAAAAAAAGGATATTCCTTCATTATTTCAATGCCCTACGTCACACACAGATCAGATGTGGTAAAACCATTCACCTTTCAGTTTCCTGTGCAGCCCCATTCATCCAGAGCTATAAACTGCAGCCTATGTTTAAATAAACGTCTTGCAAGCGCATTCATTTTATGTAACAGCACTCCATATTCTCTGATAGCCCAGGGAGTAAACGCTGATGCTTACATGCATTAGATACATGGATTAAATGTAGAGGGAAATAGGAAAGGGGTTCCACAGGGAGACTGGTGCTCTCATAGGCGTTTCATGCTCTTTGATCCTTGCTGTGTGGTGAAGCAAGAACCCAATCATTCTTAATCACATAAAGTTAACAGAGCATGGCCTGGTATTTAGCTTTATGTTTATCTGTGTTAATATTAATGGCAGTAAAGAGATCTTGACTTGCTGTGGCAGGTCAGATAGGCAGGTGCGACACGGTCTCAAATTTCTGTTTTCAAAGCCCCGTCCACTTCGAAATCCATAGAGTGAGACACACTGCCATCCTTAAAAAGGCAGGTAAGAAAAAAGCTCTCATTTCCCTTTCTCGCTGCCTGTCTTTCTCTCAATGGCTGACTTTGTACACAACAAGTTTTCCTTTTGGCGATGATAATGAAGTCTAAATACCACTTATAGCAGCGAATTAATAGTAATCAGCATGGTGAGGTTTGAAAAGAGGTTCTTTGATCTGAAACAGAGCATGGCTTTCAGGGCCCTGATAGTATCAGCAAGGCTGGAGTGAAGGACAGATAAAGTAATGTGAGCAAACTCTCCTTTTGAAGCCTCTTCATACCTCACAAGGATCTGTCCTGAGTGACACTCAAGCCATGTGGTTAACCTACAGACAAGTATGTGCAGACAAATGTTGCCATTGTTATTGGAAAGCCTCATGGATAATGGCGTTTTTCAGTTGAATTTATTGCTAGTGGTCATTAAGATTATCTACAAAAGGGATGAGAAGAGCTCTGCTAGGTACATCTGTTCTTGTGTAGATTTTTATAAGTAGTTTGGGATGAAATGCTTATACTAATGTGTTAAATGTTCATATCAGTTCATATCAGATCAGATATCATACACACAACAGAATGACAAGCACACAAGTTATCATCAACAATTAGAATGGAAACTTAAGGCGTGTTAAACCTTTATCGTGTCTTTCAGTAATAGAAAATTAGGTTATCAAGGTTTTCGAATATTGCCATCTTTGTGGGGACATTTTGTCCCAATAATGTAGGGTTCACCAGGACACAAACATGCACACGTCTGGTTTACTATCTTTGTGGGGACTCTCCATAGGCGTAATGGTTTTTATACTGTTCAAACTGTACATTCTATCCGTTTACACTAACCCTACCCCTAAACCTACCATCACAGAAAACTTTCTGCATTTTTACATTTTCAAAAAAACTCATTCTGTATGATTTATAAGCTTGTTTCCTCATGGGGACCTCAATTTAGATCCCCACGGTGACACGAGTCCCCATGAGTCTGTGTGCATTCAGGTTGAAGTCCCCACCGGGATAGAAAAACAGACACACACACACACACACACACACACACACACACACACACACACACACACACACACACACACACACACACACACTTTTCCATATTTTATGGGGACTTTCCAGAGACATAATGATTTTTATACTGTGAAAACTATATATTCTATCCCCTAACCCTAATCCTACCCATCGCAGAAAACTGCATTTTCAAAAAAACATCACCTAGTATGATTTATAAGCTGTTTTCCTCATGGAGACCAAAAATGTCCCCACAAGGACATCCGATTAGTATTTTCCTGTATTGCTGTAACTTATTATAATTGTTATTAACATTTAATACATTACACTGTGTTCCAAATTTCAGTAGGATTTCAGTACAATAAACATTCAGATTTGAGTTTTTTCAAAGAAAGTGTTTGTTTGTTTTATTTCTTCATATCTTTTTAGCTAACTGGTATCGATCTCAGACAGGTTTAATAGTTAAATAGTTTGCCAGGTCAACTTAGGTAAATGGAAACCCGACTTAAAGAGGTTGTTGCACATTATTAAGCAAGCCACAGTTATCATGCAATATGGGGAGGAAGAAAGATCTTGAAATGGTGCAATGTTATGCAAAAGGCATGGAAACAACTAATATTGTGTGAAAACTGAATAGAGATTATCAAACCATCATAAGATTTGTGAGTAATTTACAGAACAAGAAAACTCGGTCAGATAAAGGCTTATTAAGAAAGTTTCTGTCAAAAAAATGTATTGTATTAATTGTACAGCTATAAAAAAGCCACTTTTGAGCAGCAATCAGGTATTTGAAGCTGCTGGTGTTGCTTTTCAGTCACCTCTAACCAAAACTCACACGTTTACAGTGGGTGTAGAAATACATAAATAAATACATACATATAATTACTCGTTTTTAAATAGTTTTATTCACTGACGAATGCCGTCCTACAAATCCTACTGAAATGTCACTTGCATAATAATTTGGAACACAGTGTATTTACTATACATATTACTATATACTTACACAAAATATTTGTTTTTATATTTTTATATATGAAAGTTTTTTTTTTTTTTTTTTTTTTTAATTTTGCACCAGTATACAAGTCCAATTTCTCCGACAAAGATTTAACAAATCATCCATTTTTATTACAGAAAATATGTTCAGTGGCGAATGATTGAAAATGCACTTGTTTGGACCATTATTGTAAATCGGAATTGATTGATAGAGGAAAAAAAAGATTTGCTATTGTCCTGTTAGCATTCCCATTGCCATTCCCATTCCCATCTCAATGACAGTAGCTTAGTTGGTACATCCAAGTTCTTGACCTGGATGCTGCCATCTTTGCTTTAAGGCCATTCGAATGGAGACAGTTCTTTAAGCCAATCAAATGAGACACAAATGCCATGTGACTGATCATTCTAGCAGCAGAAAGGGAACAACATTTATTTTACGCTGTTAAGTCCCTCAAAAGAAGATCACAGATTTAAAACCAATGACATTGTATTATTATACGCAGGTGCATACAGGTGCGGAAAATATGTGCTGCATCTTTATTATGAAGATTGCTATAACACGATCATATGCATTGCTCCTATAATTTTGGGAATAGGAAAATAGTCAGACTATAGATCAGTCAGACTCTAGTTAAATTATGTACACCTATTACTACAATGTGTATGTGATTGTTTTGGAAAAGCTACCAAATCAGCCAGCACTGTGCCATCTGTACAGCTTCTTTATGAATATGCATGCAGCGAGATACGACACAGCCTGCCCCATTAATAATCTTGTCATCTGATTGGAGGGCTTTTAGGTTTCCCCTCCCTATTTCCCAAAACACACACACAAACACATCTCCCAAATATCATATTTGTCAGGGTCAGAACACTGGGATCTTCTGTGAGAGGCTACGGCAAAGTGCACTACTGCCCGAAATGAGGGGAAAAAAAGCAGCCGAAATGGGAAAACGGAGGCCCTGCTCTCCATGTTATTTTTCTCACCTCTTTTTGGGATTAAATGGTGGTGCAAGATCTGGCAAGAGCACCCTGCAATTCCATGTGTAAATAAAGGCCGGCTCTCTCCATCAAGAGGCCTAAAGCGAAGCCAGAATGCTGGGGTGTCAGGGTATGCAAGCTGACCTTGAATAGGCAAGAATCTATCGGTGTGGGGGAAGGGGTTGTGTTGGAAGGCTGACGCAAGGTAGCATTTGCAATCGGGGGTTTGGGTTTTGGGCCCTCCAGTCATCAATCATGCCGGGCCTATTCTGTTCTTTGACAGCTCACTACAAGGCTTGACATTTAACACTCAGGACCCTCGACTAGGATCTGTCCAAAGCCCGGGGACTTCAAGCCCCACAGTCAACTGAAAAGAATGATTTTCTTTCTCTCCCTCTCTCGTGCTCTCTCTCTCTCTCTCTCCCTTCCTCCCTAGTCATTCGCTAAGTAGTCCAAATGAAGCTAAGCAGATACAAATTAATAATTCCCATCTGTAATAGTTCAGTTGGGCTAAATAGCTCTCCTTATGAAGCGCTTGCACACACAAAAGAGCGAAGAGAAGAAGTCAAGAGGCCTGGAGGCCTATTAAAACACATGAAAGTGTAATAGCTAGAGGTGTGGACGAGTGGGTGGGAGTTTGGATTGCTTCAGTGAACCAGGAGAAAGAGAATGCTTAATCTCAACATCTGAAAGGAGATTATTTTCTTTCTTTCTTTTCTGTTTTTTATATAAATTTACTGACATTTGTCTTAATTATTAAGAGGCGTCTATTTCTTAATTTTTGTCTATATAGAAAGAGGTGTTTAATGTTTTTTTATGCTCAGATAAGTGAAAGCACAAACTCTGTGTGATCTACAACACTCATCTGATTAGGCTTTAGCTGCCTGTGGCGATAATATGATCAGTACATAAAGTTGGCATTTATAGTGATTACATGTTAGATCAGTGAGGCCCACTAAAGAGGAAAATGTGCCAAAAAATGTTTGATCCAAAACTGTGGATCCTTCTGTCACCCCCATGTAAACACACAGACACACGCACGCACACAGTGCAGAGATAAAAAAAAAAAAAAAATCCCACAGAAAATTAATTAAAACTTCATATTTACATGTATTTGAATGTTTTATTTGATTAATTTATTTTTTTGGCCCATTAAATGTAGTTACAGGACTAATCTGGTTTTTCATATCTCTCAACAGTAAATGAGCTTATGGTCTTCGGTCCTGCAGTTGGCTTTGCTGTTTTATAGGTCAGTAGGTCACTTCAGATAGATTAATATCCTAAAAAAAGGACTAGTCAAATCAAATGAAATATTCCGTGAGAGCCTGTGTTATTAGAAGGGACTTCAAACCGTTTTTTTTGCTCTGCGTCAGATCTCTTCTCTGACCTAGACAATAAAAGTCTGTGGTGATATTGTAGGAAATTATGTTATATAATATGAATTTGCTTTATTAGGGTGTCCGATTAATAAAAAATAAGTATATAAATAATTATATAAACTTAAATTTAATTTAATGAAGTATTATAATAAATTATTTTAAAAAATAATATATTAAAATTATATTTATAATAATTATTATAGCTTTCTTAGGTTAGACTTTAGTTTAGGGACCAATTCTCACTTGCTTATTAGCATGCATATTACTAGGATATTGGCTGTTTATTAGTACTTATAACGCACATATTAATGCCTTATTCTGCATGACCATATTCTACATCCCTTAAACTGCAACAACTCATATCACTGATCATATCACTCCAATCTTAGCTTCTACTGGCTTCCTGTCTATTTTAGAATTCAATTCAAAATTTTGCTGATTGTTTTTAAAGCTCTTAACGGACAAGCCCCATCTTACATCTCTGATCTTGTTCATTTGAACTCGGCTCCTAAGTCCCTCAGATCTGCCAATAAAGCTCTCTTATATGTCCCACGGTCATGTCTTAAAATGAAAGGTGACAGAGCCTTTGCAGTTGCTGCTCCACGATTATGGAATCAGTTGCCACCTGACATTAAGAGTGCTCCCTCTATTTCTGTTTTTAAATCTAGACTTAAGACACATCTATACTCTTTAGCATTTCCTGATTATTAAATTAGGGATTTTTATGATTGTTTTGTACAGCACTTTGGTCAGTGTAAGCTGAATTTAAATGTGCTCTATAAATAAAATTTACTTACTTTCAAAAATAAACTACTTTTTACTAAAAGTATTAAGTACTTCAATTTTGAACTGTGTTTTAAAAAACGCATTACTCAAGGCATGAGGCGCTAAAAAAAACAGCTAAGTGCGATGAAATGGCCAACAAGTCAGCTTGCTTATGCATGTATTAGACCAATATAAAAAAAAAAAAAAATACAAATACAGGTGGAATACAAAAATGCATTCAGTACAATATTACTGTTGTAAAATATCAAAACATACACACAGATGCACAAAAGCACACACAGACATGTGCCAGCACACATGCTCACACTAGAGGACTATATGTGTTAAGATCACATGTACCGTGCCTGTGGCGTATACATCCTTCACTGGTTGCCCTGTGCTTCCTTATCTGTATGGGGAATTTGCTTGTGGATGCCGATACCATCTCCTCACTGCCAGAGGAGTCTATTCATACTTGTATGTTCGGGGCTTGATGGCTTCTTTTGGGCTTCCTTGGTCTCAGAGATAGACATTTCCTCTTTTATCTTTCCACGCTCTGCTAGCTGAATACTAAACATGCCTCCAGACAGACCAAACGTCTTAACAGCAGAGCTGGCCAGCATTGTTTGCCCCACCATTGTACATGCTCGTCAAGATTCTGAGGGGAACCTAACAGCTTAAAAAACAGCTTTCCCTCCATACATGTGGCTAAGCTCTTTACCGCTATGGAGACTTGTTAGTTTCACTGCCCTTAGTGACCAGCAAACTGATCGCTTTGATTTGTTCGCTGCAAACTCTTAGTATAACCATGCAAACGTTGTAGACTTTGAATTAAAAATGTGCATTTATTCATTTTTTGGGTTTGTTTTGAACTTAAAGCTTCGACTCAGACCATTTACACATCATAATTTGATAACACTTTAAAACAAGGTTTCATTTGTTAACATTAGTTAAATACATTAGTTAACATGAACAATGCATTTATTATTCATGAACAGCTGTACTGATTTTTGGTAACATTATTTGTGGTTATTTTACAGTGTCATTGTTACACATATTACATGTAGTTACTGTAGGAATAACTATAAATTATGCAATTATTATAAATTATTATTAAACGGTAATGAAATGTATAATTACACTGTAATACTGACACCTTAAAATAATGTGTAACCCCGTATTTTTACTAATGTTAACAAAGATTAATAAATACTTTAATAAATTAATTGCTCATTGTTAGTTCATTTTAGTTATGCATCAACTAACGTAAACGAATGGGACCTTAATGTAAAGTGTTACACAATTTGATAGAAAATGAAAATATTATATTTAGAATAGTATAGTATTATATTATATAAGTATGCTGTATGTAAAGTAACAAAAAAAAAGGCAACATATTGCTTTTAGTGAAAAATAAATCACATATTTTGTGTTTTATTAGGTCCCCTAGGTGGTGCCACATCAGTGAATCTCTCTACTCAACCATATAATACCACAACACACACACACACACACACTTTGCCCTGGTTTATCAGCAGAGCAGACACCTCTTTTTCCGAGAAAGATTCATCAGATCATGGTCATCCTGAGCCTTCCTATCCACAATGAAACAGCACCATATGGTTGTGACTTAAAGCCTGTGCATGTATGGCTTAATGACAGAGCGGATGGTCAAGGCAGAATGAGGAATAGTGGGTGGGGGGTAGTGCTGTGGGAGAGAGAGAGAGAGAGAGAGAGAGAGAGAGAGAGAGAGAGAGAGAGAGAGAGAGAGAGAGAGAGAGAGAGAGAGAGAGAGAGAGAGAGAGAGAGAGAGAGAGAGAGAGAGAGCAAGCATAACTCTCATCAACTCTTTAACCTGGAAAGATGTCATGGGGTCAGTGTAAAAAGGGATGAAATGTCACAGAATCCTTGTCTACTGGTATGGAGCAGGTGTTTCTGGCTTAATAAAAATCAGACTGTCTATAATCTTGAGAGTTTATAGATGCACAATAAGGGCACTGTATATTGTAAAATACTGTATATTCATAATTTTTAATGAAAAAAAAAAAAAATTCTTTCAGGTCGGTCAGTGCTTGAACAAAGCATCACCAGAAAGTGATGTAAAGCCGCCAAAACATATTCGTCCAGGGTCCATTCCCCTCTGCAAATACACACAGCTGCTTGCAAAGAATCCTGGGATGTGTCTACACAGCCAGCCTCACAACCTAATGAATGTTTACTCAAGCTGATTCAAACTGCATGACATTTTCATGATTTGGACTCACCCAGTGATCCCTAAACATCGCTATGTCTATGGTTAATGACCACTTATGGCACAATGACCTTTCCATCTTACAAGAACTTTATTTGATTACAGAATTCTAAGCGGATATTAGGGATTATACCAATAACGGTAGCAGCAAATGAAGTAACAATGGCACTACACTAACATTTAATTCTCGAACATAGCGTCATGGTGATTTACACTGTTTACCAGTGTTGGGCCATAAAGAACCCAGCGATCTGTTAAAAATGTTATGCTAATAGTGTTTGATGTGAAATAAACCATAAAGGAGACTATGAAGGCATATTCCAGGTTCAATACCACAATCAAGAGTACTTGTGGCATAATGTATTCAATTATACTTGTTACTCAATTGCATTGTACTAATAATCTAGGGTTTCTATGAGACACTTGCAATGGAAGTGAACGGAGTCGATCCATAAAGTTTAAAATACTCACTGTTAATGTTTAAATGGTTCTGTTAAAATGAAATATACATTATATAACTGTAATGGATTACATGTAACCTGGATTACATAATCAGATTCCAAAAATTAAGTACTTGTTTTTAGATCATATTGCATTTTAACATAGGCTACTTGTAATCTGACTACAGTTACTTTTTTTTATTGATTGCATGATTACATGATGTTATTCACACAATAGGGGTGTAAGAAAATATCGATACATGTGAATATCGCAATATTATGTTTGGCGATACTGTATCAATTCTAATAAACAGTATCGATATTTATTTATTTGTTTACATCCAAGATTCATGTCAGTGGCTTTGTGTTTGGTTTAAATGACAGTGTTATCTCAGAACGTAAACTGTGACGCGGAGAAGTGTGTTTCAATAGTATAGCCACAAAATGTAAACAATACGAGTGTTGTTAACATGATTTTAGTGTGGGAAAAATCACCTACTAACCTTTTCTGTGTAAAATTACATATAATTTTCAAACTCGTTGGAATGACACCTAAAACGAGAACCTAAAATGAGAACAACTTAAAAAAACAAACACTTACGTTTTAACAGAAGAATCAATGTTTTTATAAATTGATAAGCTTCACATTTCTGCTTTTAAATCTTTCAAAAATGTATTTACTTCAAGGTTACAGTGAGATACTTACAATGGAAATAAATGGGGCCAATTTTTGAAGGTGTTGCAGTATGTTGTCATGGCAACAAGGTTGAAAATTGAATATAACTTTACACAGAAAAGGTTAGTAAGTGCACACTAAAATTGTGTTAACATGCATATTGTTTATGTCTTGTGGCTATACTATAGAAATATTTGAAGCATTGTAAGTGCCAGATTTTTGCTTTTTTAAAGAAAAGGAGGGAGGTTTTTTTTTTTTTAATCAACATTTGAGTGTATTGTGAATTACCACAAGTTCTGTTGATTGACCTCAATTTATGCTGAACCCAGAAAAGATATATACATTCACACACATACATACATATATACATACATATATATATATATATATATATATGATTGGACAGGTGGAGACTGGGGTACACAGGGCTAGTGAAGAGCTTGAAAAAGATAGCTATATGATTGATAGAGTCAGGCTTGGTCTATAAAGGTCTGCAGAGAGATAATCAGAAAGAGCATGTTTGTAGGCTAACACAAACTCCTCTGCAAAGATGAGCCTGCCGCTACCTCCGAATTATGAAGCGGTCAGGAACACTGATGATGAAATTCTGAAGGTCGGCCGTAACAAGAGGCACCTTACAGGGGTCACGGCCTCTCGCTGGCTGTGTGTTTTGTCCTCGGTGCACCCCACCCACCCTACCAGCAGTGCCCAACATTGCCTCCCCAACCTTTTTGTTTGTGAGGAGGTAGGGTTAGAATAAGGAGGGGGAGTTGCTTTACACCCCTGTTTATCTGCTCCTGACCTCTAGCCAGCAATTCTGCACTTGATAAGAGGAGGGCTGGCCTCATGATGTGCACGCTGGCGGATATCAGGCCTGTATCCTTGTGAAATTGATTACTCGAGCCCAGGGTGCATGCACAATATAATAAATAGAGATGACACAGACGGCACACGCAGAGGTGGTGGCTGATGGGCAACCGCCTCACCAATTACCTGCTGCCCACTTAAAACAGAGGTCAGCCGGGCGGAGGGAGGGGAGAAGGGAGTTATGGTTATTTCTTGGCCCCTCCCAAGGAGCAAGGGCATCTGGATACCTGCTGTGTGTTTTCGTGTGTGCATTTCTCGGTGTGTGTGTGTGTCTATTTGCACGTATATGCGTGTATGAGTGGGCAAAAACATGCTGTGAGCAAGCATGAGGCATCACAAGTGTCTGCTGGTAATGATGTTAATGAGTAGAGGGTACTGTGATACCTGGAGGAGACTGGCTGCTAGGAAAGCAATGTGTGTTTACATGTGGTTCACGGTCAATTGTCTTTTTTGTTTTAGCAATTTTTTATTGTTTAAATGGTTTTGTTTAAATAAAATATACATTATATAACTAAATGATTACATGTAATCTGGATTACGTAATCAGATTCCAAAAACTAAGTACTTGCAATTAGTTTACACTTTAGTATGGGGAACACATATTCACTATTAACTATGACTTTTGCCTCAATAAACTCCTAATTTACTGCTTATTAATAGTTAGTAAGGTAGTTTTTGTAGCGTTTAAGTTTAGGTATTGGGTAGGATTAATGGATGTAGAATATGGTCATGCAGAACAAGGCATTAATATGTGCTTTATAAATACTAATAAAAAGCCAATATCCTAGTAATATGCATGCTAATAAGCAACTAGTTAATAGTGAGAATTGAACCCTAAAATAAAGTGTTACCGATTATATTGCATTTTAAAATAGCCTACTCGTAATCAGAATACAGTTACTTTTTTTATTGATTGCATGATTACATATTATTCACACAATGGCAATAAATCATTTATAATTCATTGATTCTCCCTAATTCTTTTCATGTTTTGAGGTTTCCTTTCTATTAAAAAAAACAAAAAAAAAAAACATATTGCTTATAAACATTTAGAAAGTCTTCTAGTTTTGTGAAATCGCACACACAGACCAGCCACTAGTCAGGTGGCTATAATTACATGGACAATTGAGAGGCCACAAAGCAGTTGATCACTGGATTTACAGAAATCATTTCACTTTCAAGAAGTGTTTTCTCAACATCGCAACATTGCATATCTAATCAGCTCCTGATGAACATATTAATTATTATTTGAATTATCATCACTCAGTAAGTTAGCATGTATTGCTATGTCTTTGGAAGGCTATTGTCATTTTATAATTATTAATTAGTATAATTTATTTATTTATTAAGTATTATAATTTTAATTATTTCAAAATTATTTATTTTAATTTAAAATGTTTATGATTTATTTAATTAATAGCTTAATAACTCATGAACCCCAGTCTGGAAAACCCTGACGTAATGCAGTTTACTGCACTTCATATTGTTGATAACAAAAAATGGAATATATATTCTTTCTCTTTGTATTTTTATATCAATATGATACAAGATTATCCTATGCAAAAATAAATCAATGTGATAAACGAGTTAGGTCAAAAGTAATTAAAAAATAATGAAATGTAATGTAATTTGGAATCAGTAACAGACTACAATTTTGTCATCTTTAAGTCTTTAATGTAAGAAATCTACCCAGCACTGTATGCATATACTGTATATATCTCCAGCCTTGTAAAATACTTTTGTTTCTTCTTATTACTTATTTATTTATTGTAACTCAACTTTAAACAAACCAATTAAACCAAACATTTTTTGTGTGAAATGTTAGTTTTGATAAAGTATGCCTGAGCTGTCTTTCTGTGAAATAAATGAAACTAAATGTAGTTTATTAATTTCTTATATTACATTTTTACATTTATTATTAAGTGTGGTTTAAAATACTTTGTGAAAACACATGTAATTAAATTGCTTTTACATTAACACAAAGCAGTGTCTCTTTTCCTTCTCATTCTACTAATGTAAAACAGTCATATGGTGAAAGCAACCCCTCCTGCACAAAGCCTGTGTTATCACTTTCATGACGCACAGTGGCTCCCATTCAGGCCTGGCCATTTCCTGTTGTCCTCATGGCCAAATGTCAGTGCATGATGATCAAGGACACTGACACAACTGTCTGGCAAGGCTACAGTTTAGGTCGTCTAATTCTGGCAATCGGACAGCTCTCTCTTTAGTTAGCACACAGGTTCACAGGGAGAGGTCTATCGAGACTAGTGGGCTATATGTGCATCCATTATATATACATATATACAGATCATGGATATATAACTCATGCTATCAAAAAGGCTATATTAAAATTGGATTATGACATAGTGATTAAAATATAGGTCTGTATACATACAATATACAGACAAAAATAAATTTGATAGGTCCAAATGCATCCAATATATGTAGGTCCACATGATTTACATATTTGAGTAATGGCAACAAGAATAGCTGAAAGAGAGAGAGAGAGAGAAAGAGAGAGAGAGTTCATGTACATACAAGACAAGCTATCGGCAGGTCTTTTGAGCATACTTTTGAGGTACTAATCTATTTATGAAATATTAAGGAACAATATATTTGAATTCCAAATCACGGCTGACCTTTTGTCGCTTGCCTTTCTATTTTAAACAAACACAGGTACCTGGACGAGATGGCAGAACCGAGCCCGACTGGTCTAGATAGCCAGACAGCGATCCTGGGCAACCTCTCAGAGAGTCTGCTCGGAAACAGACCACCACTTCCCTGCTTACAAACAAACAATGGGCAGATGACGTGGTACTCAAGCAAAACGGCTTTGATCCTCTATTTGTGTAACGTCTATGTTCAAACTTTGTTGAAACAACTTCTTCCTGCATTCCACGTATTATGTAATTGACTTTTTTGCAAGGTGGTATTTTAACAACGTTCCTTCAATTACATACCCAGTAACAGAAGTAAGCTGACGTATTTATCCAATACGGAACTCATTACCCAATACATTGAGTTTCCCTTTACAGGGATGAATAAAACATAATTTAATTCTAACGGTGGCTGTGTTATCAAATGTATGAAATTGGATTTACAGATTCTAAATCTACATTGCGGGTCTGAGCGGTCTCGCTGTGGTTATTCATACAGTTTAGGGAGCTCGGGGCAGGGCTCTCCTGCAGGGTAATAGTGTAGAGACAACCTTAGAGATTTGGAGCTGGCAATTTCAATGAAGAAATCCGTGCTGCTGTTGGCTGCCTGGCAGACCTTTGTATCCATTTGTTCCACTTGCCTGCCTCTCAATGAGTTTAATCAGCTGAGAAAAAATTGTGAAAGGGGTGTTGCCCAACCCGCCCATACCTAAGAGCCCTCACAGCGCCAGCACACACACACACACACCCATCTCCATTCTCTGTGCATCAGAGTTAGAGTTGAGGGTCTCCCTCTCCCCTGTTTCCTTGCGGATTATCAAGTACACTTCAATTACAGCCGATCGATACACTTCTGGCTGGAAAGGGGAGGGCAAGGGAAATTAGACAGACTTTAGGTATGGCTGTGACTACAAAGCAATGGATTAACGCTGATATGCATCTCTTCATTTACATCAGGAATGGGCTTGTTGCCCCTTCGCCACAACCCCCAACTCCTGTACAGCTCCTACGCACACTCGCACGGGCTTTAATTGAAAGGCGAGTTTTTGAGAGATTGCCTCTTTAAGTGCTTGGCAAGGTGAGGGCAGCTCTGTCATATACTGTAAGGAGGGGATTAAAGCTAGCCGTTGCCTTACACAGATTTAGCATAAATCTAACAATGTTAATTTTACCCAAAAGAAGAGAGTGAAGGATGGAGAGACTCACCTCAGAGTGAAACTCTCTTCAAAACATTCAACTCTGTGGATAGGTACATTGTGCAATTGTGATTATACACTAAAGCTGGGCTTCTCAATTGGTGGGCCTTAACCCCAAAATGGGTTGCAGATCTATATGCCAAGAATAAAATGCAATTAAACATAAATCACTTGAAAAATAAACACACTCACTAATACATATGGTTGTGCATCCAATAAAATTCGATACACTCTACACTTGTTGTAAGGTAAATTACTGGCAAATATATTTATTTATATGTCGACACTTGAAGTCCATTTTAAGAAAAGTCCCGTCCAATTTAAAGTCAGTTTGAACTGGAGAGAGGAAGAGATGGCAGAGAGGAGAGTGAAAGTGGAGGAAGAGATAAGAAGTGACTGGGTCCCCTAGTGGCAGGAGTGAAGGTCTATGTTGCCTGGCCCCGGGTCATTTACCCCTGCTCTCACTTCCTCTCTGTCTCTCGTTCTCTCGCTCTTTCTCTTTTCCTCTCTCCCTCTTCCCCCCACCCTTTCTCTCCACAGAGGCCATAAAAACAGCGCAGCACCTGGGTCTCCCCGTGTCTGCACATCCGGGCCTCGGCAGCCCACAGATGCACTCTCTTTATCCCACACACACAGATGCACAGCCCATGAAACATGCTTAGAGCTTTCTAAATTTAGGATTTTTCTTCTTTTCTTTTTACAAAGAGAGCATTTGCCGCTGCTGATCAGATTATAGCTTTCGTCTTTGTTCAAATGCTATTTATTGCAAATTATCATTTTTAAGGTAACACTTTACAATAAGGTTTCATTTCTTAATATTAGTGAACTGCGTTAGTTGAACTAACAATGAACAATACTTCTACAGCATTTATTAATCTTAGTTAATGTTAATTTCTACATTTACTAAAACATAAAAATTAAAGTAAAAATTAAATGCTCTGTGGACATGAATAAACGATGAACAACTGTATTTTTTATTAACTAACATTAACAAATGTTAATAAATGCATTACTGTTAAAGCAATACTATTCATGAAAGGGATAGTTCACCCAAAAATGATGATTGTGTCATCATTTACTCACCCTCATGTTGTTCCAAACCTGTGTGACTTTCTTTTTTCTGTGGAAGACCAAATAAGATATTTTGAAGAATGTTTTGGCCTATAAAATGAATGTCAATGGGGTTTAAAACAACATTCTATGCATTTAAAAAAAATGAGACATTTATCAAAATATCTTCTTTTGTGCTCCACTAAAGTAACATGGTCAAAAATATTTTGGAACAACATGAGGGTGAATATACAATAGAATTTTCTAAAATATGCCTTTTAGTGTCTGTGTGAAAAAGTCAAGCTCATTAAATAATAGGGACTTTCATGTGTTTTTTTCTTCACCATTTTAATCAGAAAGTGGAGACCGAACGTGAAAGGCCAAGTGGACAAGTTAATCCGGAGCGTATTCGGTAGTTTGTTGTGATCACTTTAATTTAGTCGTCTGGGCGGTAAAAGGCCTCAGGTTGCAGGGACCGTTGAACCGTAACCCCTCTGTCCTCCTTGGGTCAGAGTCCTATTACAAGCTCTTTCCCTGAGCGCGGCAGAGTGGTTTTAGAGCTTCACAAACAGCTCAGCCTTCTAAAATAAAGATGGCTCTGCTCTGAAAGGCTTTCTCTACATTCCCTCACTGCCGCTCGCTCCCTCCCCCTCCGTTCCCCTTCCCGCTGCAATCTGTCCTGCCAGCTCCCACGGTTTGTCTTTGGAAGTGATCCGTCCCTGAGCGTTCGGCAGAGCCACTCCATGTTCACATCCCCCAAGGGGCCTTCCCTGCCTGCCCACTACCCCTTGCTTTCTTTTGTCAGCCAAATGGATACCAATTAAATCAACTGTTCTCCAATTAGGATTTGGAGAGAATCTATCTTGTTCAGTGTTTCGAAAATCCCAGGCCTGGCTCCCTATCTTTTTTCCTTTCCTCCATTCTCTACCAACCTTTTCCTGGAATCGGTTACTTAGAGAGGGTGAGTGCTTATTTCCTGCAACGTGATACTCCTGAGCTGTTTTTTTTCCTCTTTTCCCTTTTCTGTTTGTACAATATGTTAACCGAATGTTTTGCCAAACATTGGTTAGATTATATGTTGGAAGCAGTTGGAACTGTTTCACTTAGTGAAATTACTTTCATGACCTCAATTACCTGTTAATCATAGTGTAGCTTAATGGCCAGTCTGTAAAATAACGCTTGTGATCTGACTAAGTAGTGAGTCAGTGCGAAACGCCTTGAGTTACCTTACTCAACATTAGTTTCTGAAACAGTAATTTTCTCAACAAAGGTCAAACAATACACATTAATAAAAACAGTGCATTCACATAAAATCCCACCACGCACACATAAATTCTCCCGCAACAGCTAGAAAGCAGGACCCTGTGTGATAAATGAAGTGAGGTAATAAACGAAAGGGTGTGCGGTGGGCCTAAGGGTATCTTAATCTGAGGACGTGGGCCACGGAGGTTGCTTGGATGCCATCCACGTCATTATTGCCTATTAACAGTGTTGAGAAAGTATGCCCTATTGTGCTCCTTATGACTGGGCGACACCCCCTCCTGCCACTCGAAATCACATCCAGCTAAACAAACCACCCAGTGAAGCTTCCTGCCGTGCACAGATTGAGACCCCTGGCCCTGCAGAATTTACAGGGCCCCTTTTCTCTTTCACTTTCAGCTTCTTTTTATTTGTCTCATTCGCTCTCTAACTCTCTGGATTAAACACAATACCGTGCTGCCACATGTGGAGGCTTTAGCCGTGGCCTCAATCTCCAGATTGATGAAGATTCTGCTATTGTTTGGTAAGCGTGTCAAAACATAGCACAGGCTTAGCACTTGGCTTCCCCGGGTTTACATTAGTAATTCGCACTCACTCCTCACTGCCTACCGTGTTAGAGGCTAACAACACATTTAGAATGGCAAGCGGCTCCAAAAGTGCTGTTTCGGACAAAATCTGACTTCCAATCACTTACTCACCCTCGCTATTGAATCACTATTGAATACTGTATTGAATAATATGGAATAGTGAAGATGGCCCAAGTCATATTGGATTACATTAAATGTCATTATATCAAGGCCTGTTCATTGTACTGTGAGTAGATACTTACATATATTGCAATAAAACTGGCATTAAAAGAAAAACACGTCCATTGTTTAGCCTCGGTAATTTGGTTACATCGTTTGCTGACCTTCTCAATGCACATTTTGCACTAAAAGAAAATCAGAAAAGGGCAGAATAAAAGGTTGCTGTGTCTGCTGAAACAAGCAATATTGTTTTCAGATATTTATGTTTTTATACTAAGTCTGAACGATTTTGGAAAATAATCTAATTGCGATTTATTTTACCAATATTGAGATTGCGATTTAATATGCGATTATTTGTTGAGCTTTTTATCTTCTGTATTATTCAACAAAGACAAGCAATAAATCATTGTATGGTAGGGGTGGGAATCTTTAGCGATCCGATTCCGATTCTGAGAGTAACGATTCGATTCCAAAACTATTCTTGATCTTTTTTTTCTTATTATTTTATTAATAAAACTTAAAAACTTTTTTATTAATAAAACTTAAAAAACATATGTAATTATAAGTACTTTTTAAAAAAATTACACATTCAAAAATTAAATTAAAACAATTGCATGATAAGAATTTTAAATATATAAACTAATATAGCTTAAAAACATAAAAGCTAGTAAATAATAAAGAGGGGGGGGGGGGGGGGGTGGGGTACATATTACAAGCAATAAACAAAGAGTGCTTTCAGTATTTTAGAGTAGCCTGGCTATCTGAACGTGTTCCATTTTGATTAGTTAGATTATTATGATGACATCATAGACCGTGGGAGATCTAATAAGCTGCATTCACACTAATGCACAGATCTCTTTTTAATTATAAGATGTGGTTTGTCCTGTCTGTTTAATCCCTTAAGTCTTGACAAAACTATCTGTGTTTACATTAATTTTGCGTCATAAAAGCATTTTGAGATGCAAGTACATTTAACCACTTACACTGAGTCTCTCACAACCACATGCGCGTGTGCTCTTCACAAAGCGCACGTCAGTATTTGAAAATGAAAGCAGCTTCTGTCAGTGAATTTAATATTTTTAATATATAAACCCACTGCATTCCAAACGACATAAACGATGGCTTCGTAGAGCATTTGTAAGGAAAATACCGGCGGGCGAGCCTGCGCACTGCAAGAGTAACATAAAGCGTGCGTTTCTCACACTCACAGCGCATATCCTGTGCAATGAAACCCGTGAATGTCACTGTAATTCGCTTCAACCTTTCCGAACTTTATGAAAGATTATCTTACGGAAAGTTCAAGTGTGTGTGAGGAATCGGAAGCCATTAGAATACTGGTGTGTTTCTACATGCAGCGCCATCGCGCACCTGCGGTTAAAAACTAAGCTCAGACATCGACCCAGAATCGTTAGAAAGAGAATCTTTTCTCCCACTCCTATTGCATAGTATGAACAACAAAATATTAGATAGATTAAACATAAACTGTTCTGTTGCGTGTGCCAAGTTGATGCTTCTTCTGCAGACTGCTTTACTCTTGCGTGTCACGTGACCAGGGTGTAATCGCAGCCTTTGCGGTTAAAAAAAATCGCGTTTTATCACATCGCGATATTACCGCAAATGCAATTAATCGTTCAGCCCTATTTTATACCCCAACTGAAATGTCTTAAATGATGAAAGCCTTTCAGCCTAAGCGCATGTGCAAGAATCAAAGTGATTATAAAGTTCTTAATAGTGGCACAGTATTAGGGCTGCAACTAACGATTATTTTGATAATCGATTAGTTGGCTGATTATTTTTTCGATTAATCGGATAAAAAGCCAATTTTTTTTATTTATTGACAAAACACACTATTCCACATCCTGCCCAATGCTGTCCTCCAAACAAACGTGTCAGCTGAGTGCTATGAACACATACATAGTGAATATATCTACCATTACATAAATTAACCATGGTTTTACATCGAACAAAACAAACAATAATAATAATAATAATAATAATAATAAATAAATAACAGGGTTATTTTAGTTATTCAATGGTAACCACAAATTAACCATTGTTTTGCTTCAAATCCATAGTTTAACTATATGGTATTTATGTGGTTATACAAATGGTATACAAATGATCAATACGGCAAAAACATGGTTTTATTACAATAAAAACATGGTTTTACTATAATAAAACCATGGTTAATTTTCGTAAGGGTATGTTTGTGCTATACATTATGTGCAAAAAAAGTTACTAAGCAAAAGGAGTTTAAACCCCTACATTAAAAACAAAAACAAAAAAACACAAACTCAGTGTTACCAGATAAGAGGAATGTTCTGCAGGAACACAAACACATTCGCTATGGACAAAGTAACGGTTACTGTCATTTCTTTATCCTGTAGAAAAGTCTTACATTTATATTCAATTACACACTGTTATCCCTTTACAGTTACTACTCTCATAAAATACTTGAATTACATGTTAACTTTTAAAACTAAATTTAGCGTCCAACAGCAGATATTTCAGTTAATGAATATCTTTGCGCTGAATATTAATGGTCTCCCTCTCGACTGCGTTCTGTCTGTTTGACGCGCATGCGCGCGCCCGCCGCACGTTCAGTGAAGTTTGAAGCTTAATGCAGACTAGTGTCAGGACGCGCTTTCATGCAAAAATGGAAATACTCGTGTGAATTAGTAACATTTACTGATGAGGATATAACTAATGTTCTCTATATAGATCAGTGCATATAACTTGTAAAATGAATGTCTTGCGCTGAGGACAGGGTATGTTAAACGCTAATGCGTTCGCTTAAAGCTTAAAATAAACAATTCTCATGTTTTGGGCGCTTGGATCACGTACCTTTCCTGCATCAGCTCACTCTGTTTTCACTCCACTATTTCTAGATGCACATTTTGTCCATAAAAATGCGTTATTCAGTGCTATAATTTGGCGCGACTGGTGGAAGCTTATCGTGCACAGAGGGCAGACCCGACTAATCGATAATGAGAATCGTTATCGATGATTTTCATTATGGATTATTATCGATTTTATCGATTAGTTGTTGCAGCCCTACACAGTATACATTCTTCCCATCTCTAAAGGTGCCATTCTCTGACTGGCCACCTGGGAGATAGAGACATACATAATAACAGTCTCAATCATGCTAAGGCGGCGAATTGACAGCTGAAAATCAGGAGCCGTTGCTTCTCATTCATAGCACTGGACAATGCTCTAATACAGTTGCTTGGATGCTGATCTCCCCTCAACTCTCCTGATGGCCCCCCACCTTTGATGTGTCATGTGCTTTTAATATAAGAAAGGGGCCTGATTGTGCGTCTGCAATAAAGGCCCTTTTAAGTCCATTTTGGAACAAAGATGGTAAGTGACATTGTTCAACAAGAGATTGACCTCCAGTGATCCCCTGCAGCGTGGAGGACTACAGGGGCTGTGAGGAGTGTTTGAGAGCAATGTGTAAGTAGGGTCCCTCTGTCTTGTCTGGGAATATAGAAAGCCTTTTACTATACTCTTTTTCTCGTATTATATAGCAGGGTTTATTAAAAAATGAAAATTCTGTCACTATTTACCCATGAGCTATTTTCTTTGCAATTACAATAAAAAAGGATTTTCAAGCATGAGAAAGGATAAACAAGTCACTTGTTCACTACATTACAACAGATAGCAACACAAACTAAATTTATTTAGCTGTTTACTGATAATCCAACCTGATCTGATGAGAAAACAACTATTTTACGAGGTGGTGATTTTGTATTCATACATACGATGCGATTTGGTCCACCTCTAGCCCTAACCATCAGTGGGGCGTAACCAGATCGTACAAAAATGTACCACTGAGATTGCACGAATAATACATAAGAATTAGCACCAAGCACCAAAACATAAAACAGAGTATGCCTTAAGCGTATGTTGGATATTTTGGATCCCTTTAAGGCCGCCACACACAACAACATATTTGGAGCCGATTTTTCCACTTCCGACAATCCTAGGTAAAGTCCCGATTATCTAGATGGTTCTACAGATTATCTTATCAGATTCTCCTGTGGTGTGAGGTGTGTTAAGAGTGACTGAATCTGCCCGGAAGAACGTTGGAGCCGCCCCGATCTCGAATCGTAAATATTCAACATGTTGGACAAACGTGCGCACGCTCTGGAGATTATCACGTGAAACAAAACAATACCCAATCAGAAAGCGAGCTGACGGAAGACTCACCTCCAGCTCGAGCTGTAATGTGAAGTCCATGTTCACACCGTCTCCACAACTTCATCTAAACATTTTTCTTTTTTTCCCCCTGTGAATTTTCTGTAAAAAGCAGTCCATACACTATAAGTGCCATTTCTTCTTGCCGGTCATCCGCCATGTTTGTTTACTCTAAAGTCACGTTTGATGCGAAAGATTTTGCGAGTTCACAGACGGGACTCTGGTTGTTTGTGAATGGAATCTGTTAGTGTGTGGTGTGCTTTCCTGGTCACATCGCAGCACTCCACACACTAGAGGAACAAAACAGTTAAATCTATGATTTCTTATCATCATGTTCGTGGTCTCTCAGATTTTAAAAATATTTTAGTGTGTCCCAGCCTTTAGCTGTGAATGTGAATGAATCATTCAGACCGGTTTTCTGAACCAAAACAATGAATGAATTAAAATGATTTAATTTAAAAGAATGATTAGTTCATGATTCATATGAGTTCAGAAGACTTGAAATACACAGAAGAAAGAAAGTCATATGAGTTTGGAATGACATGAGTGAGGGTGAGTACATGGCTTTTAGACATCATTTGCACTTTTGGGTGAACTATCAATGTAAAGGTGCAAATAATAAAGTGTTTCATAATGCAATTTCTAACTTCACTGCAAAAAGAGAACGTCATACAAGGAAGAAAATCTAGGATAAAGAACACTTCATATGTCAGCCTTTGTGTCACTTTCATTTACAACTCTCTCATGGACTATGACCTTCAACTTTCTGTCCATCCATGTTATAAATAAATCAATCATTAGATTTCAGCTCTCGGCTGTTGCAATGCTTTTCGCCGAGAAGGATGTCTGGGATATAATCATTACAGATCAGGAGACGCACAGGCCAACAAAAATAACATCTGTCTCCAGACATCCATGAACTTCCAGAGGCCTCTACCTCACAGCTGAACTCTACCACTCTCCAGTCAGGAAACCATCTGATTGTGCATTTAATGAACCCAAAAGTACAGCCTGTGTTATTCCAGCTGTGTTCTGAAGCAGGTTCTAAAGTGCATAAACACAGTGAGTAAATATTCACCGGTGCTGTAAATATGGCCTGATTGATCCATTGTACCGCACTCAATGCCACCTGATTGTATACATGCATAAACTTCACATTTTCACATAATCACGGACTCAGCTAAAGAGGCAATTGGTCCCTTAATCGTCTTAATTAAGGAAAGGATGCAAGTTATTGGGTAAGTCATAAACTTGCCTCGCCTCTCTTCTCCTATATACACGGCCATAGCCTTTTCAGCACAAATCTGCAGCCCCGCTTTTACATAAGATAAATAAATGAACAATCATCGCATTTTTCCACTGACTAATTCCAGAAGAAGAAAAAAAGAAAAAGAACAAACAATTAAAAAGCCCTTCTTCCCATCCAGACCATTCCCACGCATTTCTTGGCAGAAGATTCCTGATGATCTCCAGAGGCCTTGCTTCTTTTCCAGTCTACGAGGAACTTGTCAGGAAAAGATCTACATTTCCCAGAGAGGAGTGTAGGCGAAAGTGAGAAGAACACAGCGAGAAGGACCAGCAGGGCGAGTGAAAGGGGGTGGAGGGAAATGGGGGGACACAACTAGAAGAAAGGAAGAGAGAAAGAAAGACAGGGAGCGCCTTCTTGGAGAGATGTGCCGAGGACGGAAAAGCGAGGGCGAGGTAGCGCGGCTATCCAAATGGGAGCAATAGCCACAGGAAGCGAGAGGAGCGGAACGTCGAGGAAGGGTAGGGCTGCGAAAGAAGGGAAACATTCACCACCCAACTCCTGCAAGACCGTCATCATCTGACTTTTGCTCTTTTGAGGCAGGCGCGAAAAAAGCGAAGCCATATTAAGCAAGCAATGAAAGAGATCTCATTCCATAATCAAACTATTGTTCTTCCAACTCTGACCCAGGGAGCACAAGTGCATGGCTAATCAGTTTAACCCTTCGATACTAGACTTGACTTTTGGCAGTTTCACATGATCTGTGGATGACAGCAGTGCCAGGCCCTTTCTGGGAGAACACCATTGCTTGCGGTACAGCAGGGCCAAAAAGCCCCGACCCCAGAGCCATACTGACCTGCCAGGGCACACCTCTGCCCGAGGGCCTGCCTTAAAACGTCAACACAAAGGCAATCTCTTAGACAGCTGCTCCCAGCCTCTCCAACTGGCACTTCTCCTTTTAGAGATGACATTATCCTTATTCTAATGAGGGGTTTACAGCTTTTGTTTTTGGATTGGTGCTGAGTTTTTGCTTTTTGACCCTAATAGGACGGTCCAGGTCAGTAGAAGTCTCTCCAGGGTCAGGGAAAGTGACAGGAGTGTCAAAACTGATTTAAACTGACGGGTGAACGAACAGGTTGGCCAGACTGGTACAAATTTCTCTCCCATATTTTCTTTTTACAAGGAGGGACAAACAGGCACTTTTTTTGAGGTCTGATGACAGCGATCCAAAAAAAGTGATGGAATTGATTGACGTGGAAAAAGAATGACAAACGAAGGGCTTCGTTTTAGACTAACAACACAGTTTTTGTTTGCATGTGACCCCATCACATGGCGGTTCGATAAGACTTTTGGTTTAGGTCTTTTCGATTATAATTAGCATTTAAAAAAAGTAATAATAATAATATACTATATTGATATTATAATGAAACCAATTATAATTGAAACCTACAAACTGTAAAATTACTATATATGAACAGTTACACATTTTCTAATAAAGGTTACTGAGACAAAAATACTTCTAGTCTCAAATACTAATATAGATATGTTTGCAGCTTACATTTTGAGCTAAATTATAGAAATTATATTGATATTTTGGTTGAGATCAATACGTCACTGGTTTCCTAAGAGAAACCTTTAAAAAGAGTTTGTCCTTGTTTCTTCTTTTAGAAAAACAACCTAATTACCCTCAATGAATGCATCCAGCGAATGCCAGGCCTACATCTCATATCTTCAGCAGTGTGGTCTCCAGCCACCTCAGACCCAGCACACTTCAGTTTGTCTTTATTAGGCAACAAGCAGCTTTAATCAAAGCTGGGGAGGCTGTGTACTTTCCTCCTTCTAATGTGCCATTAAGCTCTATTCGGTACGACTGAACAGTTGTCACACAAAGTGGAGAAGCCCAAAGTAATCAATGGTAGTTAAGAAGTGTAATTTATCACCTTGCCACAGGCAGGGCTGCGTGGAAGCAGGTCTAGTGCAGGCTGGGTGAGGCTCGAACGGGAAGATCAAGTAAGGTGGCGGCAGTGGTCTTATATGGGTCAAGGCACAATTACTCTTCATCTGCCTCTTGCCATGACCACTGACAGAGGCCCAGTTCAACTGCTGCATTATCAAGGTTTATCAATAGAATGAAATTAAAAGCCATTGATTTCTGCATAGGTGTTTTTTCTCCCCCAAACTGCCATACCTTGTTGCAAACATAGAAAAAGTTAATGAACATTTACAGTGGTTTCAGAAATCCACTAGTGAAAATCCTTTTATTTAGCATTTTTCTAAATTAATATATGTATATATATTAAGTGCTAAGCACTTCAAATTATCATTGTATGCTGATGTATAACACCCATACACTACAAATTACATTATCAGCATAGCAATTTCAGTTTCAAGTTAAACTGAAAAATGAATGAATTTCAGAATGTCTTAGTATTTGGTTTGTCAGCCTTTTGTAGCACAGTAGCACGTAAGCTGCACAAGTTTGTCAAACTTGATGATCATGTTCTCCGGCACTATTTAATCCAAAAAGAATCTTGTGCTTCACTGGAAGAACATCTGGCCGACTGTAAAAAGTCACATGATCAATGTCACAAATTTACTGACATGATTAGTGACATTAGTTATATATGTCTTTCATTTCATGTCATTTCTTCATTAAAAAGTATCAAAATCCCACCTTTTTTATCTTTTGAAGACACAATTGTTGAAACAGTTGAAATGTACTCCCTCATCTGAGCACTGATACCAAGTTCTCCCTCTAGTGTCTGAGACCAGCACTCTAACTTGCAATTTATGTCAGTGGAACAGGAGGACGATGATACGTCTCCTCAAGGGAATAAAGTTAATCAACTAGCAACCTATCATTTGAACTGTTTTCACATACTGTAATAAGAAACCTGCACTGTTTGTCTATGCATGGGTCTTAACTGGGGTTCATAATGGTTCTCGGCTAGTTTTATTATTTTAAAGCAGTTGTGACCCATCACAGTATAAAAATGTATATCATACAAAAGTAAAAAAAAAAAAAGGGTAACACTTTATTTTAAAGTGACGTAGTTACACATTACTACATGTACTTACTATAGTAATAACAGTAAATTATGCATAATTAATAGTAACTAACCCTAAACCAAACCCTAACCTTAACTCTATAGTAAGTACATAGTTAATTAATATTACTCCGTACTTATTTGAGTAAGTACAATGTAACTACGTCACCTTAAAATAAAGGGTAACCAAAAAATGTTCTTAAAATCAAACATTGCTAATATCACTACCTATGATATGCTCATATTTTTCTATTAATTGTTTAATTTTGTAAACCATTTTAGATGTCTCTTTAGCTTTCGATGGCTTTCATTTCAACATGCATTTAATGTAGTCTGGATTGTATGTTTTTTTTTTACCTTGCCATGCACAGTTTTGCATATGATTTGTTCTTAGAAAAGTGACCTGTCATGCAACCTGTCCATGCTGACATTTAAATTGACCACTGCTGTTTGTGACCCTATTTTATATATATATATATATATATATATATATATAAATACAAGTAAAATGCAAACTTTCTTAATAAAAATGTAAGTTTAGGGATAATTGAATGTTAACAAAAAAGTTACAATAAAACATTTCCACATAAAAGTAAACAAATCCAACAGACTTTTTATCTTTCTTCAATGACAATTATTAATATGACAAATGTTTTGGCATGATATCATCATAATTCTAGCCAAAAACAATAATTTGTACAAGCAAACCTTCAAAAATAAAAGTAATGAACAAATGATAATAGCAACAATGTCTATTTATAATTTATAAACACCCTGTTTTTGAACATGAACCAGAAAAGACAAAGAATACAGTTTATCCACCAGATGCAGCCTGTCACAACTGACTGCTCACAGCCAACTCGAAATGTCAGAAGATGACAGAGGTGGTTTTAGCTGAGCGGAAGAGATGCTTGAGAACGGTCCGATATACAGCAGCGTTAATGGCTGCGCTAAGAACAAAGTGATTTGTGGCCCAGCCCTACAAATGTAAGAGCAATGAAACAGAGGTGACCTCTTGTCTCTTTACCCTGCCTCGCTGTCATCACATGAACCGCGCTGAGAAAAGAGGGTCAGTTCTCAGCACACTGGTTAATGACCTTGATTTTAACATAACTGCATCCGTTCCTTGCGTCACGTCATTTGAATATATTCGGAAAGTTATATTCACATTATTTGGATTACCGAATAAGCGGAGCACAAGTAATGCGTGGAAGTATTGTCTCTGAATGCCGTGTGCAGAACTTAAAACAAACGATGTCCTACAATTACCCACAAATCACAGCGCACATGAACGGTCAGCGCCAGAGGTGAAAGAGGGGCTATTTAAAAAAAAAAAAGTTAAAAGAGGCTGAAAAAAAAAAAGAATAAGAAAAATTTCAATTTCAACTGCATTATTCTTTTCATTAATCATAGCCCTGCCTTAGCCCTTATCCTTATGCCTTAGCTAGAGATCTATTATACGCCCCATTTAGCCCCGGCCATATTACCTCATATGTTTTCCCGGCCGACCAAATAAGACTTAAGAGATAAAACAATTTACTGTTCATTATGAGCCATGTCACTGGAATCAATCTATTAACCTGCGTTAACTGGGACGGGGGAAAGCAGAGAGCTTACAGCCTTGCATGACAGGAAAGGGAAATGGATATTTATATATTAGATATCCACGATCATAAAGAGAGTTGGGCAATTCAATACCCCCCACCCCACCCCATCATTCCCATCCCTGCTCCCCCTACCTCAGTGGATGGCTTTATTTTCCCGGTGGCCGAGGCGCCCTCCTCTCGCCTTCACGCAGCCCCTGACCTGTGAAAGATTCTAACAAATTAGCTTCTATTGTGGAGCCAAAGGTGCCATCAATGAGGGGACGCTCGGCTGAGTCTAAAGTATGATGGGAGAGAGCGGGCGGCAGAGCAAAGAGCCCTGACGTGATTGAATTAACCCTTTGTGGAGAATGTGCCTGTTAAAAGAGGGAAGGTTTAGGGAAGGTTTAAAAAGGTTGAGACCGGTGCCTGCTCCGCTTGGAGTGAGAATGCGATCATTGCCGCAAATGTAATGATGCTGCTTTTGTTAGGATGCCCAACCTATGGAAAACCATCAAACACATCAAGATAATTGGTCGTTGGGTGCTCAATACTACTCTTTTCTTTTGAAATTACATTTTGAGTGCACATACTTTTTCAACCGTACTGTATGTGTTCCTGCATTCAGTACGTTTACCT